>CM024755.1:110352169-110458165 GCA_014218235.1 Colocasia esculenta | reverse complement strand
CGCCTCCCGCGAACAGACCGAAGTCTCGTAAGGGATATCTCACACACGTGTCCAGTAAGAGTATAAAAGATAAACCATAATAATATAAGACACAAGAAAGTACATGTGCTCATATCTGTTCACAAATTTGTACAACTGTCACATTACATTAATACATGTCCAATTAAAAGAGTACAACTACCTGGGGCATACCCCGAGGGAGCACAAGCTTACATCACTACTAACTACTAAACAACTGCTGGTGGCACAAGTCTGACACAACGCCGCTGCAAGCCAAACACACGGCAAGCCCTAAAAAGAACTGTAGGGGAGTGAGCCTCAACAAGTCACTGGCTCAGTAGGGGCTACCCAAAACAACACCGTAACACAAAAACACCTCAACCTAATGGGTCTCACTGGCAACATCAATAGCCAAACCATTTCATGCTCACATCATGACAATAAATAACAATTAAACATACTCATGATAATAAATAACGTTCTTAAAAGAAAAGTAGGACTACAGGACTAACATAAAATCATTAGTCAGCCCAACTACTAAAGTGCCTAAACCACAGTCTCACTGGCCCACCGCTACAACAACTGGTTGCCTAAACTATAAGCCACATAGGCAAATCACTGCCTAAGCTGCAAGCTTCAAAGGCAAACCTCAAGCACTTGAATAACAGGACTGCTAACAAAGAGTTGGTCCTTTATACTCCAAACCACACTACATCGGAAACTACACATAAGGTAACAGAACTGGCTACCACAAGGCCAATCCATAACACACTAAAACTATAATTAGAATCATACCTAAGAAGAGTAAAACTCAATAAGTGGAAGGTCTCACACGGCCTCCACGGAGCATAGCTATACTAAACCACAATATGCCTAAGCCACAAGCCTCATCGGCAAAATACCTACAAGGGTAACATAATTAATATTTACAAACTAATCCACAATAAAATATAAACAAAGATCTACTTAAAACAGTTAGGTTACAACAAGTGGCAGGTCAAACCACAAGACCTCCACAACACACGAGAGCCTGAAAGGTTGGTACACAATGTACCACCACAAAACTATAAAATAACCATGAAGGGAAATAGGTACCTGCTACTCTGAGGTACCACAACACAAACCCGAACAAGGGTACAGGAAGGTGGTAAACACCATACTAGACCACAATTATATTGTACCTTTATTTAGGCACAATATACAGGTAAAACTCAACTGGAAAATCACATAAACTACAACTCAACAACAATTGTGCCAACACCAGGGCACACCTCGAATGAGTCAAACCTCGACCACGAGTCACAAACTCACGAACCACGACAAGTAGCAAAGCACGAGTCGGAAAGGAACGACGCCACACACGGGAACGGACTACTAGCTAATCAGGCCAGTATCCAACCCGGACAACACAACACAAGAACAACCTCTCAGCCTCGCAGTCACGGACGAAAGGTCCAACTGCCGCTCCACAGGAAGAAGTCAAACAACTGTGGAGACCAACCAACACCACACTTGCAGACACACAGCTACAGGCCCATGCCTGGCACCTCTAGGGTCTCTGGCCGGAGCACCCTAAAGTGAGGCACTGGAAAACAGGCTAGCTGGGGACCAGTGACGTCTACTGGTGTCCGTACCCCCAACTACGAGTGCGCTACAAGCGACACAAGAACAAACTCTGGGAAGTCGCTGTCCCACTGCCGTCTTTCCCTCAGCCGGACGTACAACTCAAACTCAGGAGTGAGGGTGTCCAGGAAGACGACACAGACCTCGACGGTACAACACCAGTACGGGACAAAACCCGAGCACAACAAACACACGTGCCTGGCTCATAAAGAACCTGGGGTACCCGACTAGAGAGGCATTCCGAATAGGCGCGGACCACACACTCGGCTAGCACAAACCACGATACTTACACATATAGCCTTTACTTATAATTTACGATATACAAGTGTTAGGATTAGCTTAACATCGGTCACCGTGTGACCCCAAAGCTATCCCACACCAACACATAACTGAACCACAAACTTGCCTATCATTGGTCATGAGGTGACCTCCATGGCAACACACACACCACTTAATACATAAATCCATATAATATTATTCGAAAGACAACAACGGATTAGGGCTAGGTCGGTATGGACCTTCACTGCCCAAACACCACAAGGTCATGGCTAGGATCACACAGGAACCTCACTGCCCAGTTACTACGACAAATCATAAGAATTACATTACAATAAGTGTGTAGTATACACACACTCAAACCACGTAAACAACACGTGTATATTACACCCTAGATGGTGTACCACACGTCTTCCACGTAGACCACATGTCCAACACATGGACAACGCACTCCAAGAGTGCCACGGGTGCCAACGCACCACACATACTGCGTAAAGCAATACGCACATCACATATCATTCACGTAAAACATTCCCATTACATGAGCAGTATGCTCCAAGAGCATAACAAGTGCACTGGCTCACACCGTCATCGCCATGCACACAAACATGCAATATTCATAATCAGAAAAGCTACGTAAACCACACTGCATGAATACATGCACAAGTTGGCAGCAACATCGACTGCCGCTTATAGGAAGTAGACGGCAAACGATCTAGCCGTCTATATCTCGGCTGATGAGCTTGGCGACAAGCGATGTTGACGCCAAGTTCTTCAGCTCTTTCCCTGCAGAAACCCTAATCGATCCCACATGCATTCCTGATCCCGAAATCATCAAGAAGATAGGAGGAAACAGTTCCTCTAACTCCCATGCATTATAATTAAACTAAAACAGCATGCTTTACTACATAAAATCATCAAACCACCCATTATCCCCACATGGTGCAATAAAATCCGAAAATACATTAAAAATGCTGATTCAAGTGGTTAAGTCGTGTTTAATGTTTCTAACAAGCTAACAGGGTTCGTCCCCTACCTCAGAACACGCTAAAACCTCCCGCAATCTCCTGGTTCACACCGAACCCTCCGCGAATTCCACGGGAATGCACCATGCCACAGCATTTCCTCGCGCGATTCAACATCGCCACACGTTCCACGGTCCTCCAAGCATCCTCAGTACCTGTTGGAAGCTCTAGAAACACTAGAACGTGAAGCTGGGGCAAGAGGGAGAGAGAACCAGGGGAAGAACCTGCTCTCGGGTGACCCTATAACCTGCAGAATTCTCAGGTTGGCGTCAACCCCTTTGCCGCCAAGGACAACCGCCACCCTAAACTTCCACATCTAATGCCGCCAAGATCATGCAGTCAACGGCCACTTACCTGGACGCCAACAAGTCAACGACCACCCCTGGCCGCCAACTCCTACTCAACTGCAGCAGGTCCTATTTCATTTCGGGACCTAACCTGCACCACACCTACACACACCACACGTCTACACCACACTGGCCTTACAACAGCCATCACAACCACAACACACACGATCCAAAAAGGATCCGAAAATAAGCGACGTTACATAGGCCCTGACATGGTACAAAATATGACCCAGATATACAGGTGATTCGAGATCAGATCAAGATTGTAAGGCCCCTGAATTTTGCTCTTTTGTTGACTTGTCATGTGGTGATTAGTTGTTTGGTGTATATGGTTATGTACATGTATCATTGTACATATTATATTGACATGAAGTTGTACATATGTATAGATATATATTTGTTCATGGTGTGCATATTGCTTTTACTTAGTTGTATATGTGATTTGAATTGTACATTACATTGCATGTATATATGTATGTAGAATATGTATGATTGAGCTTTTCTATGTTCTGGCCGAAGTGCATGTTAACGTCAACATGAGTGGACGTTTACAAGGGAGTCGACGTCCAGATCGATGGACGTTTATTCCTAGTAGACGGCCAAGAATGTGGACGTCTATTTCCCAAATTTTCTATGGTTTCAGATCTGGAAACGACTTCGTTTCATTCGCTTCTTCATTTGGAAAACTCCGTCCAATGGTAGGATTCCTACCCTAAGCGCATGCCCAGACCCTTGGCTCTATAAACTCGCCTCCTTCTGGACGGATTAGGTCTTTTGGCTCTTGTCAAAAACCCTAGAACCATCTGTGCGAAACCTGAACTTTGAAGGGCTTGATCTGGTGTGATAGTGTGTTTCCCAGTGATCTACATCGACTGGGAGAGGCTTTGAACTTTAGAGAGGCTTCCCCGACTCCGGTGTGCAAGCTACATCGACCACAGAACTGGATCTAGGAGGTTTTTAGGCGCCTTCTTGGCTTGGCCGAGGAGGGCATCATCAGCTGATTAAATCTGTTCTTAAATTTCTTGAGGCAAGTAAACCTTGGACATCATCCATACCCATGTCTAGTAAGTCCTAGTTATTTTTAAAGAATTTATTCGTGTCTTGGAACCCCTATTCACCTTTGTTTTATGCATTCAGTCTACATTTCTGCAGACATGAACTTAACGGCCAGCTTGCTGTCGTTAAGATCCAGGGTCAGCGGCAACATCTTGTGCCATTAACCCATTTTGACGGTAGCTTCTGTGCCGCCAAGTTCTTCTGACTTTCACAGAACCCTAATTTTCATATCTGAATGATCATATCCGGACTTGT
This sequence comes from Colocasia esculenta, assembly GCA_014218235.1. NCBI lineage: Eukaryota > Viridiplantae > Streptophyta > Magnoliopsida > Alismatales > Araceae > Colocasia > Colocasia esculenta. The sequence continues at coordinate 110,453,583 of CM024755.1, read as the reverse complement.
GGTTGTCTGTGGATACTGTAGGATTTATGTTGGGACAGATTCAATCAATAGGTCATATCATGAGGACATATCGAATTTCTACAATTGTGTTAATTATTAAAATTTCTGAAATTGTACTATGAGTATAACAACCATGTTTAATCTTTATAAATGGATTTGTTGAGATTTAGGGTTTCATAATTTTTCCATGACACTACGATAACTGGATATAGATGTGGGCACTATTGGGTATGACTGGTTTACAGTGGAACGTAATTAAGTGAAATTAGTGATAAATATGCTTGTAATCTATTTTGATTGTTATAATTAGTTTACAGATCCAAAAAATCTAAAAAGTTGAGCATGTAACATATTGTTTGTTTAGAACCTGCAATAAAAATTTCATTCTATTTTAATAACAGTAAGTACTGTTACTGATGTAATATAGGAAAAATGTCTATATGAAGTATGTTAAATTAATTATGCATGATTCAGTGTTTGGCAGCATATTAGAGCTCTGTATGATCTATATATCACTGTTAAACAGTAAGGTTAAGCTCTGAAATCTGAAATATGCATGTTGTTTCAAGTGCATGTAAAAAGGGATCAAGTGTATGTATATGCAAATACAATATGTGATAAAGTGCAAAATGTGTAAATTGTGCCGTTAGTGACACTGGTACCATAGAGGGCTGTGGAACTGTACCGTAGTAAAGTCCCTATGGGAAGTTCAATGTGTGTGATATCCTATGGGCAATTAGGATGAAATCCTAAAGGTGGACAAGTACCACTGGTTAGGGTGGAGAGTGCTTCTCCCGGTTCTGCGCAGTTAACAAAGATCTATCACTATGTTGCTTAGGTGATGGATAAGTGTATGTGTATATGTGTGTCCTTCTAGTGGTGGTTTGGACTATGTGTCACGACAACTAAGTGAAAAATGTGAATATGTGAACATGATCATGTGAATTGTGCAATGTGAAATATGAGCATGTGAATTTGTTAGGTGAATGTACTAATATGTGAATAAGTGTAAACCCATGTAATTATGTTTAATTTATGTCAAAATAGCAAGTAAAATGTATGTATAATTGTGATAATTGCATGAGAAATGATTAGAATCCATGCTAGGTGCGTTGTTTACCAAGTTCATAATTCCATGCTATAGTTGGGTTAAATTGTGAAATGAATCAAGTGACATTTGAACATGTGAATTATGTTGGATACAAGTGTAGAAAGAAGCTATAGGTTTTATACTTAATTATGTATATAATATGAAGCATGTACCATGTTTATCTTCAACTGTTTAGAAAACTAGCATGTGTACGTGATATGTGTATCGTTGTGTTCATAGTTTGCTTGCTGAGTCTCTTTAGACTCATTCTTGCTTCGGCGTACAGGTGTGACAGGTGTCCCCACACTTGAGGAGGACATTGTTAGGAGTGACTCCGAGCGCAAGGAGTAGCTTGTGTTGTAGAGATTTTGACATTGTACTTTAATTTTTCATAAGTATGTAATCATTAAGTGATGTATGTCATATAAACAATGTGTTTATCTTGAAGTTGTATTATGTGGACATTTGTATTTTCTTTTTGCTATACAGACTGTGGATATTTGATGATGATGATGGAATGGAATAAGATTTGTTACTTTATTTTCGCTGTAATCTTGTATTATTCGTGTACATCTCAATCTAATGTTAGTGTTGGGTAAATGTCCCACTGTGACGGCGTTCTTTTTACAGACGTGGATTGGTATAATCGTACCGGTATAAGGAGGGTCGTTACAGAGAATTGTATTCGAATTTTGCTCTTTTATTGACTTTGTCTTGTGGTGATTAGTTGTTTGGTGTATATGGTTATGTATATGTTATCCTTGTACATATTATATTGACATGAAGTTGTGCATATGTATATGTATATGTATATGTATATATATATATTTGTTTATGGTGTGCATATTGCTTTTACTTAGTTGTACATGTGGTATTTGAATTGTACATTACATTGCATGTATATATGTATGTAGAATATGTATGTTTGAGCTTTTCTATGTTCTGGCCGAAGTGCATGTTAACGTCAACATGAGTGGATGTTTACAAGGGAGTCGACGTCCAGATCGATGGACGTTTATTCCCAGTAGACGGCCAGGAATGTGGACGTCTATTTCCCAGAATTTTTGTAGTTTCAGATCTGGAAATGGCTTCGTTTCCTTCAGTTCTTGATTTGGAAACCTCCGTCCAACGATAGGATTCCTACCCTAAGCGCATGCCCAGACCCTTGGCTCTATAAAATCGCCTCCTTCTGGACAGATTAGGTCTTTTAGCTCTTGTCAAAAACCCTAAACCATCTGTGCGAAACTTGAACTTAGGGCTTGATCTGGCATGATAGTGCATTTTCCGGTGATCTAAATCTACTGAGAGAGGCTTTGAACTTTGGAGAGGCTTCCCGGCTTCGGTGTGCAAGCTACATCGACCACAGAACCGGAACTAGGAGGTTTTTAGGCGCCTTCTTGGCTTGGCCGAGGAGGGCATCATTGGCTGATTAAATCCATTCTTCAATTTCTTTGAGGCAAGTAAACCTTGGACATCATCCATACCCATGTCTAGTAAGTCTCAAGTATTTTTACAAAATTTATTTGTCCTGGAACCCCATTCACCTTTGTTTTATGCATTCAGTCTACATTTCTGTAGACATGAACTTAATGGCCAGCTTGTTGTTGTTAAGATCCAGGGTCATCTTGTGCCATTAACCCATTTTGACGGCAACATCTGTGCCGCCAAGGTCTCCTGCCTTTCACAGAACCCTAATTTTCATATCTAAATGATCATATCTAGACTTGTGGTTGTCTGTGCATACTGTAAAATTTATGTTCGGTCAGATTCAATCAATAGGTCATATCATGAGGACATATCAAATTTCTGCAATTTGTGTTAATTATTAAAATTTCTGAAATTGTACTGTGAGCATAATACAACCATGTTTAATCTTGTATAAATAGATTTGTTGAGATTTAGGGTTTCTTAATTTTTCCATGACAGTATGATATCTGTATTTAGATGTGGGCACTGTTGGGTATGACTGGTTTACAGTGGAACCTAATTAAGTGAAATTAGTGATAAATATGCTTGTAATCTATTTTGATTGTTATAATTAGTTTACAAATCCGAAAAATCTGGAAAATTGAGCATGTAACATACTATCTGTTTAGAACCTGCAATAAAAATTTCGTTCTATTTTAATGACAGTAAGTACTGTTACTGATGTAATATAGGAAAAATGTCTATACGAAGTATGTTAAATTTAATTATCCATGATTCAGTGTTTGGCAGCATATTAGAGCTCTGTTATGATCTATATATCACTGTTAAACAGTAAGGTTAAGCTCTGAAATCTGAAATATGCATGTTGTTTCAAGTGCATGTAAAAAGGGATCAAGTGTATGTATATGCAATACAATATGTGATAAAGTGCAAAATGTGTAAATTGTGCCGTTAGTGACACTGGTACCATAGAGGGCTGTGGAACTGTACCGTAGTAAAGTCCCTATGGGAAGGTTCAATGTGTGTGATATCCTATGGGCAATTAGGATGAAATCCTAGAGGTGGACAAGTACCACTGGTTAGGGTGGAGAGTGCTTCTCCCGGTTCTGCGCAGTTAACAAAGATCTATCACTATGTTGCTTAGGTGATGGATAAGTGTATGTGTATATGTGTGTCCTTCTAGTGGTGGTTTGGACTATGTGTCACGGCAACTAAGTGAAAAATGTGAATATGTGAACATGATCATGTGAATTGTGCAATGTGAAATATGAGCATGTGAATTTGTTAGGTGAATGTACTAATATGTGAATAAGTGTAAACCCATGTAATTATGTTTAATTTATGTCAAAACAGCAAGTAAAATGTATGTATAATTGTGATAATTGCATGAGAAATGATTAGAATCCATGTTAGATGCGCTGTTTACCAAGTTCATAATTCCATGCTATAGTTGGGTTAAATTGTGAAATGAATCAAGTGAGATTTGAACAAGTGAATTATCTTGGATACAAGTGTAGAAAGCATGCTATAGGTTTTATACTTAATTGTGTAAGTAATATGAAGCATCCACCATGTTTATCTTCCACTGTTTAGAAAACTAGCATGTGTAGGTGATATGTGTATGGTTTGTTCATAGTTTGCTTGCTGGGTCTCTTTAGACTCATTCTTGCTTCAGCGTACATGTGTGATAGGTTTCCCCACACTTGAGGAGGACATTGTTAGGAGCGACTCCGAGCGTGAGGAGTAGCTTGTGTTGTAGAGATTTCGACATTGTACTTTCATTTTTCATAAGTATGTAATCATTAAGTGATGTAAGCCATATGAACAATGTGTTTATCTTGAAGTTGTATTATGTGGACATTTGTATTTTCTTTATGCTATACAGACTGTGGATATTTGATGTTGATGATGGAATGGAATAAGATTTGTTATTTTATTTCCGCTGTAATCTTCTATTATTCGTATACATCTCAATCTAATGTTAGTGTTGGGTAAATGTCCCACTGTGATGGCGTTCTTTATAGCGACGTGGATGGTATAATTGTACCAGTATAAGGAGGGTCATTACAAAGATTGCTCATTCCAGACAGAAAATCTATGCTGACAAGAGGAGGCGAGAGTTAGAATTTCAAGTGGGAGACAATGTACTATTAAAGGTATCACCCACACAGGGCATCCAAAGTTTCGGTGTTAAAGGGAAGCTCAGTCCTAGATTCATCGGTCCTATTGAAGTGCTCGAAAGGGTTGGTGAGGTCGCAAACCGGCTGGCGTTGCCACCGAATTTGGCATGTGTACACAATGTGTTTCATGTCTCCATGCTTAGGAAATATGTGCACAATCCTACTCACATCATTCGACATGATAAGCTGGTGGTGAACAAGGACATGACATATGAAGAGAAGCCGATCACGATATTAGAACGGAAGGTGCAACAACTCAAGAACCGTCCCATACATGTGGTCAAAGTTCTGTGGAATAACTGTGGAGTGGAAGTAGACACATGGGAACCTGAAGGAATCATCAGGCGAATTACCCCGTTCTTTTCGGTAAGACATTTTCTCCATGATGGTCATATGATTTGGGGACCAAATTATTTTAAGAGGGGGAGGATGTAGTAACCCGATTTTTTCAAAAAATAAAATTTAATAATAATAATAATAAATCAACTGGGAAATTAAAGAAAAGGGGAAATAAATAAAACCCATTAAATGAAAAGAATTGATGGGCTTTGTTAAATGGACCATATAAAATTTATTGGGCCAAAATAGGGATTTTTAAAAGATGAATAATAGAATAATACCCAAAATTCGTATATTTAATATTGCCTAAAAAGAAATGGGCTATTAAATCATTAAAATAGTGAATATGGGTTGGAATTGGACTCCCAACCCTACCCTAATTAGTTGGCCACGAAATTGCAACCCAACCTAACCCAAATAGGAGGTGGAAAGCTTGAAAGGTTGAGATAGGAAATCTCGGAATTAAAGGGGAATTAGAGTCATACTAGGAAATGGAAATCAAGGGAGCTTAAATACTACCCAATCTCTCCATGGCCGGCCCTAATGCATGGCTGACGGTTGCTGAGCGTGGAGAAGAGGCCAAGGAAAAGGAGAACTCGTGGGGAGAAGGATTGCTCATGCCCCAACTTTGTTCTTCGAGTTCTAAGCCCTAGGAGAAAAAACAACTCAAAGGTAGGCATTCTCACCGGCCAAACTCAATTAAATTCATCTATAGTTGTTCCAAACATCAGGAAAAAAAGCCCTCTTGTTTCTCAATTTTCATCGAGCCAATCTTTTGTTCTTTATTTTTGAAGTTCGGAAATCACCATGACCCCGAACCATCATGTTTAATTTTATATCTCCATGTATACTTGATCCCATGCCTCATAATTTTAAGTTGAGATACTGACCATTGTTATCCATCGTTTCCCTTGAAATCCCCAATTTTCATTTGGTAAGTTACTCGAATTAAATCTTTGATCTTCATTGTACACTATTCTATGTTCTTTGTAAATGAACTTGATTAAAACCTGTCATGACCCTGACTATCTTCAAATTCCTATTTACGGTAAGTACCCTTGCATGTCTAGATCAGATTGCAAGTGATTTCGCAATTTTTCATCAGCTGTGCATCGAGTTCTTAATTTTTGAATGACCCTGTGTCAAAACATGGCAACTTCGACCGCAATCCAAGACATGTCCTTTTCCCGCTCGGACTCAGGCGCAAGACCTGAGAACGCGATGGCCAGATAGGCCGCGTTCTCAGGACTGGTTGCGACCAACAACTTGTCGCGTTCTGAACGCGACAGTCACTGGTGTCGCGGTCTGGTTCCCTGTCCTGACTGACCCGTCACGACCCTTGATTGACCCTGTTGTGTTCTGTAAGTACCTGTGGCGACCTTTATAGGGGAACATCGCCTTCTTGAATTTTGCAGGAAAACCCTATATTTTTGTTAATCTTGACTTTCTACAGTAACCTCATACCTTGTTGACTGTCTTAAACACAGTAAATGAAACTATTAAACTTGGCTATGTAATTGTTAATTAAAAGTCATTCACATGATCTTTTCATATCCATGATTCTCTTTATCCCATGCACATACTTGTAACCATCTGTTAAGACCAGACTTGGCATGAAAATACTCATAATATATCTAGTAATTTATTTCAATAATGTATTTAAATTGCCCTATTTTAAATGGACTTGTCTTCATTTCTCGCATTGTTTTGGGAATACCGTTACCAACATAATGGACCTATACAAGACATACGCACAAATTAATAAACAAATATACTCCGGTGTTGCTTGCTGCTACTGTACTCTTAATGCTCTGAGTTACCACTAATTGCACTTTCCTATATATATCTCAATAGACCATGCTCTGATACGAATTGTAACGACCCAGGATCCGAATTACGAGTTACCCACCAATAACCTGAATCCCTGAACCGCCACCCATGAGCCGAAGCTCAGAAGGGTTAAAAGAGAATGTCTAAGCAGAGCATATAAGAAAGTGCACAACTATGAGAACCAACAAAATTCATTATAAATATGACAACATGGTACATCTCAGAGTAGATCCAACAAAAATGAATGAGTACAGCAAGTGATTACACAAAAGAAAGTACCACTCTCAGCAGCTAAGTAGGTCCAACACCGGAGTGACCTAGCTTCTCAACACTTGGAACCGATGACAAACCACTTGAATGGGAAGGGAGTGAGTCACAAGAAGAGACCCAGTAGGGACACTAATTCCCATCGGTAAACTATACAAAAAGAAGTGTAGGAAGGTAAACTATGCTAAACTAAAACTGCAAGACCACACACACGAATGATGATCAGTTCATCCCCATATAATTTTATGAATTATATATCTATTTGGGTGATTAACAAAACTTCAATAAAGTGTCATCTAACAAGTTTTCATGAAGCTTAGGCATACGAAGTAAATCAGGCGAAATCCAGAAAATATGTAAGTATTTCTTTCCTTGTAGCACTTAAAATACAGAGCAAGAAATTTCTCTAAGTACACATCGACTCCTATATGCTACAACGATTTCATTAGAATCATATTGGTTTCTCATAACGATTTGATAAGTGAGAACAACGATTTGCTCTCACAACGATTCAGTTTCTCATAACGATTTGAAAAGTGAGAACAACGATTTGCTCTCACAACGATTCGGTTTCTCATAACGATTTGAAAAGTGAGAACAACGATTTGTTCTCACAACGATTCGGTTTCTCATAACGATTTGAAAAGTGAGAACAACGATTTGCTCTCACAACGATTTGGTTTCTATAACAATTTGAAAAGTGAGAACAACGATTTGCTCTCACAACGATTCGGTTTCTCATAACGATTTGAATAGTGAGAACAACGATTTGCTCTCACAACGATTCGGTTTCTCTTAACGATTTGAAAAGTGAGAACAACGATTTGCTCTCACAGCAATTCAGCTTTTACAACGATTTGATAAGTGAGAACAACGATTTACTCTCACAACGATTTGTCTTTCATAATGATTCCATAAGTTCCACATCGATTTGGTATTCATAACGATCGACAGGTTACAACAATGACTTGGTCATTATAACGACTCGATAAGTTACACAACGATTTGCTTGTGTAATGATTCGATAAGTCACAACAATGACTTGGTCATTATAACGACTCGATAAGTTACACAACGATTTGCTTGTTGTAATGATTCGATAAGTCACAACAACGACTTAGTCTGTGTAACGATTCGATAAAGCAAAACAACGATTTGATCACTACATCGACTCGATAAGTGAGACAATGATTTGGTTATAACGACTTGTTCATAACGATTGCTTATATTCTCATAACGATTTGTCTCTACAACGATTTGGTTATGATTGTATAACGATTTATGATCACATCGATTTACTTATACATGTGCAACGATTTACATATACAACGACTCATTCACTCAACGATTTCATAAGTCATACTCATAACAATTTCATTACAATGACTTGTTATTTAAACATATTTCAAATGTTTTTGAAAGTCAAAGTCTTCCCTCGCTTTTCTCCGATATCCATGCATTTATTATGACTGAACATTTCACTGCACAATGCATGCTCAGATATCTTCTATTCCCATGCTTAATTAGAAACATCTTTTTGGAAAAATTGAATGGCAATTCCATTTTGATGTATATTCGTTCTAACATTGACTGACAACAAGAGACAACATAGATGTCTATCATTTAGCATTTATTGTGTGCAGGTCTCTGACAGCACAACCATATACAACGTTGGACAAAATGAAAGATAAAGGATATCGAGAAGGATCTTCTTTGCATGCATGGAACGTAAAGGACCGTTGATGGGAAGCTCTATAATACCATGCAGTCTAACGAATACGAGAGCATAGAGACAATGGACATATCAACGGCTACTTCCTCAAGAGAAGATATATATTCAAGTCTGAAGACTCTTGCGATATAACTTTTGAAAAGCAATCTTTCACGCCAAAGAGTCCATATAGAAGAGCGATTTTCATTCCAATTATTGTGCAGCTCTAGCTTTCACTCCCAATGTTCCTGTTTAATTCCTTGGAGACACCTTTGAGTTCTGAGAGAATTCTTCCATTGTAGATCTTTCTCTCTCAGTCTTGCTTTAGATCAAGCATTGTTCTATGAGCTTGGTCTAGGGGCTTGTCTTCTCTTTAACACTTTTCAGTGTTGTTCCTCTTCGTGTTGAGAAGAGATGATCTATTGGTAACAGGTGGTTTTATTCCCTTCGTGTTGAAGGAAGACCTAGGTTCGAGGGTGTTGTATTCCTCTTCAGGTTGTGAAGAGAAGGCCAGCTGCGGCTGGATGTGTAAGTGTCCTGAGGGGGACTGTACCCTTGGGTAGTGGAATCCTGAGTTGTTGCTCAGGGACTAGACATAGGACTCTTGTGGAGAGGAGGTCCGAACCAGGATAAAATCCTTATGTAGTGTGATGCTTGTTTTTGATTGGTGTTTTCTTTACTACTAAGACTAACAGTCAAACATAGTGTTTTTGTGTGAACGTTTTTGTTGATAGGTTTAGATAATCAAAGTTTAAGAATCCCATTCACCCCCCCCTGGGCTTGCTAGCTAGGCAACAAGTGGTATCAGAGCTAGTCTCTTCGACAAAGAAGATCCAACGATCTGAAGTGAAAAGATTTAATGGCAGCTCAAGGGAGTATTGAAGGTCAGACAGTAAACCGACCCCCTCTATTGATGGTGAGGACTATACCTACTGGAAGACCAGGATGGAGTACTTCCTACAAGGATTCGATTTTCAAATATGGTCCATCATAGAAGAAGGCGATCTAGTTGTCCTAAACAACAGACAAAACTGGACAAAAGATGATAGAAAGAAGATCTCTCTCAACTGCAAAGGTAAGAGCATATTATGATGTGCACTTTGCAAGAAAGAGTTAATAGAGTTTCAGCCTACAAATTAGCGATGGAAATGTGGGAAAAGCTTAGAATTACATACGAAGGCATAGATAAAGTAAAAGAGACCGAATAGAAATTCTGGTGACACAGTACGAGAGGTTCCAGATGCAGCCAGGAGAGTCAATAACTCAGATGTTCAGCAGATTTATAGACATCACAAACGGGCTGGCTGGTCTTGGAATAAGCTACGAAATGGGAGATATGATCAGAAAGATCTTAAGATCCCTACCAGCCTCCTGGACTCCTAAAGTGACAGCAATAGAAGAGGCAATGTCCTAAAGAGAATGTCACTAGAGAAACTCATTGGGTCACTCATGGCTCATGAGATCAACATGGAGAGGCTCGGAGAATCCTCAAGTAGGAAAAAGCACAGCAATGCTCTCAAGGCTACAGAAGTTAGCTCTGACAAAGAATCTGAGGATGAAGTCAATGAAGACAGTGATGATGAAGAAGCGCTTCTATCTAGAAGATTACAGCGCATACTTGCGAAGAAGAAGTACCAATCTGGAAGTAGATACTTCAAGAAAAGCAAAGACTTCAAGAAGGGTGAAGGCAAAGACACAAAGAGAGTGAGCCTATCTGCTATGAGTGCAAGAAGCCGGGACACATCATGGCCGAGTGTCCAAAACTAAAGAAGACTGAAGTCAGAAAGAAAGATTCAACTAGAAAATTCAGAAAATACAAGAAGAAGGCCATGGCAGTAGCTTGGGACAACGACAACGACTCAAACAGTGAGTCAAGTTCAAGCGAAGAAGAAGAAGAAAAGGCCAACTTGGCCTTCATGGCAAATGTCGAGGAAAAGGTAACCTCTGACTCCTCCTTACTTCTTGTAACGAATCTGAATCTGATAGCTTAGAAGATGCATTTAATGAGTTATACAATAAATATAAAGAAGTATGTAAATTATTAAAAGTTAGCAAGAAAAATCATGCATGTTTATAAAATACTAATTCATATCTAAAATATGAAAATGAGCAACTGGAAAGGCAAGTTACCGAACTAAAAAGAAGAAACGAACTATTATGTCAAAATTTGAAAAGTAAAAATGAACAAATAACAAGACTGGAAAACCAGGAAATAGTAAGTAAATTAAATCAAGAAATTAACACACTAACACAAGAAAATGAAAAATTATCCAGTGCGTTAGAAAAATTTACAAATGGAAAAACAACATTAATACTAAAAGGAGTCAGAAGATCAGGAAAGAAGAAATATGGTTTAGGATACACCCCTCCTGATAATGAAGAACTGTAGTACATCCTAAAATATATCCAACTCCTAAATTTGTAGCCGAACAAGACACTGCATATAAGTCAAACTTTAAATATATTCCAACTAAAAAAATAAGTAAAATATCTTGCTGCAGCCACTGCAACAAATTAGGTCATATTAAAATAACATGTCTAACTAAACATAAAAGATGGATAATTAAGAAGAAAAATGATGATACCAACCAACCAGGACCCAAAAGAACTTGGGTACCTAAAGTTTAGTGTTTCCATTATAGGAAAGCCTTCGAGCATCTAAGTGGTACCTAGACAGTGTGTGCTCAAGGCATATGTCTGGCAACAGGAAGCTATTCTCCCACCTCGAAGCTGAAGAAGGCACAGTGACATATGGTGATAATGGAAAAGGGACAGTAATAGGTTGCGGATCAGTTGGGAGTCAAGGAAAAATTATTATTGAAGATGTACTTTGTGTAAAAGGACTCAAGCACAATCTTATAAGCATCAGCCAGCTGTGTGACAAAGGGCATCAGATTAAGTTTCAAGAGTCAAAGTGCAGTATCATGAAAAATGGTGCAGTTGTGTTTGAAGCAAGCAGGGAAAAGAACTTGTATGTGCTTTATTTAAATGAGTTAAATGATCAGGACATATGTCTTGCAGCAAACAAAGAGCAGTCAATTGAACTCTGGCACAGAAGATTGGGCCATTGTAGCTTAGATGGGATCAGAAAGGTAATCAAGAGAAATCTAGTAGAAGGTCTGCCCAAAGTAAGCACCAAAATGGAAGGGTTCTGTGAACCGTGTACAAAAGGTAAGCACACTAAATCATCATTCAAATCAAAGTCAGTGGTAACAACCTCTGAACCCTTAGAACTTCTACATATGGATCTATTTGGGCCAATGAGGACCACAAGTCTTGGAGGAAAGAACTTTAGATTCGTCATAGTGGATGACTATTTCATATTTACATTGGTATCTTTCTTGGAGCACAAAGATGACACATTTGATAGTTTTGTTAGCTTCAACAAGAATGTTCAGAAAGATAAGAAGTATACCATTGTCAGCATTCGATCAGATCATAGAGGAGAGTTTCAGAATGAACGATTTGCAAAGTTCTGTGATGATCAAGGAATAGAACATAATTTCTCAGCACCAAGGACACCTCAGCAAAATGGAGTTGCTGAGAGGAAGAACAGAACCTTATTGGATATGGGAAGGACAATGTTGTCAAAATATAATTTACCAAGGTATTTTTGGGCCAAAGCCATCAACACAGCTTGCTATGTAATCAACAGAGTGATGATCAGGCCAATCCATACAAGCTATTCAAGCAGAAGAAGCCAATGATTAGTCATTTCAGAACTTTTGGATGTCCATGCTTTATCCACAACAACGGAAAAAGGGATATTGGTAAGCTAGACTCCAAATCCGATGAAGGTATTTTTATGGGGTATGCTTCTAAACCCAAAGGTTATAGAGTATTTAATAAGCATAGTTTACTATTTGAACAAACAGTACATGTTATCTTTAATGAAACTAACCCTTCCTTGAGAAAGTAAGTAGATAGTGATGTTGATGATCCAAATGAATTGTCCAAGAAATTAAAGAACACATCCATCGAGGACAAGAAAGATCCACCCTTGGAAGATCTACAACAAAAAAATATATCTCATGATAATCTTCCAAAAGAATGGAGATACAAGAAGGATCACCCATTGGATAACATTATTGGAGATCCATCGGTTGGGGTAAGAACTAGAGATAACGTAATCCCATGTGATTATTTAGCCTTTGTATCTCAAATAGAGCCTAAGACAGTCAATGAAGCACTGTCTGATGAATCTTGGATATTAGTCATGCAAGAAGAACTTAATCAGTTCAAGAGAAACCAAGTATGGTCCTTGTTCCAAGACCATCAGATCATCCTGTGATTGGCACCAAATGGGTGTTCAGGTACAAATTGGATGAAGGTGGTGTGATCACTAGAAACAAGGCCAGATTGGTAGCTCTAGGCTATTCTCAAGAGAAGGCATAGATTTCAATGAAACCTATGCACCAGTAGCCAGACTTGAGGCAATTAGGATTGTACTTGCTTATGCATCAGCATTGGATTTAAAATTATTTCAAATGGATGTAAAATCAGCTTTTCTAAATGGTTACATAAAGGAGGAAGTTTATGTAGAACAACCTCATGGTTTTGATGATATCGATTTTCTAAATCATGTACTTAAATTGCACAAGGCTTTATATGGTTTGAAACAAGCACCTAGAGCATAGTATGAATGCTTAAGTGCATTTTTGTTAAACCATGGTTTCATTAGAGGAAAAGTAGATAGCACATTATTCATTAAGTCTAAAGTTAAAAATGTGTAACTTGTTCAAATCTATGTTGATGATATAATATTGGTTCTACTGATGAATCTTTTTGCAAGTACTTTGAAAAGTTTATGTAGGAGAATTTGAAATGGGCATGATGGGGGAACTTAATTATTTCCTCGGATAGCAAATCAAGCAAGGAAAAGAAGGCTCCCACATTTGTCAAGCCAAGTACACCAAAGAGCTACTAAAGAAATTTGGTTTTGAAAATGTCAAGCCATTATCAACACCAATGAGCACATCTACAAGGCTAGACAGTGACAAGGATGGTAAGAAAGTAGACTAAAAGCTCTATAGAGGTATGATAGGTTCATTACTTTATTTGACAGCTAATAGACCTGATATATTGTTTAGTGTATGCATGTGTGCTAGGTATCAGGCAGACCCTAGAGAGTCTCATTTAATTAGTGTCAAACGTATCTTTAGATACTTAGCAAGAACTCATGATATAGGATTGTGGTATCCAAAATCATGTAAAATAAATTTAGTAGGATACTCTAATACTGATTACGCTGGATGCAAGATAGATAGGAAAAGCCCAGTGGATGTTGTCAATTTCTTGCAAGATGTTTGATTTCAGGGTCCTCAAAGAAGCAAAATTCAGTAGCACTGTCAACAGCTGAAGCTGAGTATGTGGCTACTGGAAGCTGCTGTACACAACTCCTACGGATTAAGCAGCAACTTGAGGATTATGGGCTACACATCAAGACAATTCCCTTACTGTGCGACAACACTAGTGCAATTAATCTCACCAAAAATCCAGTGCAGCACTCAAGGACAAAGCATATTGAGGTTAGATACCATTTCATTCGAGATCATGTAGCTAACAGTAATATAGACATTTCATTTATAGATATTCAAAATCAATTAGCAGATATCTTCACAAAAGCTTACATGAAGAGAAATTTACATCTCTTAGAAGGGAATTAGGCATGTGTAATTTGTGATAGATTTATCTATAAATAACTGAAATAATGATTATTTCAGAACATCAACTATCTGTTCTCTCCCCTGAAATTAAGTGAAATCTTTAAAGATTGCTTGCATCATAAATTTCGGTGACGGTTTATTATTTTAAAAGTATTTATTCATCTTGAACTTGTCTTTGTTTTGTCATATTCCACATTTATGGCGCCATCCTCTCAAAAGTCACTTTATCTCTATCTGATAAAACCCGAAATCTGTGTCACAACGATTCACCTCCCGCTCTCATCTCTTTCAACTTGCCTGAGACAATAAACCCTATCGACTCCGGCATCGACTTCGTGCGATTTCAAAGCTTCCATCCCTTCCCGCGAAAAATCTCCTGAGGGCTTTTGCTCCAATCTTCCTTCCGACCATCCAGAACCTTTTCCCTTTCAAAACCATGGCCGTTTCTGGAGTTTCCGGCTCCGTCGGGGGCTATGGGGCTGCTTTCCTCACCGCAGAGCAGCAGGAAAGGTATACAACAGTGAAGACGAAGATGTGCGGCAACAAGGCAGTGGATGTTGCTGACCTGGAGAAGAATGGGATGCACAACATCGTGGTAGCTATGCAGAGAATGAAGTAGACCAAGATTGCAACACTCTCAGAGGCAAGTTTTCCATACCTGGTTAAAGCTTTCTATGTCTGTTTGAAGTCTGAGGAAGACGGGTCTTTGACATCCATGGTCAAAGGAACCCGGATTCGGATCACGTATGAGCTATTGGAGTCCTTGTTTGGTGTGTCCACCTCCGGTCACAGTGGAGTACACACTACTGACATTCAGGCGAAAGGCTTAGGGATTGTTGGTTCTGAGTTCAGGCTGAAAGATGGGAAGATAGACATTAATCAGTTGAATGCGTTCAACCGCATATTACATTTCATAGTTTGTGAGATTCTGGTGCCCAGGAGTGCGACCTTCTCCACATGCACCAAGGCAGATTCCGACATGATGTTCTGGGCTATCCAGAACCAGAATATTAATATGGCAGAGGTCATCATAGAAAGGATGAAATTTGCAAATGCTCAAGTTGGGACAAGAAGAGTAAGTTAAATGTATCTCTTCCTTATGCCCATTTGCTAACCAAGATATTCCAGCACTTTGGAGTAAATTTGAATGGAACAGTCTCAGAGAAGATGGGCCAAGCTATCCGGTCCAGGAATTTTAAGAAAAGTGGATTCTCTCTTATTGGTGGTGTGTGGACCAAGACCTCAGCAATAGAGGGCGAGGCCATTATTGGTAAAGTCCTAGAGGTCCAAGAAGAGGCAGTAGCAGCAGCACCAGAAGTTCAAGTTGAGCAAGAGATTGCCAGGCCAGAAGTGTTAGTGGTCCAAGTGCAGCAGGAAGAAATCAGGGCCGAAATTTTAGTGGCCCAGAGGAACAAGCAACAGCAGTTGCAGATATCCAAGAAAATGTAGTAGCAGTCAGTCTTGAAGAGCCAGTGGCCAGCGAGCACAGAATTGAGGACATTCCTCAAGAATTCATTGAGCCCGTTGGGCAGGTCGAAGAGGTTGTCACCCCTACGTCCATGGTAGCTTCAGTCCTTAGAAGTGTGCTGGATTCCATTCCCAGCACTCATCAAGAAAAAGAATAGGTGACTGAAGAAGTTGATAGAGAGGCTGTGGCTCCAGGCCACATTGAGGACAGTGTTATGGAAGAAGCTCCCATTTAGGGGGAGCAAGAGATTGTTTCTGAGATTGTGGCAGCAGGCCACAGTGAAAATGTGCACATGAAGGATGCTCCTGCTCAGGGGGAGCAATCTGTTGAGAAGGAAGCTCAGGTTCAGGGTGAGAGCATTGAAAACCCCCCAGTGGATCAATTCCAAGAAGGTGTCTTGACAAGCCCCTCTGATTCGGAGGAAGAAAATACAAATGTTGATAATGTGGAGCCCACTGCTAGGGCAAGTGACAAAGGAAAGGAGTGGCTCTTGAGATCCCTTTACTCACCAGGAAGCCACATCAGAGGCTAAGGAAGAAGAAATTGAAGATCAATCTGAAGCCCTTAGTTGCTAGACTGGATGAAGAAGGAAAGATTTTATGCTATGTGCAGTCTGATATATCATCAATCTTCATGAGCCAGAGCTCTACAGCTAAGGATATGGGCATGATTAGGAATGCCTTTCGTTGGCTAAGGAGTGAGCTCCTCAGCCTTAAGGAGTCTCTAGCAGTCATTTCAATGCTTTGAAGGTGCAACCTTCTCTTGTAGCATCTGTTAGCAGCTCAGGGCCATCTGGGCCAAGTCAAGAAAATGTTGGGCCATCAGGGCCAAAGGAGGCAGAGCACTCTGGGCCTTCAGGGCCATCAGTGTTGATGAAGGTCGGCCATCAGGGCCAATGTCTGAAGAACCAGCAGGGCCATCAGGTCTAAGAACTGTTGAAGAAGTGGCAACAGTAGGGTCAGCTGAGGCTGTGGAGTCTAGGCCATCAGGGCCAGTTGGGGATATCCCTAGGTCATCAGGGCCAATGGATTCAGTGGCCGAGCCTTTCGGAGCAAAAGAGCGAGCTATAGCTCCAGAGCCCCCTGCTTCTTCTCCTCTTCCAACTCCAACCCCTCCTTCTCCACCATCATCCTCCACAGCACCACCAACACCTCCCACCTTCAAACAACCCATTACCAGAACCATTTCCTCTCCTACACCCTTTCCTTCCCAGTCCTCCTCATCTCCTGTTTCTTCGACTCACATTCCTCCACCTCCTCCTTCTTTTGAGGTTCCTCCAACCTCCTCATCAGCTGGGGCATCCTCTTCTGGTCCTTCCTCCTATGGACCAACTGATGTTCCTCCCACTACCACTCACTCCTTCCTTCATCCTCCTACTCCCCCCTCCTTTATCTCCATTATTCCAGAGAGTGCTCAAATTGATGCCCCTTCCTCAGGGCCATCAAAGATGAATTTGAAGAAGTTATCCTTCGTTCAGTTTGAAAGTTAGCACTCATGTTCATAGGACAGACTCTTCTAGCCCTGTCCCCAAGAAAAGAAGACTAACTTCCACTCATTCTGTTTCTTTTGAATATTGTTATCCAACCCTTTGGTTTTATCTTACAGTAGATCATAAAAACAAACTGTTGTATAGAGAATTTCTTCAGAAAGTCGCTTTTTCCAACATTATTGGTCTTCCACATCTCAACCTTTCGGATCATCTCACTATCATTCTTCCTCTCACCTCTCTATCCAAGGCTGAACTGTCAAAAATCTTCTCCATGACTGAAGCCAAATCTGAAGAGCAGTGGGCTCAGGGTAACAAGACCTTGTACAATAAATTTCTTCTCGCCAAGTCAGCCAGGTTCCCTCTCCGGGATCACCCCTTGACTCTATCTGAGTGGTTCCAGATTCATCACAAGGACACTTGGGCTCCATTTGTTCAGAAAGAGATAAAAATGATCAGACATTTTCAGATGTTCAACAACTATCGCTATCTCAACAATTTACTGAAGTTCAGCTTGGCCAATTCTGGAAAGCTATTCGTTCTCTTGGTTCCCATGATGCTCATACCGACGCCATCAGGGTTGATTTTGCCACTTTAAAGTTACCCGAGTGGTCTTTCTCCCACCTCTTCATTCTCTGATCATGGACTCCGATGTTGGCTCCATCATCTTTGAGTGTTTTGCCAGAGTCATGTGGAGAATACATGTGCAGGAGGCAATCTAGTTTCTTTCAATAGATTTTTGTTCAGAGAGTACATTTAGGGCCATATCGGTTCAGACGTTCTTGCCTCTCTCTTGTTGAATGTGAGAGGTTATCTCCAACAGAATGGGCCAGATTTTACCCACTGTCAACTCAGCAACATGATGCTCTAAATGCCTCTCAAGCCAGAGAGCATAAACCTTCTATTTCAGCTACTGAATTTCTTGACATGAACTCCATTCACCTTGTTCGAGATCCATTTGCAGTATGGGTGAGAGGTACAAGGTTTATGAAGCCATGAGACTAGAACTGAAGCAGAAGCAGATTTTTTATCCAGTCTCCATTGATCAGTTCCTCTCCTGTGCCAGATTTGGGATAACAAGTCATTACAAAGTTTCCTTGATAGAGACCGCTATGCTCAGTTCCTAGAAGAGCAGCAGAACCTTCATCTCCAGAGGATGGTTCCTGTCATGGGGTCTTCCTATTCTGTAGCTTATGGGGTCTTTAGGCAATTCTTTGAAGAGTAGGAACTTAAGGCTTGGGAAATCATTTCTCATCATGCCTCTCTTCTGTCTCCTGCCTTCTACCTTCCTATACCCCCTCAAGAGTAGTTCAATCACTATCTTTGTCTATCATTTACCATTTCTCTCTTCTTTGTCTCATTATGGTATCTTCTTTCTTAATGACAAAAAGGAGGAGAAAAATCTGTGTTTATGAAATACATTTCTAACTTCATTTTAGAAAATTCACTTAGATTTGTTTCAATCATCTATGCTTTTGTGTTATGTTTTGTCATCACCAAAAAGGGGGAGATTGATGATCAGTTCATCCCCATATACTTTTATGAATTATATATCTATTTTGGTGATTAACAAAACTTCATAAAGTGTCATCTAACAAGTTTTCATGAAGCTTAGGCAGAGGAAGTAAATCAGGCGAAATCAAGAAAATATGTAAGTATTTCATACCTTGTGGCACTTAAAATATACAGCAGGAAATTTCTCTAAGTACACATCGACTCCCTATATGCTACAACAATTTCATTAGAATCATATTGGTTTCTCATAACAATTTGATAAGTGAGAACAACGATTTGCTCTCACAACGATTTGGTTTCTCATAACGATTTGAAAAGTGAGAACAATAATTTGCTCTCACAACGATTCAGTTTCTCATAACGATCTGAAAAGTCAGAACAACGATTTGCTCTCACAATGATTCAGTTTCTCATAATGATTTGAAAAGCGAGAACAACGATTTGCTCTCACAACGATTCGTTTCTCATAACGATTTGAAAAGTGAGAACAACGATTTGTTCTCACAACGATTCGGTTTCTCATAACGATTTGAAAAGTGAGAACAACGATTTGCTCTCACAACGATTTGGTTTCTCATAACAATTTGAAAAGTGAGAACAACGATTTGCTCTCACAACGATTCGGTTTCTCATAACGATTTGAATAGTGAGAACAACGATTTGCTCTCACAACGATTCGGTTTCTCTTAACGATTTGAAAAGTGAGAACAACGATTTGCTCTCACAGCAATTCAGCTTTTACAACGATTTGATAAGTGAGAACAACGATTTACTCTCACAACGATTTGTCTTTCATAATGATTCCATAAGTTCCACATCGATTTGGTATTCATAACGATTCGACAGGTTACAACAATGACTTGGTCATTATAACGACTCGATAAGTACACAACGATTTGCTTGTTGTAATGATTCGATAAGTCACAACAATGACTTGGTCATTATAACGACTCGATAAGTTACACAACGATTTGCTTGTTGTAATGATTCGATAAGTCACAACAACGACTTAGTCTGTGTAACGATTCGATAAAGCAAAACAACGATTTGATCACTACATCGACTCGATAAGTGAGACAATGATTTGGTTATAACGACTTGTTCATAACGATTTGCTTATATTCTCATAACGATTTGTCTCTACAACGATTTGGTTATGATTGTATAACGATTTATGATCACATCGATTTACTTATACATGTGCAACGATTTACATATACAACGACTCATTCACTCAACGATTTCATAAGTCATACTCATAACAATTTCATTACAATGACTTGTTATTTAAACATATTCAAATGTTTTTGAAAGTCAAAGTCTTCCCTCGCTTTTCTCCGATATCCATGCATTTATTATGACTGAACATTTCACTGCACAATGCATGCTCAGATATCTTCTATTCCCATGCTTAAATAGAAACATCTTTTTGGAAAAATTGAATGGCAATTCCATTTTGATGTATATTCGTTCTAACATTGACTGACAACAAGAGACAACATAGATGTCTATCATTTAGCATTTATTGTGTGCAGGTCTCTGACAGCACAACCATATACAACGTTGGACAAAATGAAAGATAAAGGATATCGAGAAGGATCTTCTCTTTGCATGCATGGAACGTAAAGGACCGTTGATGGGAAGCTCTATAATACCATGCAGTCTAACGAATACGAGAGCATAGAGACAATGGACATATCAACGGCTACTTCCTCAAGAGAAGATATATATTCAAGTCTGAAGACTCTTGGCGATATAACTTTTGAAAAGCAATCTTTCACGCCAAAGAGTCCATATAGAAGAGCGATTTTCATTCCAATTATTGTGCAGCTCTAGCTTTCACTCCCAATGTTCCTGTTTAATTCCTTGGAGACACCTTTGAGTTCTGAGAGAATTCTTCCATTGTAGATCTTTCTCTCTCAGTCTTGCTTTAGATCAAGCATTGTTCTATGAGCTTGGTCTAGGGGCTTGTCTTCTCTTTAACACTTTTCAGTGTTGTTCCTCTTCGTGTTGAGAAGAGATGATCTATTGGTAACAGGTGGTTTTATTCCCTTCGTGTTGAAGGAAGACCTAGGTTCGAGGGTGTTGTATTCCTCTTCAGGTTGTGAAGAGAAGGCCAGCTGCGGCTGGATGTGTAAGTGTCCTTGAGGGGGACTGTACCCTTGGGTAGTGGAATCCTGAGTTGTTGCTCAGGGACTAGACATAGGACTCTTGTGGAGAGGAGGTCCGAACCAGGATAAAATCCTTATGTAGTGTGATTGCTTGTTTTTGATTGTGTTTTCTTTACTACTAAGACTAACAGTCAAACATAGTGTTTTTGTGTGAACGTTTTTGTTGATAGGTTTAGATAATCAAAGTTTAAGAATCCCATTCACCCCCCCCTGGGCTTGCTAGCTAGGCAACAAGTGGTATCAGAGCTAGTCTCTTCGACAAAGAAGATCCAACGAT
Organism: Colocasia esculenta; assembly: GCA_014218235.1. Taxonomy (NCBI): domain Eukaryota; kingdom Viridiplantae; phylum Streptophyta; class Magnoliopsida; order Alismatales; family Araceae; genus Colocasia; species Colocasia esculenta. Next base: position 110,432,155 of record CM024755.1, on the reverse strand, counting down.
CTGAAGTGAAAAGATTTAATGGCAGCTCAAGGGAGTATTGAAGGTCAGACAGTAAACCGACCCCCTCTATTGATGGTGAGGACTATACCTACTGGAAAACCAGGATGGAGTACTTCCTACAAGGATTCGATTTTCAAATATGGTCCATCATAGAAGAAGGCGATCTAGTTGTCCTAAACAACAGACAAAACTGGACAAAAGATGATAGAAAGAAGATCTCTCTCAACTGCAAAGGTAAGAGCATATTATATGTGCACTTTGCAAGAAAGAGTTTAATAGAGTTTCAGCCTACAAATTAGCGATGGAAATGTGGAAAAGCTTAGAATACATACGAAGGCATAGATAAAGTAAAAGAGACCGAATAGAAATTCTGGTGACACAGTACGAGAGGTTCCAGATGCAGCCAGGAGAGTCAATAACTCAGATGTTCAGCAGATTTATAGACATCACAAACGGGCTGGCTGGTCTTGGAATAAGCTACGAAATGGGAGATATGATCAGAAAGATCTTAAGATCCCTACCAGCCTCCTGGACTCCTAAAGTGACAGCAATAGAAGAGGCAAATGTCCTAAAGAGAATGTCACTAGAGAAACTCATTGGGTCACTCATGGCTCATGAGATCAACATGGAGAGGCTCGGAGAATCCTCAAGTAGGAAAAAGCACAGCAATGCTCTCAAGGCTACAGAAGTTAGCTCTGACAAAGAATCTGAGGATGAAGTCAATGAAGACAGTGATGATGAAGAAGCGCTTCTATCTAGAAGATTACAGCGCATACTTGCGAAGAAGAAGTACCAATCTGGAAGTAGATACTTCAAGAAAAGCAAAGACTTCAAGAAGGGTGAAGGCAAAGACACAAAGAGAGTTGAGCCTATCTGCTATGAGTGCAAGAAGCCGGGACACATCATGGCCGAGTGTCCAAAACTAAAGAAGACTGAAGTCAGAAAGAAAGATTCAACTAGAAAATTCAGAAAATACAAGAAGAAGGCCATGGCAGTAGCTTGGGACAACGACAACGACTCAAACAGTGAGTCAAGTTCAAGCGAAGAAGAAGAAGAAAAGGCCAACTTGGCCTTCATGGCAAATGTCGAGGAAAAGGTAACCTCTGACTCCTCCTTACTTCTTGTAACGAATCTGAATCTGATAGCTTAGAAGATGCATTTAATGAGTTATACAATAAATATAAAGAAGTATGTAAATTATTAAAAGTTAGCAAGAAAAATCATGCATGTTTATAAAATACTAATTCATATCTAAAATATGAAAATGAGCAACTGGAAAGGCAAGTTACCGAACTAAAAAGAAGAACGAACTATTATGTCAAAATTTGAAAAGTAAAAATGAACAAATAACAAGACTGGAAAACCAGGAAATAGTAAGTAATTAAATCAAGAAATTAACACACTAACACAAGAAAATGAAAAATTATCCAGTGCGTTAGAAAAATTTACAAATGGAAAAACAACATTAATACTAAAAGGAGTCAGAAGATCAGGAAAGAAGAAATATGTTTAGGATACACCCCTCCTGATAATGAAGAACTGTAGTACATCCTAAAATATATCCAACTCCTAAATTTGTAGCCGAACAAGACACTGCATATAAGTCAAACTTTAAATATATTCCAACTAAAAAAATAAGTAAAATATCTTGCTGCAGCCACTGCAACAAATTAGGTCATATTAAAATAACATGTCTAACTAAACATAAAAGATGGATAATTAAGAAGAAAAATGATGATACCAACCAACCAGGACCCAAAAGAACTTGGGTACCTAAAGTTTAGTGTTTCCATTATAGGAAAGCCTTCGAGCATCTAAGTGGTACCTAGACAGTGTGTGCTCAAGGCATATGTCTGGCAACAGGAAGCTATTCTCCCACCTCGAAGCTGAAGAAGGCACAGTGACATATGGTGATAATGGAAAAGGGACAGTAATAGGTTGCGGATCAGTTGGGAGTCAAGGAAAAATTATTATTGAAGATGTACTTTGTGTAAAAGGACTCAAGCACAATCTTATAAGCATCAGCCAGCTGTGTGACAAAGGGCATCAGATTAAGTTTCAAGAGTCAAAGTGCAGTATCATGAAAAATGGTGCAGTTGTGTTTGAAGCAAGCAGGAAAAGAACTTGTATGTGCTTTATTTAAATGAGTTAAATGATCAGGACATATGTCTTGCAGCAAACAAAGAGCAGTCAATTGAACTCTGGCACAGAAGATTGGGCCATTGTAGCTTAGATGGGATCAGAAAGGTAATCAAGAGAAATCTAGTAGAAGGTCTGCCCAAAGTAAGCACCAAAATGGAAGGGTTCTGTGAACCGTGTACAAAAGGTAAGCACACTAAATCATCATTCAAATCAAAGTCAGTGGTAACAACCTCTGAACCCTTAGAACTTCTACATATGGATCTATTTGGGCCAATGAGGACCACAAGTCTTGGAGGAAAGAACTTTAGATTCGTCATAGTGGATGACTATTTCATATTTACATTGGTATCTTTCTTGGAGCACAAAGATGACACATTTGATAGTTTTGTTAGCTTCAACAAGAATGTTCAGAAAGATAAGAAGTATACCATTGTCAGCATTCGATCAGATCATAGAGGAGAGTTTCAGAATGAACGATTTGCAAAGTTCTGTGATGATCAAGGAATAGAACATAATTTCTCAGCACCAAGGACACCTCAGCAAAATGGAGTTGCTGAGAGGAAGAACAGAACCTTATTGATATGGGAAGGACAATGTGTCAAAATATAATTTACCAAGGTATTTTTGGGCCAAAGCCATCAACACAGCTTGCTATGTAATCAACAGAGTGATGATCAGGCCAATCCATACAAGCTATTCAAGCAGAAGAAGCCAATGATTAGTCATTTCAGAACTTTTGGATGTCCATGCTTTATCCACAACAACGGAAAAAGGGATATTGGTAAGCTAGACTCCAAATCCGATGAAGGTATTTTTATGGGGTATGCTTCTAAACCCAAAGGTTATAGAGTATTTAATAAGCATAGTTTACTATTTGAACAAACAGTACATGTTATCTTTAATGAAACTAACCTTCCTTGAGAAAGTAAGTAGATAGTGATGTTGATGATCCAAATGAATTGTCCAAGAAATTAAAGAACACATCCATCGAGGACAAGGAAGATCCACCCTTGGAAGATCTACAACAAAAAAATATATCTCATGATAATCTTCCAAAAGAATGGAGATACAAGAAGGATCACCCATTGGATAACATTATTGGAGATCCATCGGTTGGGGTAAGAACTAGAGGTAACGTAATCCCATGTGATTATTTAGCCTTTGTATCTCAAATAGAGCCTAAGACAGTCAATGAAGCACTGTCTGATGAATCTTGGATATTAGCCATGCAAGAAGAACTTAATCAGTTCAAGAGAAACCAAGTATGGTCCCTTGTTCCAAGACCATCAGATCATCCTGTGATTGGCACCAAATGGGTGTTCAGGTACAAATTGGATGAAGGTGGTGTGATCACTAGAAACAAGGCCAGATTGGTAGCTCTAGGCTATTCTCAAGAGGAAGGCATAGATTTCAATGAAACCTATGCACCAGTAGCCAGACTTGAGGCAATTAGGATTGTACTTGCTTATGCATCAGCATTGGATTTAAAATTATTTCAATGGATGTAAAATCAGCTTTTCTAAATGGTTACATAAAGGAGGAAGTTTATGTAGAACAACCTCATGGTTTTGATGATATCGATTTTCTAAATCATGTACTTAAATTGCACAAGGCTTTATATGGTTTGAAACAAGCACCTAGAGCATAGTATGAATGATTAAGTGCATTTTTGTTAAACCATGGTTTCATTAGAGGAAAAGTAGATAGCACATTATTCATTAAGTCTAAAGTTAAAAATGTGTAACTTGTTCAAATCTATGTTGATGATATAATATTTGGTTCTACTGATGAATCTTTTTGCAAGTACTTTGAAAAGTTTATGTAGGAGAATTTGAAATGGGCATGATGGGGGAACTTAATTATTTCCTCGGATAGCAAATCAAGCAAGGAAAAGAAGGCTCCACATTTGTCAAGCCAAGTACACCAAAGAGCTACTAAAGAAATTTGGTTTTGAAAATGTCAAGCCATTATCAACACCAATGAGCACATCTACAAGGCTAGACAGTGACAAGGATGGTAAGAAAGTAGACTAAAAGCTCTATAGAGGTATGATAGGTTCATTACTTTATTTGACAGCTAATAGACCTGATATATTGTTTAGTGTATGCATGTGTGCTAGGTATCAGGCAGACCCTAGAGAGTCTCATTTAATTAGTGTCAAACGTATCTTTAGATACTTAGCAAGAACTCATGATATAGGATTGTGGTATCCAAAATCATGTAAAATAAATTTAGTAGGATACTCTAATACTGATTACGCTGGATGCAAGATAGATAGGAAAAGCCAGTGGATGTTGTCAATTTCTTGCAAGATGTTTGATTTCAGGGTCCTCAAAGAAGCAAAATTCAGTAGCACTGTCAACAGCTGAAGCTGAGTATGTGGCTACTGGAAGCTGCTGTACACAACTCCTACGGATTAAGCAGCAACTTGAGGATTATGGGCTACACATCAAGACAATTCCTTACTGTGCGACAACACTAGTGCAATTAATCTCACCAAAAATCCAGTGCAGCACTCAAGGACAAAGCATATTGAGGTTAGATACCATTTCATTCGAGATCATGTAGCTAACAGTAATATAGACATTTCATTTATAGATATCAAAATCAATTAGCAGATATCTTCACAAAAGCCTTACATGAAGAGAAATTTACATCTCTTAGAAGGGAATTAGGCATGTGTAATTTGTGATAGATTTATCTATAAATAACTGAAATAATGATTATTTCAGAACATCAACTATCTGTTCTCTCCCCTGAAATTAAGTGAAATCTTTAAAGATTGCTTGCATCATAAATTTCGGTGACGGTTTATTATTTTAAAAGTATTTATTCATCTTGAACTTGTCTTTGTTTTGTCATATTCCACATTTATGGCGCCATCCTCTCAAAAGTCACTTTATCTCTATCTGATAAAACCCGAAATCTGTGTCACAACGATTCACCTCCCGCTCTCATCTCTTTCAACTTGCTTGAGACGATAAACCCTATCGACTCCGGCATCGACTTCGTGCGATTTCAAAGCTTCCATCCCTTCCCGTGAAAAATCTCCTGAGGGCTTTTGCTCCAATCTTCCTTCCGACCATCCAGAACCTTTTCCCTTTCAAAACCATGGCCGTTTCTGGAGTTTCCGGCTCCGTCGGGGGCTATGGGGCTGCTTTCCTCACCGCAGAGCAGCAGAAAGATATACAACAGTGAAGACAAAGATGTGCGGCAACAAGGCAGTGGATGTTGCTGACCTGGAGAAGAATGGGATGCACAACATCGTGGTAGCTATGCAGAGAATGAAGTAGACCAAGATTGCAACACTCTCAGAGGCAAGTTTTCCATACCTGGTTAAAGCTTTCTATGTCTGTTTGAAGTCTGAGGAAGACGGGTCTTTGACATCCATGGTCAAAGGAACCCGGATTCGGATCACGTATGAGCTATTGGAGTCCTTGTTTGGTGTGTCCACCTCCGGTCACAGTGGAGTACACACTACTGACATTCAGGCGAAAGGCTTAGGGATTGTTGGTTCTGAGTTCAGGCTGAAAGATGGGAAGATAGACATTAATCAGTTGAATGCGTTCAACCGCATATTACATTTCATAGTTTGTGAGATTCTGGTGCCCAGGAGTGCGACCTTCTCCACATGCACCAAGGCAGATTCCGACATGATGTTCTGGGCTATCCAGAACCAGAATATTAATATGGCAGAGGTCATCATAGAAAGGATGAAATTTGCAAATGCTCAAGTTTGGGACAAGAAGAGTAAGTTAAATGTATCTCTTCCTTATGCCCATTTGCTAACCAAGATATTCCAGCACTTTGGAGTAAATTTGAATGGAACAGTCTCAGAGAAGATGGGCCAAGCTATCCGGTCCAGGAATTTTAAGAAAAGTGGATTCTCTCTTATTGGTGGTGTGTGGACCAAGACCTCAGCAATAGAGGGCGAGGCCATTATTGGTAAAGTCCTAGAGGTCCAAGAAGAGGCAGTAGCAGCAGCACCAGAAGTTCAAGTTGAGCAAGAGATTGCCAGGCCAGAAGTGTTAGTGGTCCAAGTGCAGCAGGAAGAATCAGGGCCGAAATTTTAGTGGCCCAAGAGGAACAAGCAACAGCAGTTGCAGATATCCAAGAAAATGTAGTAGCAGTCAGTCTTGAAGAGCCAGTGGCCAGCGAGCACAGAATTGAGGACATTCCTCAAGAATTCATTGAGCCCGTTGGGCAGGTCGAAGAGGTTGTCACCCCTACGTCCATGGTAGCTTCAGTCCTTAGAAGTGTGCTGGATTCCATTCCCAGCACTCATCAAGAAAAAGAATAGGTGACTGAAGAAGTTGATAGAGAGGCTGTGGCTCCAGGCCACATTGAGGACAGTGTTATGGAAGAAGCTCCATTTAGGGGGAGCAAGAGATTGTTTCTGAGATTGTGGCAGCAGGCCACAGTGAAAATGTGCACATGAAGGATGCTCCTGCTCAGGGGGAGCAATCTGTTGAGAAGGAAGCTCAGGTTCAGGGTGAGAGCATTGAAAACCCCCCAGTGGATCAATTCCAAGAAGGTGTCTTGACAAGCCCCTCTGATTCGGAGGAAGAAAATACAAATGTTGATAATGTGGAGCCCACTGCTAGGGCAAGTGACAAAGGAAAGGAGTGGCTCTTGAGATCCCTTTACTCACCAGGAAGCCACATCAGAGGCTAAGGAAGAAGAAATTGAAGATCAATCTGAAGCCCTTAGTTGCTAGACTGGATGAAGAAGGAAAGATTTTATGCTATGTGCAGTCTGATATATCATCAATCTTCATGAGCCAGAGCTCTACAGCTAAGGATATGGGCATGATTAGAATGCCTTTCGTTGGCTAAGGAGTGAGCTCCTCAGCCTTAAGGAGTCTCTAGCAGTCATTTCAATGCTTTGAAGGTGCAACCTTCTCTTGTAGCATCTGTTAGCAGCTCAGGGCCATCTGGGCCAAGTCAAGAAAATGTTGGGCCATCAGGGCCAAAGGAGGCAGAGCACTCTGGGCCTTCAGGGCCATCAGTTGTTGATGAAGGTCGGCCATCAGGGCCAATGTCTGAAGAACCAGCAGGGCCATCAGGTCTAAGAACTGTTGAAGAAGTGGCAACAGTAGGGTCAGCTGAGGCTGTGGAGTCTAGGCCATCAGGGCCAGTTGGGGATATCCCTAGGTCATCAGGGCCAATGGATTCAGTGGCCGAGCCTTTCGGAGCAAAAGAGCGAGCTATAGCTCCAGAGCCCCCTGCTTCTTCTCCTCTTCCAACTCCAACCCCTCCTTCTCCACCATCATCCTCCACAGCACCACCACACCTCCCACCTTCAAACAACCCATTACCAGAACCATTTCCTCTCCTACACCCTTTCCTTCCCAGTCCTCCTCATCTCCTGTTTCTTCGACTCACATTCCTCCACCTCCTCCTTCTTTTGAGGTTCCTCCAACCTCCTCATCAGCTGGGGCATCCTCTTCTGGTCCTTCCTCCTATGGACCAACTGATGTTCCTCCCACTACCACTCACTCCTTCCTTCATCCTCCTACTCCCCCTCCTTTATCTCCATTATTCCAGAGAGTGCTCAAATTGATGCCCCTTCCTCAGGGCCATCAAAGATGAATTTGAAGAAGTTATCCTTCGTTCAGTTTGAAAGTTAGCACTCATGTTCATAGGACAGACTCTTCTAGCCCTGTCCCCAAGAAAAGAAGACTAACTTCCACTCATTCTGTTTCTTTTGAATATTGTTATCCAACCCTTTGGTTTTATCTTACAGTAGATCATAAAAACAAACTGTTGTATAGAGAATTTCTTCAGAAAGTCGCTTTTTCCAACATTATTGGTCTTCCACATCTCAACCTTTCGGATCATCTCACTATCATTCTTCCTCTCACCTCTCTATCCAGGCTGAACTGTCAAAAATCTTCTCCATGACTGAAGCCAAATCTGAAGAGCATGGGCTCAGGGTAACAAGACCTTGTACAATAAATTTCTTCTCGCCAGTCAGCCAGTTCCCTCTCCGGGATCACCCCTTGACTCTATCTGAGTGGTTCCAGATTCATCACAAGGACACTTGGGCTCCATTTGTTCAGAAAGAGATAAAATGATCAGACATTTTCAGATGTTCAACAACTATCGCTATCTCAACAATTTACTGAAGTTCAGCTTGGCCAATTCTGGAAAGCTATTCGTTCTCTTGGTTCCCATGATGCTCATACCGACGCCATCAGGGTTGATTTTGCCACTTTAAAGTTACCCGAGGTGGTCTTTCTCCCACCTCTTCATTCTCTGATCATGGACTCCGATGTTGGCTCCATCATCTTTGAGTGTTTTGCCAGAGTCATGTGGAGAATACATGTGCAGAGGCAATCTAGTTTCTTTCAATAGATTTTTGTTCAGAGAGTACATTTAGGGCCATATCGGTTCAGACGTTCTTGCCTCTCTCTTGTTTGAATGTGAGAGGTTATCTCCAACAGAATGGGCCAGATTTTACCCACTGTCAACTCAGCAACATGATGCTCTAAATGCCTCTCAAGCCAGAGAGCATAAACCTTCTATTTCAGCTACTGAATTTCTTGACATGAACTCCATTCACCTTGTTCGAGATCCATTTGCAGTATGGGTTGAGAGGTACAAGGTTTATGAAGCCATGAGACTAGAACTGAAGCAGAAGCAGATTTTTTATCCAGTCTCCATTGATCAGTTCCTCTCCTGTGCCAGATTTGGGATAACAAGTCATTACAAAGTTTCCTTGATAGAGACCGCTATGCTCAGTTCCTAGAAGAGCAGCAGAACCTTCATCTCCAGAGGATGGTTCCTGTCATGGGGTCTTCCTATTCTGTAGCTTATGGGGTCTTTAGGCAATTCTTTGAAGAGTAGGAACTTAAGGCTTGGGAAATCATTTCTCATCATGCCTCTCTTCTGTCTCCTGCCTTCTACCTTCCTATACCCCCTCAAGAGTAGTTCAATCACTATCTTTGTCTATCATTTACCATTTCTCTCTTCTTTGTCTCATTATGGTATCTTCTTTCTTAATGACAAAAAGGAGGAGAAAAATCTGTGTTTATGAAATACATTTCTAACTTCATTTTAGAAAATTCACTTAGATTTGTTTCAAATCATCTATGCTTTTGTGTTATGTTTTGTCATCACCAAAAGGGGGAGATTGATGATCAGTTCATCCCCATATACTTTTATGAATTATATATCTATTTTGGTGATTAACAAAACTTCAATAAAGTGTCATCTAACAAGTTTTCATGAAGCTTAGGCAGAGGAAGTAAATCAGGCGAAATCAAGAAAATATGTAAGTATTTCATACCTTGTGGCACTTAAAATATACAGCAGGAATTTCTCTAAGTACACATCGACTCCCTATATGCTACAACAATTTCATTAGAATCATATTGGTTTCTCATAACAATTTGATAAGTGAGAACAACGATTTGCTCTCACAACGATTTGGTTTCTCATAACGATTTGAAAAGTGAGAACAATAATTTGCTCTCACAACGATTCAGTTTCTCATAACGATCTGAAAAGTCAGAACAACGATTTGCTCTCACAATGATTCAGTTTCTCATAATGATTTGAAAAGCGAGAACAACGATTTGCTCTCACAACGATTCGGTTTCTCATAACAATTGAAAAGTGAGAACAACGATTTTCTCTCACAAAGATTCAGTTTCTCATAACGATTTGAAAAGTGAGAACAATGATTTGCTTTCACAACGATTCAGCTTTTACAACGATTTGATAAGTGAGAACAACGATTTGCTCTCACAACGATTTATCTTTCATAATGATTCGATAAGTTCCACATTGATTTGGTATTCATAACGATTCGACAAGTTACAACAACGACTTGGTCATTATAACGACTCGATAAGGTACACAACAATTTGCTTGTTGTAACGATTCGATAAGTCACAACAACCACTTAGTCTGTGTAACGATTCGATAAAACAAAACAATGATTTGATCACTACATCGACTTGATAAGTGAGACAACGATTTGGTTATAACGACTTGTTCATAACGATTTTCTTATACTTTCATAATGATTTGTCTCTACAACGATTTGGTTATGATTGTATAATGATTTATGTTCACATCGATTTACTTATAAATGTGCAACGATTTACATATACAACGACTCATTCACTCAACAATTTCATAAGTCATACTCATAACGATTTCATTACAACGACTTGTTATTGAAACATATTTCAAATGTTTTTAAAAGTCAAAGTCTTCCCTAGCTTTTCTCCGATATCCATGCATTTATTATGACTGAACATTTCACTGCACAATGCATGCTCAGATATCTTCTATTCCCATGCTTAAATTAGAAACATCTTTTTGGAAAAACAGAATGGAATTTCCATTATAATGTATATTCGTTCTGACATTGATTGACAATAAGAGGCAACATAGTTGTCTATCATTTAGCATTTATTATGTGCAGGTCTATGACAGCACAACTATATACAACGTTGGACAAAATGAAAGATAAAGGATATCGAGAAGGATCTTCTCTTTGCATGCATGGAACGTAAAGGACCATTGATGGGAAGCTCTATAATACCATGCAGTCTAACGAATACCAGAGCATAGAGACAACGGACATATCAACGGCTACTTCCCAAGACAAGATATATATTCAAGTCTGAAGACTCTTCGAGATATAACTTTTGAAAAGCAATCTTTCACGCCAAAGAGTCCATATAGAAGAGCGATTTTCATTCCAATCCTTGTGCAGCTCTAGCTTTCTCTCTCAACGTTCCTGTTTAATTCCTTGGAAAGCACCTTTGAGTTCTGAGAGAATTCTTCCATTGTAGATCTTTCTCTCTCAGTCTTGCTTCATATCAAGCATTGTTCTATGAGCATGGTCTAGGGGCTTGTCTTCTCTTTAACACTTTTCAGTGTTGTTCCTCTTCGTGTTTAGAAGAGAAGACATGTTGGTAACAGGTGGTTTTATTCCCTTCGTATTGAAGGAAGACCTGGGTTCCAGGGTGTTGTATTCCTCTTCGGGTTGTGAAGAGAAGGTCAGCTGTGGCTGGATGTGTAAGTGTCCTTGAGGGGGACTGTACCCTTGGGTAGTGGAATCTTGAGTTGTTGCTCAGGGACTGGACGTAGGACTCCTGTGGAGAGGAGGTTTGAACCAGGATAAAATCCTTGTGTAGTGTGATTGCTTGTTTGTGATTGGTGTTTTCTTTACTACTAACACTAACAGTCAAACGTAGTGTTTTTGTGTGAACGTTTTTGTTGACAGGTTTAGATAATCAAACTTTAAGAATCCCATTCAACCCCCCCCCCCTCTGGGCTTGCTAGCTGGGCAACAACGAAAACTGGCGATATGACACCAAGCTCCTCACAGAAGCACATCAAAGTCTGGAACCATGCTAGCTCAACAAAACACAGTACAACACAAAACAACTACAAGCTCAAACACACACGCACACACACAAAAGTAGGACCAGCTAGGGCCTATGGCTTCGCATCTCAACACCACAAAGTCCTCAAACCCTAGCCAAGTGTGCACACTCAGACGCTCTCACTCGCGTCTAGTCCTCGACCGGCTTTCCCTACGCTGGACTCAAATGGTGGAGAAGGGGCCTCACGAAAACCGCTCGTAACCACCACAAGGGCATGCACTGGACAGAGTCGCACTCAACACCCAGGCTCACTGGTGGAATAGCTCAACGCCAGTCATCCAGACAAAGCCCTGCTCAACATCCAGGAGAAACACAACACAACACAAGCGCAACAAAATACAACACATGCAGAGATGGAGACGCTCTCAACGTCTGGCACACTATGCCAGGAGGCCGACATCGCGTGCCCGAGCCTCACATACACAGAAGGGGCATCAACTGTTGGGATCTACCGGTGGGTTGACGGCAATCCCGATTGTCGTTAACCGTAGGTAGACGTCACAACATGTTCCATTAACCCAGAGTAAACAACACATCCTATGTTGTCAACCACATCTTGATGTCACACGATCTTGACGTAAAGTTTATCCTTAAGAACTAGACATCAACAATCTAGACATTAAGTTCATCAGCTTCCAGCAGTTGATATGGCCCTAGGCCACTCCCCAGGTCAATCCAAGCCTTAAAACCATATCTGATGATGGAAACGCTTCCCCTCATCAATGTATGCCAGTTTAAAGCCGGAGAACAACGATCCAACGCTTGGATAGGCAATCACACCTACAAAACCTGGCATGGAGAAACCCTCCCCAAAACCTTAATTATCACAGAAAACACATGCATTTCATGTTCACAACATAGCCAAGAAGGGTTCAGGGATAGGATCCCTACCTCAAGACATGGAAAAACCCCAAGAAAACCTCAATTCGCATCGTCGCCTTTGCACACCACACGAGGTAAATCTCCTAAATCTATCGTCTTCTCGCCCGATATGAAGCCGCCACGAGCACCACGATCTCCCCACAAGCTCTCATCGACCACCGGAAGTAGTGGAGGAAGCAAGAGGTGAGGGTGGTGGGTGCAAAGAGGGAAAGAAGGTGGAATGGAAGCAAACAACTAATATCGATAGGTCTCATAATTCAATAATCAAACTCTTTTATTCATCATAAGTAATTATTACAATCTGCAATGTCATAATAAGAACAACTCTCTACTACTAATCTATTCTATCTCTCCAAGAAAGACAAGATTACAATAATGACTAATCTCTCACTAACTAACTAAACAATGACTCTCTATGGTGTATGTCACGCTCGGCACACAAGTCCCATCATCAAACGTACTCCTCATCTTCACTACCTGAAATGTTATGAGGCAGGTATGAGCAAACTAGCCTAGTAGGATTTACATCTCGATGTACGAGCAATGATATAAGTGATTAACATTTTAAGTACTAGACATGCACAAGTGACAAGTTAAACCATAAGCATGATAAAATCGATGACAAGTGTTAGCAAGATATCATGCAGATAGGAATGTGTCAAGACAATAGAAATAGGTTGTCAATGTGTAGGGTGCTTTTTCCTGAGACGAGCAAGTACTTTGTTAGATTCAAGTAATAACAAGTAACCGTAATTGAGCAATAGCATTGTAATAGGAGAGCATGGGCCGTAGCCATTCAATATCAAAGACCTGGGGAGGAAAGTTAGAGGCAATAATGTGCTCTTCAAGCTGGACATGATGAAGGCCTATGACAGAGTTGAATGGGATTTTCTTCTGGCTATTCTGAAAAATTTTGGTTTCCATTACAAGTTTATCTCTTATGTGGCCATGCTTATATCTAACTGCTGGTTTTCGGTTGCATTCAATGGTTCTTTAGCTGGGTTCTTCAAGTCTACAAGGGGTTTGAGGCAAGGTGACCCCCTTGCTCCGGCTCTTTTCATTATCATGGAAGAGGCTCTCAGTAGGGGAATTAAACATATGCAAGATCATGGTTCTATTAAAACCTTTTCTGGCCCCAGGGGGTGCCCGCATATCTCCCATCTGCTCAACGCAGATGATACTCTGATTTTCTTAAATGGTGAAATATCTAATGTCAGGAAGTTCATGGATTTCATTCGCAAATATGAAGCCTCTTTTGGGCAGAAGGTTAATGTGGCTAAGATCTCTTTTATGCTTTCTCAAAAATCACCCCTCATCTTGCAGAATAAAATCAAAAATGTCACTGGTTTCATTTCCCAACATGGTGCTATTAGATATCTCGGTGTCCCTCTTAGACAAGGAAGAACTAAAGTGGATGACTACAAACCACTTTTAGAGAAGATAGCTACCAAAATTGGGTCCTGGAAATCACAATTTCTTTCCCAAGCAGGACGGCTAATTTTAATCAACTCTGTCCTGAATTCCATACTTGTTTACCTTGCGGCAGCAACTTCCATTCCAAAGACTACTATCGAACAACTGGAGATTCTCTGTGCTAAATTCTTTAGGGGCAGTACAATTGATCATCGGCAAAAGCATTGGATTTCTTGGAAGAAATTTCAACTTCCTATAAAAGAAGGTGGCTTGGGGGTATGGAATATCTGGCAACTACAACTATCACTTGCTATGAAGCATATCTGGAATATTTTGCATGGCTCTTCTCTCTGGACTACATATGCTCGAACAAGGTTTCATAAAGATGGCATTCCTTTTAAGAAAGGTCTTCCCCATGGTATCTCTAAGGATCTCTTCCATGAAGCCAATAACATCATTAGGCAAATCATAGATGGATAGTTGGTAATGGGAGTGTAGACACGCGAATTTGGCTCCACCGCGAGCAAATTTCATTGTTGCGCCGTAATGCCACAAATGACCCTTATTTTGCCTCGCAAGAGTGTTTTCCCAATACTTCAGGATCTCACCCTTTCTTTCTCGGTGCTTCCCCACGGGGGTCGGCCCCTGGAAGCTAAATTTCATTAAGGCACAGTTTCATTGATTCGCGTCCACTACAGTGGACCCCTTTTAAACGCGGCAGTCATGGTGGACACGATTTAGGTCATTAATGCTGCAGTCAAAGCCAACACATTTAAGAGCCTTTTCCGTTACGTGTTTTAATCAGAAATGCGTCCGCCTGACACGACGCTATTTAAAAGTCAAAAAGGTCTGGCCCGACAAGACGTCGCGCACGTCCGTAATCATGAAAAATCCTGAAATCGCGTCCTCTAAGCACGCCGCGATTATAAAGTGAACACCTAACCCCTGCGGTTGCGTCTGGCGCATTTATGAGGGCCATGCTGCGGATAATGCCAAAAAATGTAATCGCGTCGGCCATGACCACCGCGTTTCAAGTCGCGGCGGTCTTGTCGGAAGCAATTCAAAGGTATGGCCGCACGACATGTTACCCATGCGCCTATCGCATCAATTTGACTTCCTAAAATGCGGCCTGCCGCCCGGACGCGGTTCAGGTCTAATAGGCGTCTGCTGCATTGGACGCGATTCAAGAATCCATTGCCTATAAATAAACCCCCGAGGGTAGCCATTTCAACCAATCCTCTCCACCCTGGCGGAGCCCTGCCAGATTCTTCCCGCGACTTCCTCACAGCAGAGCCCTGCCGGACCGACAACTCGACGTCCTCGGAGTTTGGAGCGCCATCCACCATTCCATGTACCGGAGCGAGGCGGGAGGAGCACGGTCTTCCTCCACTTCCTCCGTCCATTCTGGCAACGCCGCTGTGCCATCCACTCTCGAGGAAGCACCCCTCCCCTTTGCCCCTTCTGTCTTTCTTTTTGTCTCCTCCGGGCCCCACGTGGCCCTTCTTTACTTTTCACACACACACACACACACATGCATGCATACACACACAATACCTACATTTTATGGGTTTAAAAGCCACCATCCGGTAAGTACACCTCTATGTCTTTATTTCATTTATTCTTTATTTCTAAGGTTTTATACTACACGTGGCTAATCCCCTTTCTTTACTTTTATCTGTCTTTTTTTGCAAGGGTAATCAACAAGGAAACGCCCTCTACCACGGCCGGCCGTGTTCGTAGAGGAAGAGAGGGCCCACCACCTCCTCGCAATCTCCACGCTCCAAAAAAAGGTACGCCCGCGATCACTTCTTCCACCTCGCACCCCTCGCTCGTGCATCTCCCTTCGGTGCCCACGTGCACCTGGCGATCACGATATTTTATTTTCCATAATTTTCCACTTTCCACTCCATATCACACACACACACATAAACACTGTTCATCCCCCCTCTCTTTGTGGACCGGAAAATGGTATCTACAAATTGGCGATCACGGTGGGACTTCTTTTCGCATTTTTTGTTTAATTACCTCCTCCTTCGTGCCCCACGTGGAACTTTCTTTGGCGCCCTCGCGCGTATCTCCCTCTTTTATCATTCATTTACATAAATAAAGCATGTTGTGTGTTTAATTTTTTGTCTTTTCCTTTTATCGTGTATATTCCTGCTTTCCTACCTTTTTTCCTTGTCTTTGGGTTTCCACTGTAATCGCGTCCACTACAGAGGACGCGATTCAGTTTTGATAACGTAGCCGGTTATCCGGACGCGTTTCTGTTTTGTATCGCGGTGGTAGAGGCCGACGCATTTCTGCCAGCAGACCGTCCACAGGGACCAGGCGCGGCGCTGACAGCCTTCTGGGGGCTCTCAAATCTGCGTCTATGTGACTGGACACGATTCTAAAGTCGCGGCCGCTGTGTCGGTCGCGATTCATAGTGCTGACAGAGACGCGCCCCTTCTGCCATTTTTGTTATAATTGTTGCATACAGATCATATTGCATCGGTCGGGGGACCTCCTTCCCTCATATCCTAGGCTTCACACACCTCTCTTGGTAAGGGCAAACTCTCCATTGGGCATTCCGTCCCTTTGGACTAGTGAACCTCTGCCAAGAGCCCCGTAAGTCTCCGTACCACGTGGATTCTCTCACAGCGGACCGAGCTGGCGGTACCCTTCCGTTGACCCGGGTTTAGACATCCCATTGCGTGGTGAGAGGTGATCCTTAGCTGTGCCCCGAAGTATATATCTTCTACCCAACTAGGAGCTCACCTGGAGTGACACAATATTTTTCAATCTATTTAAATAATCGTGAAACTCCTAAAACAAGCGTAAGCATTACAACTTGTTTGAACCACATATTGATTGATTAATCTTTGTTCAACCTTGTTTGCTTATTGCTTTATTAAAAATGGACCCATGTTATCATGCCAATTTTAATAACATGGACTATGAGGGTAATGTCAGATCCCCATCTTTCCAGTCCCATGTCAGTCCATCTCACCATTGTGAGGGACAGCCTTCCACTTCTTATGGTTATGTGCGCACACCGCGCACTAGCCACTCTGATGTTCCTCCATACCTCACTCCATCAGAACCCGGCAAGAGCCTGTCCCCCACCATGATTCCACTATCTAGCATGTCCTACATGCCATTGATCATCTCACACCTCAACAATTAAATTTGATACAATCTCTAGTTGAGGGTGTGACTCCTTCTCCCTCTCCTTCTCCCAGGCACCCACCTTTGTACATTCCAGCGACTTCACCACATCCCCTTGTACATTCTTCATCACCCCGGCCCCCAGGCCATTTGCACTCCCGTGCCCCGGTCCGTACAGACCATCCATTGGGAAGGGCAACTCATTCACGGCCACCCCCATGTACTCCCTCACATGTCCAGCGGTGTAACGACCCTCCTCATACGGTACGATTATACCAATCCCCATCGGTATAAAGAGCGTCATTACAGTGGGATAAAACCCAACACTAGCCGATAGGTTGAAAAGTACATAGATAGCAAATGATTTCAGCGGAATAAATTCAACAATTTAACTTAGTCCATCACCATCCCATATTCCACAGTCTATATAGTGCAAAAATAGAACGACAATGTCCACATTATTACATGATGAAAGAGCTACATTGTCCAAATAAAATTTTTATTCAACTATGAAAGGAAATTATACAACTACTACTTGCTCCTCAAAAGCCTCTCCTCCAAGATAGCGTCTCTCCCCCTAGCACGGGATACCTGTCACCTGTAAGCCGAAGCAAGGGTGAGTCCAAAGACTCAGCAAGTAAAACAAAGACTTAATCTTAAACATATCATACTCACATTAAGCTATTAAACACTCATGAATACATACTATCATTTAAACTCCCAAACACATGGAACATACTCTTAGCTATCAACACATTTTTAATCACCTAGACATGCTCATTCTATCATATGTTTATTCTAAATCATGTATACTATTACTATACACTTGTACATATTCTCTACACTTAACACATAACATGATTCCTTCATTTCCACATTAATTCATTTCATGACATATTTCTACAACTAGAACATAGAATTAGACATAAAGGAATGAACAAACTAATATGATGACTATTCACTTTTCACATGCACTTTTCATATTTAATTTCACATTTTGCTTGCTGTTTTAAATGTACATACATCTCATACACATGGTTTCATATTTTATAACATGAATTGAGAAGTTAAAACATGGTCAAATTGGTTGGCAACAATAAGCACTAAAGCATGAAACTTTGTACTAAGCAAACATCACATCTAGCATGGAACCTAATTAATATTACATGTATTTAACACCTTCATAACTACACTTTACTTGCTGTTTTGACATGAATTACATTCAATTACATGGATTTACATTAGTTCATATGCTATCTTATCCAATTCACAATTCTACATTTTCATCTTTCATGTTGCATAAATGACATGGTTACTCATGTTTATTCACATACACTATTACATGAAGAACAATAAACTACATGACATGATGATAAGCATGATATTGCAAATGAGGTAATCAATGCATGAAAACATGAACATTATGCATTACTACATCGGTTTTCACATGCAAGCACACTTTCAATAACATTAACTGTCTCTTACATATCTTTTCACATATTCTTCACATCATTTACTCTTTGGTTTTCATTTATCACATATCTATCATTTGCACTCATCATGTGCCACATTCGCATATAATCTTACACTTTATTCATATTCCAATTACTTAAAATGCCATGACACATAGTCCTAACTACCTATTAGAGGACACAAACCAATATCTCGTACTCATAACTCATCACATCTCATAACACATAACTTATATCACATAACTCATAACACAACTCATATCACATACCCACCACCTAGGCAATGAAGTGGTGAATCTTGGTAACTGCGCAGACCGGGAGAAGCTCTCTCCACCCTATCCAGTGGTACTTGTCCACCTCCGGGTTTTTCCCAATGCCTTTAGGACAAACTTTTACAATGTAGAGCCTTCCATAGGGACTTTTCTATGTACAGCTCTCGAAGCCTCTAGGGTAGCAGTGTCATTCTTGGCCTAATTCTTACACATTCACTCATTCACATTTTCACACACTAGTCACATATTGTTCATATACTATTTAATCTCTCTTCATACCTTATTTACCATTTGCCTATATCTCATTTGACCGATCATGATACTATGGTTTTTCAGAAGTAAACAACTCCTATTACAATTCTAAACATGTAGCAAATTACTGAATTACGTAAGATTAGTTTTTATCATATCAAATATAAATAATCCGCATAGTTTAACTAATATTACTATTACTGTCATCAGATTAGTTCCAAATTTTTATCCCAGGTTACTAACAGTAAACATATCACATCTTCAATTTTCTGGATTTTTCGAACAGTAAACATAATTTCTACAATTTAAAACAGATTTCAGTCATATTTATCGAAACATCATTTAACATGGTACATGTGATTATGTTTATGTTCTAACAGTTTAGAAGTCAGATATTAGTACTCATACTGTCATGCAAATTTTATGCAATCCTAACTTACAGTAATTCCATTTATGCCATATTCAAACATGCTTATGTGATGCACATAATATAGTTATTGAATTTTCATAATTTACATGGTTCACAGAAAATTTAGGCAACATTATGACATGACCTACTAACAGTATACAAACGCCTATAAAAATTTCAGAGTATACCCATATCCAGAAATTATTTAAACAGCAAAAGAAGATCAAAAAGTACACTTTCAGGTCCTGAAGAAGTAGACGTCAAGGGATGTTGCCGTCAACTTCTTCTGAAGAACTTGACTGCAGCCTATGTTGCCTTCAACCTGCTCCCAGCAGCACATACATACGACTTTTCATACAACGGTGAATTCGGGGTTCCACGACGCGAGGAAAAATCCGTAAAAATACCTAGGACTTAGGGGACATGTATAGGATCAAGATCTAGGTTTACTTGCCTCTTAAAAAATCTACAAAGATCATAATCGTTGGTGAAGCCCTTTTCGGCCCTACGAAAAAGGTACTCGGAAACGCCTTAGATCTTCTTCTCCTATCGATGTAGATGGCTCCTCGGAGTTGGAATCTCTTCCTCTATGTATAGGCTACCTCCCAGTTGATGTAGCTCCTCGGGGAACACCTCCAAGTGACGGATCCGGCCTTCCGAAGTTCAGCTTTTCACCATCTCGGAGCTAGGGTTTTCACCAAATGTTGAAAGCCTTTCCCTCATCCCAGAGTGGGTATTTTATAGGTTCAAGGGTTGGGTACGCATTAGGGTAGGTTACCCAAGGTTTAGGAAGGGTTTCCTAATCTGAAACTAGCCAAAACACGGACATTAACAATTCTGGAACCGTTACGCAGCTGGATATTAACGTCAACATCGGTTGTAGTCAACCTGGCAGTTGACGTCAAGGTCTGGCCGCCAGCAGTGTCTTGGCGTCCAGGTCCTGGCCGCCAGCAGCCCTGAGCAGCCGAAACACCGACAGACCTAGAATTTCATGCATAAATGCACTAAAATAATTTAGTATATGCAAAAATAATTTCATATATCATTACCACATAAAATACTTGCATTATGTAATATTTAATTAATTACAATTTACACTAATCATAATTAAGAACAATATGCATCAATACATACATATATGCACACATACGTACACATTGCTTAATTACATACATTACGCATGAACTTATGATTAAAATGTGTCCATTATTAGTTAAATATTGTATGCATATTATCATCCAAGTACTTTACACACCCTAAATTATTTAACACGCTTAAAGTAGATAAATATTATTTAAACAAGGATAACACATGTATGTATACATACGCACATCCATAACACTAACTACGTGCATTAAAATAATTAAATACAATGGGCACCTCAATAATTAAATAATTCACACACGTTTAAATATATAATTTGCATGCTCAGAAATAAACTCATGATTACTTACAAAGTGTATGATAATAATTTCTTACTATGTGTACAACACGCACCATATGCATGAGATTTACATACATTGATAATTAGATAATGCATGCACAATTATGTATGTTTTATACTTGTATGAAAATAGCACACATATACTTACATGGTCCATAGCAAATTACCTATTACATGGATAATGTTATCTATATATTATTCATATACTATAGATGAATTGATGTACATAGGATTAAATAGATAGATAGCACATGCATAAAGTAACATACTTATGTATATATATATACTTCATATATTTACAACATAATTATATACACTATGCATGAAGTTGATAACTACAACATGCACATCAGTAATTCTATTATCGTGCATAATATGACTTAAGTATTATGAGTCTAAGATTTTTAGTATTCACAATATACATCAACATAGCTAATTGCCTATTCTCATGTAAAATATTATATATATATATATATATATATTCATGAGAAGCATAAAATTTATAGTAAGCATAGTGAAATACACATTCTATGCACACAACAAGTAAATATCGACACATAATATAAAAGAATAAAAATTCAGGTATCACACTCTCCCCCCGTTGAAAAAGATCTTCGTCCTCGAAGATCGAATCAGGTACCTGTAATGACGTCGCCAAGATCATTTCCGACTAATCCTTGCTCCTTTATGATTACTGATGAAGCATCTCTTGAGACGAACTTCGTCTTTAGGTTCGGACACTCCTTAAGCCGATGATCCTTGCTGCCACATCTAAGACACCTTCCTTCCATTCTCCAACATGCATTCCCGCCATGACGCTTCCCACAATGAATGCATTCGGGCTTCTCACTGCCTGATGCCACAGTTGATTGTTGACCTTCCATGAGTTTCTTCATCTTCCTATCTTGCCTTTGGAATGGTTTTGGTGCTTCCTCCTTTTGAGCTTCATTTTCTCCTTGATATGATTCCACTTTATTCTCTTGCTTGGTCGCCACGCCTAGGACTTCTTCCAAAGTACGGGAATCAAGCTCTAAAAGCCTAGTCCTCACTGATGGTTTGAGTCCTTTCACAAAATTCTTTAACTTGCGGTTCTGCTCATACCTCCTAGACTGAGCATTACGTCTACCACGTCCCGCCATAATCTGCAAATAGTTAATTAGTTAGAATCTAGGTTACTAATCCTAACTATCTTCCTTAACTATGTTCCATTCGTTATTAGTAATTTCTACATTTATGGACAATTCCCTATAAAGACTTTGCAATATGGTGGTGATGATGGTCTATCCATGTACAATTTCAACCTTGGGCTCTGATACCAATCTCTGTAACGACCCTCCTCATACCGGTACGATTATACCAATCCCCATCGGTATAAAGAGCGTCATTACAGTGGGATAAAACCCAACACTAGCCGATAGGTTGAAAAGTACGTAGATAGCAAATGATTTCAGCGGAATAAATTCAACAATTTAACTTAGTCCATCACCATCCCATATTCCACAGTCTATATAGTGCAAAAATAGAACGATAATGTCCACATTATTACATGATGAAAGAGCTACATTGTCCAAATAACATTTTTATTCAACTATGAAAGGAAAATACAACTACTACTTGCTCCTCAAAAGCCTCTCCTCCAAGATAGCGTCTCTCCCCCTAGCACGGGATACCTGTCAACCTGTACGCCGAAGCAAGGGTGAGTCCAAAGACTCACAAGTAAAACAAAGACTTATCTTAAACATATCACATTCACATTAAGCTATTAAACACTCATGAATACATACTATCATTTAAACTCCCAAACACATGGAACATACTCTTAGCTATCAACACATTTTTAATCACCTAGACATGCCTCATTCTATCATATGTTTATTCTAAATCATGTATACTATTACTATACACCTGTACATATTCTCTACACTTAATACATAACATGATTCCTTCATTTCCACATTAATTCATTTCATGACATATTTCTACAACTAGAACATAGAATTAGACATAAAGGAACGAACAAACTAATATGATGACTATTCACTTTTCACATGCACTTTTCATATTTAATTTCACATTTTGCTTGCTGTTTTAAATGTACATACATCTCATACACATGGTTTCATATTTTATAACATGAATTGAGAAGTTAAAACATGGTCAAATTGGTTGGCAATAATAAGCACTAAAGCATGAAACTTTATACTAAGCAAACATCACATCTAGCATGGAACCTAATTAATATTACATGTATTTAACACCTTCATAACTACACTTTACTTGCTGTTTTGACATGAATTACATTCAATTACATGGATTTACATTTGTTCATATGCTATCTTATCCAATTCACAATTCTACATTTTCATCTTTCATGTTGCATAAATGACATGGTTACTCATGTTTATTCACATACACTATTACATGAAGAACAATAAACTACATGACATGATGATAGCATGATATTGCAAATGAGGTAATAATGCATGAAAACATGAACATTATGCATTACTACATCGGTTTTCACATGCAAGCACACTTTCAATAACATTAACTGTCTCTTACATATCTTTTCACATATTCTTCACATCATTTACTCTTTGGTTTTCATTTATCACATATCTATCATTTGCACTCATCATGTGCCACATTCGCATATAATCTTACACTTTATTCATATTCCAATTACTTAAAATGCCATGACACATAGTCCTAACTACCTATTAGAGGACACAAACAATATCTCGTACTCATAACTCATCACATCTCATAACACATAACTTATAACATAACTCATAACACAACTCATATCACATACCACCACCTAGGCAATGAAGTGGGAATCTTGGTAACTGCGCAGACCGGGAGAAGCTCTCTCCACCCTATCCAGTGGTACTTGTCCACCTCCGGGTTTTTCCCAATGCCTTTAGGACAAACTTTACAATGTAGAGCCTTCCATAGGGACTTTTCTATGTACATCTCTCGAAGCCTCTAGGGTAGCAATGTCATTCTTGGCCAAATTATTACACATTCACTCATTCACATTTTCACACACTAGTCACATATTGTTCATATACTATTTAAATCTCTTTCATACCTTATTTACCATTTTCCTATATCTCATTTGACCTGATCATGATACTATGGTTTTCAGAAGTAAACAACTCCTATTACAATTCTAAACATGTAGCAAATTACTGAATTACATAAGATTAGTTTTTATCATATCAAATATAAATAATCCACATAGTTTAACTAATAATTACTATTACTGTCATCAGATTAGTTCCAAATTTTTATCCAAGTTACTAACAGTAAACATATCACATCTTCAATTTTCTGGATTTTCGAACAGTAAATATAATTTCTACAATTTAAAACAGATTTCAGTCATATTTATCGAAACATCATTTAACATGGACATGTGATTATGTTTATGTTCTAACAGTTTAGAAGTCAGATATTAGTACTCATACTGTCATGTAAATTTTATGCAATCCTAACTTACAGTAATTCCATTTATGCCATATTCAAACATGCTTATGTGATGCACATAATTAGTTATTGAATTTTTATAATTTACATGGTTCACAGAAAATTTAGGCAACATTATGACATGACCTACTAACAGTATACAAATGCCTATAAAAATTTCAGAGTATACCCATATCCAGAAATTATTTAAACAGCAAAAGAAGATCAAAAGTACACTTTCAGGTCCTGAAGAAGTAGACGTCATGGGATGTTGCCGTCAACTTCTTCTGAAGAACTTGACTGCAACCTATGTTGCCTTCAACTGCTCCCAGCAGCACATACATACGACTTTTCATACAACGGTGAATTCGGGGTTCCACAACGCGAGGAAAAATCCGTAAAAATACCTAGGACTTAGGGGACATGTATAGGATCAAGATCTAGGTTTACTTGCCTCTTAAAAAATCTACAAAGATCAGAATCGTCGGTGAAGCCCTTTACGGCCCTGCGAAAAAGGTGCTCGGAAACGCCTTAGATCTTCTTCTCCTGTCGATGTAGATGGCTCCTCGGAGTTGAATCTCTTCCTCTATGTATAGGCTACCTCCCAGTTGATGTAGCTCCTCGGGAACACCTCCAGTGATGGATCCGGCCTTCCGAAGTTCAGCTTTTCACCATCTCGGAGCTAGGGTTTTCACCAATGTTGAAAGCCTTCCTCATCCCAGAGTGGGTATTTTATAGGTTCAAGGGTTGGGTACGCATTAGGGTAGGTTACCCAAGGTTTAGGAAGGGTTCCTAATCTGAAACTAGCCAAAACACGGACATTAACAATTCTGGAACCGTTACGCAGCAGGATATTAACGTCAACATCGGTTGTAGTCAACTTGGCAGTTGACGTCAAGGTCTGGCCGCCAGAATGGGGTTGGCGTCCAGGGGGTGGCCGCCCACTAGGGGGTTGGCGTCCAGGTCTGCCGCCAGCAGTGTCTTGGCGTCCAGGTCCTGGCCGCCAGCAGCCCTGAGCAACCGAAACACCGACAGACCTAGAATTTCATGCATAAATGCACTAAAATAATTTAGTATATGCAAAAATAATTCATATATCATTACCACATAAAAACTTGCATTATGTAATATTTAATTAATTACAATTACACTAATCATAATTAAGAACAATATGCATCAATATATACATATATGCACCATACGTACACATTGCATAATTACATACATTACGCATGAACTTATGATTAAAATGTGTCCATTATTAGTTAAATATTGTATGCATATTATCATCCAAGTACTTTACACACCCTAAATAATTTAACACGCTTAAAGTAGATAAATATTATTTAAACAAGGATAACACATGTATGTATACATACGCACATCCATAACACTAACTACGTGCATTTAAATAACTAAATACAATGGGCACCTCAATAATTAAATAATTCACACACGTTTAAATATATAATTGCATGCTCAGAAATAAACTCATGATTACTTACAAAGTGTATGATAATAATTTTTACTATGTGTACAACACGCCATATGCATGAGATTTACATACATTGATAACTAGATAATGCATGCACAATTATGTATGTTTTTACTTGTATGAAAATAGCACACATATACTTACATGGTCCATAGCAATTACCTATTACATGGATAATGTTATCTATATATTATTCATATACTATAGATGAATTGATGTACATAGGATTAAATAGATAGATAGCACATGCATAAAGTAACATACTTATGTATATATATATACTTCATATATTTACAACATAATATATACACTATGCATGAAGTTGATAACTACAACATGCACATCAGTAATTCGATTATCGTGCATAATATGACTTAAATATTATGAGTCTAAGATTTTTAGTATTCACAATATACATCAACATAGCTAATTGCCTATTCTCATGTAAAATTATATATATATATATCACATTCATATATTCATGAGAAGCATAAAATTTATAGTAAGCATAGTGAAATACACATTCTATGCACACAACAAGTAAATATCCACACATAATATAAAAGAATAAAAATTCAGGGTATCACAAGCGGCAATCTCCGACTCCACTCCAGAATGCTCTTCTCCAAAATTGAACAATCTGAGGAACAAATAAATAAGCTTTCAAATTCCAGGGTGACCCCGTTGCCCCATGCCGGCTCTCTCTAAAGTTTATATTCATCCTTTGGAGATGCCATCGTACCGACTATACAATGGCACGGGTAATCTCTACCTCCATATTAAAGATTCCTTTGTGAGTCTTCCCGGTGGCAACGTGACCCCGTCACGTTGGCATATTTATTCAGAAGTCTCTTGACGGCCCTGCGCCTCGAATGGTTCTACTCCCTAGAACCAAGTGAGGCAGGAGACTTCCGCCCATTGCATAAGAAATTCCTTCAGAGGTACAAGATCGCGTCAGCCCTTATCTCTCTATCACGGACCTAACATCTGAGAAGATGGGGGCCCACGAGGTCTTTGTACAATTTGCTGACCGTTGGAGGTCAATGGCCACCAGAATGCAGCATGTGCTCTCGAAGTCAGATCAAATTAAAATAATTATTTCAACTCTACTCCAAAGTTCAGGCACATCCTGGCCATGAACTAGATCACCTCCATGTAGGAGCTCTACGAGCGGGGACATTACATCATGACACATTTAATGGACTCCCTGATCGTAGAGCTGTTTGATCAAATTAATCCGAGAGAAACGGATCAGTGGACGCCATCCACCTCACCACTATACACCATCTACTTCTTTTGCACAACCGCAATCACTTCCCATTTACCACAACATGCCTCCACCCAGGCGTCCACTGATTCGTCCTCCTCGGACCCATCAACCTCCAACAGGGCCCTACGATGCCCCCATATATGAAGAAGCTCCTGCACCTTATGTTGCACCTGCTCCGGCACCTGTGCCAGTTTCCATGCCTTCACCACAACAACCCCAACAACCTCCACTTCCACCACAGCCTGTTGCTCGGGCTGAGGTTTCCTACATCCACCCCCTCCAAGAAATCGCTTGGTGCTACGACGATGAACCCGCCCAGGTCATGTTCGTACGCCATTTACCTATCCCTCCTACACTGCCATCCACCATGATCAAACCCTCCATCACTACACCAACCATTAAGCCAGTCATTACACCTCCCATACCGCCAGCACCATTGGCAACCGAACCGAGCAACCCCTTGCTATTATACCCATTACGCCTCCACAGGCCATACAGCCTTCCACTCCATCCGCCTCTACCCCCATCCACGGAGCAGGTGCAAGCTTTTAAGGAGAACCAAACAAGTACAACAGACGAAGGAAGTCCCGGGACCGGGCAGGCTTTTCAAAATTCATGATTACATACCTCGCATGCCGGTCATTGTCAATATACCGGGTACTTTTATTGAGCAAAAGTCTCCCCCTCGAATCATGGCCATCAAGAGGCCTTCTGATAATATGCCAATCATTCCAGTTGCCAACAAGCTTCATTTCAAGGTACTCATAGGGAATCTCTCCCTCCAAGCTCTCATGACCCCTCACACCATCATTGTGAACCTTCCCACTCTAGTGAAGGGGTCAACTTCTCAGATTGTGCTCACGCACTCCAAGGCCAAATCATTGGCACAATCGATTACACAAGGGGTCGTGCCCCTTTCCATATCACACGCTATACAATCTTGGGCATGGTCCCCTCTTTGTTGCTTCCAACTCGATCGGTGGGACTCCCCACCCTTCCATTCAGCTACATTCCAAGGGAGTTGCCATTGTCATTTGACACTCCGATGGAAGTCAACAATCCAGTCATTGGGAGCTGCTCAATTCCTCGGAGAAGAGCAAGACCTTCTGCCCGCTGGGCAAATTTTATGAGGAAGTACTTGAGGGTCAAAACACCGATTCCTAAACGGAAGCCCAAACGCCGGGCAAGGCAAAAGACCAGGAGATCTCCTCCATATTCTTTATTTTCTTTCCAGTCATCGTTTGTGCTCCTTAGCATCTCCCCGTGGGTTCTCCACCTTCCCTCCCCATGGGAGGCATTTTATTTTCACCTTTTGTATAATCCTTACTCTTACACGGGCATCGCGCCCCTTTTTGTATTCCTCATTCTCCATCCCATGCCCCTCGTGGCACAACTCCGTCTCGTGCCCCACGAGGCACATCTCCTTCTTGTGCCCCACGTGACACCTCTCCATCTTGCGCCCACCGTTGCGCACCTTCCTTTTTAGCCCCTCGCAGCCTGCTTTCCCTTTCCTCTCCTCCGGCCCCGCAGGACTCTCTTCTTTTTTTAGGGCATCACGCCCTCCTTCTTCTCCAATCCTCTCCGGCCCCGCCGAAGTCTCCAAAATCTTTTTTCCGCCTTCGTCCCTCTAACTCCAATCGGGTCTTCCGACCCTTCTCGCATTGTTTTCGGGGTTTTATCCCCCATGTGTCCTTTTAATTCAAAACAAAAAAATGTAAATCCTTTGTAGACCCCTGAGTCTCGCCCCAGTGCTGGGCATTCGTCCCTCCGACTCCAATCGGGTCCTTCGACCCTTCTCGCACTGTTTTCGGGGCTTTAGCCCCCATGTGTTTTTTAATTCCAAATAATAATAAAAATGTGAATTCTTGTAGACTACCGAGTCTCGCCCCAGCATTGGGCATTCGTCTTTCCTCTACCCTCCAAATTATTACTATATTTTATCGGTGTTCAAAACAAAAATCCATAAAAAGATGAATATTTCAACATTGTCATGCTATCACAACATTTTATTATAAAAATTCCGAGCCAGGAGTCTCAAATTTCCTCCCGGATCATTAAGGATTGCCCTTAGTATGGGCACCTGCACACACTTCACGGCGCCCAAGGCCGATTGCTCTAGGAAGATACCGCCATTATCATAGCCATGCCTGAATGGCACAAAATGTCTGTTTCTTCCCTTATTCGGCCGAAGTATGGGTAGTAGAGATAGTTTGGGTGAAGAAACATTCCTGAAGCACTCCATCATGAGAAAATGTCTCTAAATTGGGCAAATCAAATGACTAATCAAAATAAAGTCAAAATGCATGTCAAGATTGGCAAAGTCCCCACGGAGATCCAAATGGACCCGGTCGTATGCATGCAAAAGTCAAAATCAAATCAATGATAATAGGGCATGGAAAAGAGTGGCAAAGTCCCCGCGGAGATCCAAATGGACCCGGTCGTACGCATGTCCCTACAATCAATTGGTCATCACTCAAGATTCCAAAATAATTCAAAAGCCTAAGTGCTTAATGAGACAGAACCTTCTGACGGTTGTGCCAAGGAAGGAAGTCAAACCCAACTCCTCAAAACCCATATCAAGCTTATCTCCATGTTTTCTTCTCTTCTCCTTGCCAGACTTAGTCACCTTTTCAGGCATGGCTTTGATGGTGGCACTGTCAACCCGGTGCAATTAGTCGTGGGCACCACGTTAAAACACACGCCCTACTCTGGGCATTCTTTAATGACACAGGAGGTAACAAGGACCCCTTCGCCGGTCAATTTTCATAACCTTAATGCCGCCATGGCATGACAATGTTTCAAAAATCACAAAAAATCCAAATATTTCCAAAACCACAAAAAATCCAAATATTTCCAAAACCACAAAAAAATCTAAATATTTTCAAAACAAAAAATCCAAATATTTTTCCAAAACCACAAAAAATCCAATATTTCCAAAACCCATTAAAAATTCAAATATTTTCCAAAACCACAAAAATCGAATATTTTCAAAACACCATCAAAATTCGAATATTTTCAAACTCCATAAAAATTCAAATACTTTCAAAATTCCAAAAATCTTTCACCGATGGTATTACACATGGTAAGCAGATCCTGGCTATGCCACACATGAATTCTTCCGATCATGGCTCCTCATCTCTTGCACCCCCAACTCCTTGGCTAGAGATCACCTATCCTCATGGTCTAACAAACAAACCAAAATGAGCTGTTTATTTAATGCTTTATTAAATCTCCAAGACATGCTATGAATGAATGATGTTTTTCCATGATGTTTTGTTATCTTGGCTAACGAGTTTTGAGTGCAGGATTCGAGTTACCTCATCTGGCGCTACACTAGGCTGCTGCTGCCTTCACCATCCTTATCTGCATTTACTATATGCTATACCTTTAGAGCACATCAAGGACCTTGTGGCTTTGAGGAATCTGGGATTTGAGTTCCCCTCTATCAAAAATAATGATTATCACAGAGGATCCTTAGCCGCACGAATAGGCCGTTACGCTTGGCATGTGAGGACGACGGACCCATGCATACACTCTGGTCCTGACTCACCGCGTAACAATATTATCCTTGGTTATTTTCTACTCCTCTTTTTATCTCATTTTTCCCTTTAGCCCAGCATACATGCATCTTGAATTCACTGTGGAAAACCACTCTTCCAAGCCAATTTGAGGGCCATCCGTGCTTCAAAACTCAAAGCAACTTTGAAATATTCCATTCCGGGTCGAATACCCAACTCCCTGTACTGTTGCCTCCGGGTTGATTTCCTTCAGAACCTTTTATTTGGACTCATCCATTTTATTTTCATTTCTCCCAGAGATCCACTTGAGGCAGTGGCAGACACCCCCAATGGTGAAACCTAATGGATTGTATCCTTAGGTACTTCCCCGACGCTGGAAGTTGATCTCTCCTCCTTCTCTCCCAAGACCTACCTGAGGTAGTGGTAGACACCCCCGATGGTGCAACCTAATGGATTGTGTCCTTAGGTACTTCCCCGACGCTGGAAGTTGGTCATTTCCCTTCCTTCTCCCTTCTTATCCCTTTCCTCTATCCAAACACTTGTTTCTTTAGGTCTTCTTTCTGGTGGTGACTTCCTTGGTGTTGGTAAAAGGCTCTTATCAGGTGGCAGCCACCCAGTGATCAACGCGTGTCTATTTTTCACCTTGGCATCTACTTTTCAGTCCACTCTCGCTTCACTCCACTTCACTTCATTTCTTTTCATTCCATTACACTCCATTTCACTCCACATCGTGTGGCTTTGCTTCGCTCCCCTGCAAAGCAGACGTCAAGGTGTGGCATATGTAGACATGCGAATTTGGCTCCACTGCGGGCAAATTTCATTTTTGCGCCGTAACGCCACAAATGACCCTTATTTTGCCTCGCAAGAGTGTTTTCCCAATACTTCAGGATCTCACCCTTTCTTTCTTAGTGCTTTCTCAAGGGAGTCGGCCCCTGGAAGCTAAATTTGATTAAGGCACAGTTTCATTGATTCGCGTCCACTACAGTGGACGCCTTTTAAACGCGGCAGTCATGGTGGACGCGATTTAGGTCCTTAATGCGGCGGTCGAAGCCAACGCGTTTAAGAGCCTTTTCCGTTACGTGTTTTAATCAGAAATGCATCTACCTGACACGACGCGATTTAAAAGTCAAAAAGGTCTGGCCCGACAAGACGTCACGCACGTCCATAATCATGACAAAATCCTAAAATCGCGTCCTCTAAGCACGCCGCGATTATAAAGTCAACACCTAACCCCTGCGGCTGCGTCTGGCGCATTTATGAGGGCCATGCCGCAGATAATGCCAAAAAATGTAATCGCGTCGGCCATGACCACCGCGTTTCAAGTCGCGGCAGTCTTGTCGGACGCAATTCAAAGGTATGGCCGCACGACATGTTGCACATGCGTCTGTCGCATCAATTTGACTTCCTAAAATGCGGCCTGCTGCCCAGACGCGATTCAGGTCTAATAGGCGTCCGCTGCATTGGACGCGATTCAAGAATCCAGTGCCTATAAATAGTCCCCCTAGGGTAGCCATTTCAACCAATCCTCTCCACCTTGGCGCAGCCCTTCCGGATTCTTCCCGTGACTTCCTCACAGCGGAGCCCTGTCGGACCGACGACTCGACGTCCTCGGAGTTCGGAGTGCCATCCACCATTCCACGTACTAGAGAGAGGCGGGAGGAGCACAGTCTTCCTCCACTTCCTCCGTCCATTCCGGCAATGCCGCTGCGCCATCCACTCTCGGGGAAGCACCCCTCCCCTTTGCCCCTTCCGTCTTTATTTTCGTCTCCTCCGGGCCCCATGTGGCCCTTCTTTACTTTTCATACACACACACACATGCATGCATACACACACACATACCTACATTTTAGGGGTTTAAAAGCCACCATCCGGTAAGTACACCTCCATGTCTTTATTTCATTTATTCTTTATTTTTAAGGTTTGATACTACACGTGGCTAATCCCCTTTCTTTACTTTTATCTGTCTTTTTTTGCAAGGGTAATCAACGAGGAAACGCCCTCTACCGCGGCCGGCCGTGTTCGTAGAGGAAGAGAGGGCCCACCACCTCCTCGCAATCTCCACGCTCCAAAAAAGGTACGCCCGTGATCACTTCTTCCACCTCGCACCCCTTGCACATGCATCTCCCTTCGGTGCCCATGTGCACCTGGCGATCATGATCTTTTATTTTCTGTATTTTTCCACTTTCCACTCCATATTACACACACACACATAAACACTGTTCATCCCCCCCCCCCTCTCTTTGTGGACCGGGAAATAGTATCTACAAGGAGGAAAGTAAATTTTCTTGATGATCTGTGGCTCGGTCAGTCTCCCCTCTGGGATATTCTTACTACTCCATATAATGGTCCTCCTACTATAGTTCACGATGTCCTGCTAAATTATGACCATCCCATTCGAGCTGCACTGCCTATTTCTCTAATTCTGAATGATATAACTGCCAAAAATCATTTGAGCGGCCTCCTCTAGTGGTAACTTTACTGTTAAATCTGCTTATAATTAGACCTGTACCCATGGGCAAGAATGATCCTCCTTGGCAAAACTTTGGCACCATACCTTTAATAGAAGAGCTGCTCTGTTTTGCTGGAAAATTCTGGTGGATGCGATTTCCATTGATTCTAATATAACGAAATGTGGCATATCTCTTGCTTCTCGATCGCTGCTCCTGCTGTTCTATCCATGATATGAGAAATATTGATCATTTGTTCCTTAAAAGTGATATTGCCAAACCTTTTTGGCGATGGGCTCACCTAACTTTTCATGCGTAGCCTGCTTTCCATCAATATGCTCATCCTAGGCTCCTTGTCACCCTTGAGAAATGTAATATTAAATGCCTTGAAGGATTTATAGGCTTGTACATGACTATGCTTATTTTCTAGGAAATTTGGAAAGCGAGATGCAAAAGGAGATATGAAGACAAGGCTACCAACATCAGTAATATCATGAATGCCATTCGTTTTAATGTTAACACTGCCCTGGAAAAGTTGACATTTAAAAACTACAAAGATTCCCATCTGCATCTTCTCATTGACCAAGGTTTTCTCCCCAGAATTCGGCCATGCATTATTCGTAAAATTCAATGGTCCCCTCTAACAAATGGTTTACTTCTGAATGTGGATGGGGCTTGCAAAGGTACTCCAGGCATTAGTGGCGGCGGAGGGTGTGTCAGGAATAACAAAGGTCACATTATTTTTGCCTTCTCATATTTCTATGGTTTGAGCATGGTCATGGGAGCTGAAATTTGTGCCCTCTGTGATGGTTTAAGGATTGCTAAAGAACTCGGTCTTCATATTTTTGTGATCAATTCAGACTCGGAGCTACTTGTTAACTCAATCACTTCAGGCACCTCACCTACTTGGGAATGGTTGAGATGGTGGCGTGAACCTTATGATTACATTCACCACAATACTATCTCAGTCTCTCATGTTTACAGAGAGGCAAATATGCTTGCTGATTCATTAGCAAACTATGCTTGTACCAGATTCAGAAATGAGTTATTCTTGGGTGCCCCCAACTTGCCTAGGATTTGTATCCCTCCATTATTTACAGATCAATCAGGCCTTCTTAGTGTTTGAGTTCTCTAGTCCATTTGTAGCAACCTGGATTTTTGGAAAATAAAATTTAATAATTTATAATAAAAATAAAAGCAATTAGAAAATAAAATAAAAGGGAATTAAATAAAACCCATTAAAAGAAAAGAATTAATGGGCTTTGTTAAATAGACCCATTAGAAATTAGTGGGCTAAAAATGGAGATTTTAAAAAGGGGAATAATAGAAAAATATCCAAAAATTTGTAACTAAAATATTACTTAAAAAAAAGAGGGTATTTAATGCATTAAAATAAGTGATTTGAGTTGGATTTGGAATCCTAAACCTACCCCAATTGCTTCGCCACAAAATCACCTCTCTCTCAACCCAATTAGGAGATCTCTTGCCTAAAAAGGGGAGAGGAAAATAGAAAACTCAAAATTAAATGGGAATTAGACTTAAACTAGGAAAGGGAATGGGGAGAAGCTTAAATACTTCTGTAAAACCCTCATGGCCGGCCCTAGCTCATGCCAAGAGGTTACTGGACCAGGAGGAGAGGCCAAGAGGAGGAGAAATCGTGGGGAGAAAGGATCTTTCAAGCTTCTTCCCGAGTTCTTCATCTTCAAACCGTAGAAGAGGAAAAACGTGAAAGGTAGGCATTCTTACGAGCAAATCTAAAAAGATTTCGACCTTAGGTTGTTACATGTGACAGGAACAAACCCGTCAAGTTTCGCAATTTATCATCATGCCAATAATTACTTCTTGATTTTCCATGTTCTGCAACTTACATGACCCCGAACCCCCTTGTTAGCTCTTGCTCTCCTTGTACACTTGACTTCGTGCTACAAAAATTTTACTGAGATACTAACGGCTATTAGGGATCTTTAGCACCTGAAAGCCCTAAATTCCATCCACCATGTCTTGCGAATTAAATCTTGCATCCAACTGTTTCCAGTATTCTATCATCCATGTTTGATCTGATTATACCCTGTCGAAACCATGACTGTTTATCAATTCTTATTTACTAGGAGTACTCTTGCATGTCTAGAGTAGTTTAAAATTGATTTCATGATTTTTCATCGACTATACTTTTTGTTTTTTATTTTTGAATCACCCTATGTCGAAGAAAGGCAAGTATGGACCGCAATCCAAGACATGTATGTTCCCTGTCGGACACAGGCTCAGACCTTGTGAATGCGACGGCCCGATAGGCCGCATTCAGGGGTCTCGTTGTGACAGCATCACCCGTCACGTTCTGAACACGACAGGCAATGCCGCCGTGATTCGTGCGTCTATCATGACCAACCTGTCGCGATCCTTGCAAGACCCCGTCACGATCTCAGCGCATGTTCTGAACAGCCTGTCGCGTTCAGTGCAAGCCCTTGTCGCGATCTGCCCTGACCCCATCGCTACCCTCATGGGGGTGCGTCGCGATCTGTGTCTTTTACAGAAAAACCCTTGATTCATCATACTCGAACTCCTTACAGTGTCTATACATCTGTTAATAGTCATCACCGCTGTAAATAAACTGTTAAAATATTACTTGATATAATTGCTTAAAAGACATACACTTGATTCTTGTCATGTCTATGATTTCTCTTACACAAAGCACACACTTTAAACCACCCATTTATGGCTTAATTGACATGAACATGATACATAACATATCTGGTAATTTAGGTAATTAAATTGCCCTATTTTAAAGGAACTTGTTTACGTTTTCGTGCGATGCTTTAGAACACCGATCTCGACGCTCCACTGTTCTAGAATTCCTCTAGAACGTCGAGCACTTATTTCCTTATATATACACTCTCTTGACTTGGACGAACTCTTCATCGGATATTCCTTCCGCCGGACTAGTGAATCCTTGTTCAAGGCCTCTATAAGTCTTCTATGTTCATGGATTCCTCATGGTCGACGAGCTGGTTGTACCCTAACGCCTATGAAACCCTTTAGGGATCATTACGATCCAAACGGCCATTAGAAGTTCACTCTCATCTTGAATCACACCGGACCTCTGGACCTATGCGTAACATGGCCAGCAGAAAAGTAGTGAATTCCACCTGACTGCCAACACCAAGTGCGCATGTTGTGCAACTGTTACTATCGCCTGTTTACTCGACGTATTACGTGCAATGTCCACTAGCTCTCATCTATACACTACTCCCTCATCTATTCTCGTTCACTCTGCTATCTCGTCTATTCATCTAGTGCTCTCATCTATTTCTTGGTACTCTATATTTGCCATTGACTGATTGTCAAAAGATAAACAATATAATCAATGTCTGCGCAATAGGCCCGATCTGGTCCTGGGAGGAGTGCCCGAAGGTGCCATTTGCCCATGGTAGTTAACATGATCAGGATGTCGGCATTACATCCAAGTGCCATGCTCTCTAGATTAATCTAATGACAATCAAAAAGTGCTATATTCCCTCGTTGTCTATTGATAAAAAGTGCTATACTATACTCGTTGTGCTATTGCTATATTTTGTGCCATTGTGCTATGGCCATCCTGCTATTTTTGTGCTATTCCCGACACTTGTGCTATGTTTGGAAGGTCTATATTTGGAAAGTCTTGCTATTTCGATCATGTACTATCCTGCTATCTTTTACTTGACTCTCTCGCTCTATCATTCGTTACTCTGCCTTTAATACATTAATCATTTAAAGCATGCTTGACTATTGAGATTTAAGTCCTACTGGGCATCATCGCTCACCCTGCGTTATTTGTCGTTGTGTTCTCAGTGAGACTGATGATGAACTATACACTCAAGAGGACGAGAACGACCAGGAGTGATGTCAAGAGTGCCCTAGCGTCCTAGTATTGTGATAGAGTCTTAATTTAGTCTTTTGCTTTATATTCAATGTAATTGGGCCCTATAGAACGGCTCTGATATTAGTGGTTGTAACTAGACATTGGAAAGTTATTAATAGAAAGATTTTCTTTAGTATTATTCATTGTGCAATGGTTTGATGTCTAGTACTTGCTCTGTACCCGTTTACTTGCAACTGCCTCGCGTTCCGATATTTCGCATCGGAGCGTGACAGTTTTGTGGTATCAAAGCCTAGGTTGTTCTTAAGTATAGGATGATCTAGGTTAACCTGCCTCGACTAGAGTCAATTATCCTACCTATGTGATTTGTGCTTAGAGCCAAGGGTAACTAGCTAAAATGAACTCACACATGCACGAATTAAAATTCTGTATTTATATCATAACAATAAGTTATTGTCGTAGGAACTAAGCAATCAAGATGACTGTTGAACGTGCTCAATGAGGGGCATGCAACAAACCATCCAAGAGTTGACTCGTGCCATCATGCAAGCTACCCAAGGCGGGGGTAATCGTGTCGGTGCAGGCGATCTGCATCGTAATTTCAGGAGTCTGAACTCGCCTAGGTTCAGTGGATCCACGGATCCAGATGAAGCCGAGCATTGGCTAAAGGAAACGGAAAGAATTTTCCATGTTATGCAATGTGCAGCCGGGGATAAGCTGCTACTGGCCACATTTCAACTGGAGAAGGACGCCCGCGCTTGGTGGGAGTTAGTGGAAGCGACTCGGGAGAACGGTCAATTCACCTGGACCAAATTTAAAGAAGCTTTCAACTCCAAGTACTTCTCTGAGCGTGTCCAAGAAAGGAAGGCTTCGGATTCACTGCTGCTCTAAAACAGAGGAACCTGACTGTGGTCGAGTATGAAGCCCAGTTTTCTAGGCTGGCGCGCTATGTTGCACACCTAGTGAACACTGAAAGGATGAAGGCTAAACATTTTCTCAACGGCCTTAGGCCCCAGCACATCACCCAACTGGCACCTCTCGACCTCCAAACCTACGCCGAGATGGTGAAGAAAGCTCAACTGCTGGAAGATGCTACGGACTTTACCTATCGTATCGAAGGGAAGTTCGTGAAAAAGGAAATGACCTCAGGTCAATCATCTGTTAAGCCTACCAATGGCAAGAAGCGTCCCTTCAACATCATGGAGGGACCCAGCCAAGAAAAGAAGCTCAAAGCTACAGTCCCATACACTCCAACTAAGGCAACTGCAAGCACTGTGATAAGCCGAGTCACTCGGCTGAAGAATGCTGGAGGAAAGCCGGCGCGTGCCTGCAGTGCGGAAGCCGCGAGCACCGCATTTCCGAGTGCCCGCTATTAAAAGAGCATGAGAGGCACCCTAATGCGCCTAAGAAATAAGGAAAGCTGCAAGCCCTGCATAATGAGGAAACCAGAGGAAGGAGGCATGGTAGAAGGTGCCTTACAAGTTTTCTCCTTATCAGCATTTGTTCTATTCGATACTGGAGCTACTCATTCATTTATATCTCAAAACTTTGCTGATACCCTAACTGCAAAACTTATATCCATGGGTTGTGAGTTCTCCGTCACAACGCCACTAGGGGAAAAGGAGAAATTGAACAAATACTTTCCATTTTCCGATGTAATGATCGGAGATCATAACCTAAAAGCCGACCTGGTGTGTATGCCCATGGAAGACTATGATGTAATTTTGGGAGCCGACTGGTTGTCCACATATGGGGCAAGTGTCGATTGTAAGAAAGGGAAGGTTACCTTTAGTGACTTCCCTAAATTGGCATTCTCTGGGATTAGACATAAGAGACGAATGTCTCTGATCTCTGCCATAAAAGCCCACAATATGATAAGGAAAGGCTGTGTTGCTTTCCTAGCAGCTGTAGTTGTTGAAAAGAAGGGTTCTAAGATAGAAGACATTCACATAGTTCAGGATTACCCCAATGTGTTTCCTGAAGATCTGCCAGGGATTCCCCCGGAATGTGATGTCAACTTCGCCATAGAGTTGATCCCTGGAGCTGCCCCGGTATCGCATCAACCGTACCGGATGTCACCTGCCAAGCTAAAGGAGTTGAAGATGCAACTGATGGGGCTACTAGAAAAGGGGTTCATCAGACCAAGTACTTCCCCATAGGGAGCACCTATGCTGTTCGTCAAGAAGAATGATGGATCGATGAGGCTCTGCATCGACTATCGACAACTCAATCAACTCACCATCAAGAACAAGTACCCTTTGCCCAGAGTCGATGAACTGTTCGACCAAATATCTGGAGCTCAATATTTCTCCAAGATCGATCTTCGATCTAGCTATCACCAAATGAGGATCAAGGAGGACGATATCTTCAAGACGGCTTTCAGGAGCAGGTACGGGCACTATGAGTTTGTTGTTATGCCTTTTGGGCTAACCAATGCTCCTGCAGCCTTTATGCAACTCATGAACAGCATATATCGGCCCTACCTCGACATGTTTGTGGTTGTCTTTATCAACGACATCCTCATATACTCCAAGACCAAGGAAGAGCATGAAGAACACCTGAAGATAGCACTACAAGTCTTGCGAGACAACAAGTTGTACGCAAAGCTAAGCAAGTGCAAATTCTGGCTCGAAGAAGTGTCCTTCTTGGCCCATGTCATCTCTAAAGACGGCATCTCCATTGATCCCTCCAAAGTCGAAGTTGTACTCAGCTGCGAGAGACCGACCAACGTCACAGAAATCAGAAGTTTCTTGAGGTTGGCTGGCTATTACAGGCGGTTCATCAAGAACTTCTCAAAGATCGCCGTTCCTCTCACGCGATTGACACAAAAGGAGAATCCCTACTCCTGGAATAAAGAGTGTGAGAAAAGTTTCCAACTCTTAAAGACCGTCTTACCTCAGCACCCGGTGCTGACCTTGTCTTCCTCAATTTAAAAAAAAAAGGATAATCATTGTGCTAAAAAATGAGCTTCCTACTCAAACCATTCAGCCAAACTGAGTGCAAGGCGACTTGTTCGTATTCTGTGATCTCTGGATCTGAAGAATTCTCTTTCATCATCTAGATGTTGCTTAAGCCACTGATCCTCCGTCAGATGCTCAATTGTATCTAAAATATGTTGCAATGTTTTCTCATCAAATTGTTTTAGATCCACTAGGAGGAAGAGCGAGGCTTGGAGGTTCAGGGCTAGAAGTCCAAGAGCCAGATGATATTTCCAAATTTTGAGATACTCTCTGTAAATTTCTTCATGAGAATGAAGAAAGTGGTAACTTAAGGGTGGGTATTTAGGCTCATTTGATGTAGTCTTGTGACGCTTAGAGGTGGATGGTCTTGAAGAGGAGGCTTGAGCACCCAGAGGGACTTCAAAGACAATGTCTTCAAGTTTGACCCGGGAGTGGTCTGAGGAATGGGGTTTGGTTAGGAGGGTGAAGGAGGAGGAGAGGGAACTAAGGATGGAACAGGTGGACTTGGAGGTGGTGGTTGGTCCACATGAGGTGGAGGGTAAACAGACTCAGTAGATGGGGGTGGTGAAGCCTAAGGAGGTGAAGGTGGTGACTGGTCAGGAGCCAGTGCGTGTGAAGGCTCTGGAGGTGGAGGTGGGGAGGAGGTGGAGGTGGGGAGGAGGTGGAGGAGGTTGTGGCTCTGGATCTAGAAGGGAGAAGTAGGGGGTTGTTGAGAAGAGGTTTCATCCAGATCCAGAGTGGGACGGGGCCTCTTGGCAGTGGATTTCTTTCTTAGAAGTGTCTGAGGCACAGAAGGGGTTGCAAGAGGTTGGGAGCACATAGTGGCTTGGACCAGGGTGGTGAAAGTGCTCATGGCAGTATGTAATCTGCCAAATTCAGAAAATAACTCTGACATCATGGACTCCAGCTGATAGCCAAGTCTACTGACCGCAAGTTTGATTTCTGCAATGTCTTGTTTTCAGGGACCTGAGGTTGATGGCTCATCAGTTCTGTGCTGATCAGTTCCTCAGACTAAGGTCTATGGGACTGATCATATTGTAAGGGGTTTGTAGTGGCATGAGGTTGCTCCCCCTGAGTTATGGAGGGATCATCTAGAGGTGGTGGTGGGAGCTTTGAGGCTCTGGTGGAGGAGTATTATCTGAAGGAAGCTGCTCAGTACATGTTCTGGTCTCCACCTAAGGGACTGAATTGTCTCTGGGGAGAGTTGTACTGGGAGAGTCAGTTGATGGAACACTAGTGGGAGCCTCGAATGACTGTGGAGATGGAATTTCAGGTGATCCTACAAATGGGGTTTCAGCTGCTACTTCAATTGGGGCTTCAGTTTGTGCTTCAGCTAGGGCTTCGGCTTGTGTTGTAGTTGGGGCTTCGGCTGGTGCTTCAGCTAGGTCATCGAGCTATGGTTGGAGCTTCTTCTGGTGTTCCAAGGGGTTACCCATCTTCCAGTTGAGCAGCTGGAACGACGGTGGGAGCAGACATGGAGGTTATAACTAAAATGTACTTAAAAATATGATGGGAACAGGGGAGGATGCTACCTTTGGTCCAGTGACCATCAACCAATTTAAACTAACTTCTCTTTAGATTTGATATTCCTATGGGCTCAATTTGAGGAATAGCCAATTCATTGTCTAGGTCGATTTCAAAATGCTGAAAAATGTCATTGAGCATGGGACCATAAGGAAGGTCATGGCTAGTTGGGCAACTGACTGCATTTTCTAAAGAATGAAGGAGGCAAAATTGACATGATGTCCTTGAATTGCCCAATATAGCAAACTGCCATCCCGTTGAGTGACCACAGCATGATTTCCTTGGCGAGGGAGGAGAATGTGGCTAATCATAAGGTGAATTAGCCATTTGACGGATGAAAGTTGATTAATGTCTATCTTGCCTCTTTTCATCTGACACAGAGGACTAATAATACCTAGTTTCTGATGTTCCTCGAAGACAACTTCAGAATAGGTGTGCCCGGTAATGGAAATTCCAAAAAGGGCTTCCAGCAGTGATGGAGTGATAACGACCTTTGTGCCCTTAACTTACCAGTGATTGTATTAGGTTGGGCAGAGGATACCTTGAGAGTCGTATAGAATGCTTTGATGGCATTAGGGTACAGTGGTTGTGATTGGAGCAGAGAGTTAGCCATTTCATCTGTCGGGAAATGTCTTCAATCTCTGGGAGATGATGTGTCCTCAGTTCGTCAAATTTGACATATTTGCATCCGTTGTAGGTCACAGGGATTTCTTCAAAGAGTTTGTATTGGCAGCGAGTGAAGAAACTAGGGTTGGAGGCTTCAGACATAGCCATTTCTGAATGCGGAGGAGGGAACGATTGAGTGAGATATGAGAGAAGGATTAGAGGGGAAGGATATCAGGATGATAAGAGGATGAGAAAAAATGGTTGGAAGGCTTACCAGAGATTTGGGAGTGTTTTCGACCAAGGGGCGAACTACAAAGCAGAGAACAAGCGCGGGAAGAGGAATGGCCGGACTGTGAGAAGAGGGTGGGAGGGGCTTCAACCTTTTGGGGTTATATAAAGGAGGTGAGAAGGTGAAATGATTTTTTTTATTCCAAAAAGTGAACAATGACTATCAACTTGGAACATCTTAACTGGAATGACGAAGTAGCGAGCTTCGATTGGGACACTTGGGGTTATCGGATGACGAAGTAAACGATAACCAACATGAGATGATTTACGGGAGTTTTGACTTCAAATTGGTCAAGAGAGAGTTGGTTACTATTGTAAAAGGGTAAAAAAAATTGTTGTTAATTATAAATTGCACATACCAATTTCTCTACAAATAGTTGAAAATCTATCTTTAGCTAATGGTTTTGTAAAAATGTCAATTAACTGATGTAAAGTGTCAACAAAACTAATGACAATGTTTCTAGAACTTACATGATCTTAGATGAAATGATGTCTGACCTCAATATGTTTGATGACACTTGTGTTTCACACAGTAAAGGAATGTTTTTGAGTTTATGGCCGTAATCCTCCAATTGATGTTGTATCCATAGAAGTTGTGCGCAACAGCTCCCTGCTACCACGTACTCAGCTTCTGATGTGGATAAGGCTACTGAATTTTGTTTCTTAGAGGACCATGAGATTAAACAACCTGCAAGAAATTGACATGTGCCACTGGTGCTTTTCTGATCTAGCTTACACCCAGCACAGTCAGCATCACTATAACCAACTAAATTGAAGTCAGAATGTTTAGGAAACCATAGACCTAGGTTACATGTACCAGATAAGTATCCAAAAATTTTTTTTACTGCATTTAAATGAGATTATTTAGGATTTGCTTGGTATCTAGCACATAAACATACACTGAATATATATCTAGTCTACTGGCAGTAAGATAGAGTAGTGATCCAATCATGCCTCTAATGGATTTTTGATCAACAGGGTTGCCAAGAGAATCACTATCTATTTTAGTAGATAAGCTCATGGGTGTGCTTAGGGCCTTACATTTATCAAAGCCAAATTTTTTTATTAATTCTTTTGTATATTTAGCTTGACAAATATGCATTCCATCCTCAGTCTGACTTACTTGAAGACCAAGAAAGTAGGTGAGTTCACCCATCATACTCATTTCAAATTCACTTTGCATTAGGGTTTCAAAATCTTTGCAAAGGACTTCATCAGTAGCTCCAAATATTATATCATCAACATATATT
Organism: Colocasia esculenta; assembly: GCA_014218235.1. NCBI lineage: Eukaryota > Viridiplantae > Streptophyta > Magnoliopsida > Alismatales > Araceae > Colocasia > Colocasia esculenta. The sequence goes on along the minus strand of CM024755.1, from coordinate 110,388,634 downwards.
TGAATAATAATTATATTATTTTTGATAGTTTTAGTGAATAGTGTATTGTCTATTTTGCCTCTTACAAAATCATGTGATAGAAGGAAGGTGCATAGTCTCTCATACCAAGCTCATGGAGCTTGTTTTAAGCCATACAATGTCTTGCTTATTTAAAAACATGATTAGGATATTCTACACTTTCAAAACCAGGAGGTTGATTTACATAAACTTCTTCTTTGATAACACTATTTAAAAATGTGTTTTTGACATCCATTTGAAACAGTTTCATATTTCGGGAAGCAACAAAGGCAAGTAATATTCTAATAGCTTCAAGTCTAGCTACAGGTGCATAAGTTTCATCATAGTCAATTCCTTCTTCTTGTGAATAACCTTGAGCCACAAGCTGGGCTTTGTTCCTTACAATATTTCCAGACTCATCCATTTATTTCTAAACACCCATTGGTGCCAATAGCTAGATCATCTTGAGGTTTAGAAACTAAAGTCCAGACTTGGTTGCGGTTGAACTGGTTTAGTTCTTCCTGCATTACCATAATCAAGGATGCATCGCTGAGAGCTTCATTTATTTATTTTGGTTCTATTAGAGAAACTAGTGCACTATGTTCATAGGATTTTAACATTCCTCTTGTTCTTACCTTGTCATCTGGTCGTCCTAGAATTATCTTCAGGATGTTCTTTGAGAATTTTCCATTCCTTGGGTAGATCATCAGGAATTGTTCTTGTCTATTGTAAATCCTCTAGCTTTGTCACTTCATCCTTCAGAGATGTGTCTTCGAGTTCCTTCCGTAAATCTTCTACATCACTATCATGTTCTTTTTCTTCCTTAGTGGAGGGGTTAGTTTCATCAAAAATCACATGAACAGTTTGTTCTATGGTTAGACTATGTCTATTTAAAATTGTAACCCTCTGCGTTAATCAAGTTTACCTAAGTTATCTTTTGAATTATTAAGGATATAACATTTACAGCCAAAAGGTATTAAATGAGATAAACTGAGCTTTTTACATTTGAGTAATTCGCATGGAGTCTTCTTGAGTATGGGTCTTACCATGGCACAATTGATAATGTAGCATGCAGTGTTGATAGCTTCAGCTCAGAGATATTTTGGCAAACAGTAATCTGATAGCATGGTCCTTGCCATGTCAAGTAATGTTCAATTTTGTTTTCTGCTAAGCCATTTTGCTGCAGTGTTCTAGGAGCTGAGAAGTTGTGTTGTATTCCATTTTCTTCACAATGTTCACCAAATTCTTTCTTTTGAAATTCTCCACTATGATCTGATCTAATACTTATGATGTTGAATTTTTTGTCCTTTTTCCAGAAGTTTGTTGAGCTTTAAGAATGCAGAGAATGTATCACTTTTGGACTGTAGGAAGGAGACCCATGTGAACCTTGAATAGTCATCTACTACTACATAACCGTATAATTTTCCACCAAGACTAGTAGTTCGCATAGGTCCAAAAAGATCCATGTGTAATAATTCCAAGGGCTTGGTGGTTGTCACTATGTTTTTCTACTAGAATGATGACTTGACTTGTTTTCCCTTGATGCATGTAGAACAGATCCTTGTATTGTTAGTCTTTACAATTGAAAGACCTTTGACAAGATCATACGTTTGATGTTTCTTTTATTGAACTACTGGCATGTCCCAATCTTCGATGCCATAAATCAAGGTCTTCTGAATCTTTAGCTGATAAGAAGACATATTCTCTTTTTAGATCTTCTAAGTGTAATATGTACACATTTTTATGTCTAATTGCTTCAAAAAAAATTTGACTTCCTTTGGCAATGACACGTTTATCTTCAAAAAATTGTATCTAATGACCCTTGTCACATAGTTGACTTATACTTAAGAGATTGTGCTTCAGGCCTTCAACACATAGTACATCTTCAATCAAGAATTTTGATTTAGTTGAAATATTCCCTTAACCACTACTTCTCTTTTTTGATTATTTTTGAAAATTACTTCCCCTTTATCAGATGTGATTGAGGAGAATAATTTCCGATTTCTAGTCTTGTGCCTTGAGCATCCACTATCTAGAATCTATTTTAATACTCTAAGGCTCTCCTGAAAAAACATTACTGAAACCTTTAGGTACCCAAGTTCTTTTGGTTCTGAAGAGTTAGTTGAACATTGTTTAGGTATCCATATCATGTACCTAGTGGTGTAGGTGGCACGAGTGTGACTTAGTTTATTGCAATGTGAACAACAAGTGATATCTTGTGCTTTATAGTTGAGGTTTTCTTTCTTTTGGTTATTTGATAAGTTTACTTTCTCAGTTATTGTTCTTTTTGTTTCTTTTACAAATTTAGGTAGTGGGTATCCCTTAGGATTTTTTATTCTTTAGTCATCTTTCTTTGGTATGTATCCAAGACCATATTTTTGTTTTCCTTCTCTGCAACTTTTTAGACAAAGCATTAAGGATGTTTTCCCATTAGTTAGTTTGCTTAGAGATGTGTTTAGATATTCATTTTCATTTTAAGGTTTGCAAATGTGTTCCCTTGCACCTTTATATTTTTACTTTCCTCTTGCAGGTCTATGATGTGCTCATGCAATTCTTCATTTAGTTTGCCTATGTCTATTAGTTCTATTTCTCTATGTCTTATTTTAGTTTCAATTGTTTTTATATAATATTTAGTTCTTCAATTTTATCTTCCATCTTTTTAACATATTTGTCTTTTGATAATATTTCTTCCATTAATCTTTTATTTTCTTCTTCTGATTGTTCAAGCATCTTACTTGTTTTCTTTAATTGTTCTGATGTTATTTTATATTTTTCATAGAGTTCATTAAAGGCACTCTCTAAATCATCATCACCAGTTTCAGAACAGGAACTATAGAAGGTTTTAGATATTACCTTTTCTTGAAGGTGTGCCATAAAGGCGCAGTTTGCTCTTCTGTTTCAGATTCAGAGCTTGACGAGCTAGAGCTTGAGTCTTCATTTTCCCATGTTGCAGCCATTGCTTTCCTTGATATTTTCTTGTACTTTTGTTGGTTGTGCTTTTTGCTTTCCTTGAAGTTTCTTCTGAATCTTTCTTCTTCAATCTTGGACAGTCCATTTGAAGTGTGCAGGTTGTTTGCACTCGTAGCAGACTATTCTTTTGTTTTGCTTTTATTCCTATTGTACTCTTTCCTGGGTTGATATTTTTTCTTCTTGACGAGAATTCTCTATAACCTTCTTGATAGCATTGCTTCTTCTTCATCAGTGTCTTCAGAGGTTGATGAACCTGTGTCATCACACCTAGATAAGGGTGGTGTTGCTTTCAAAGTATTTGTTATTCTTTTCTTGGATGAACTTTCATTTAACCTTTCCATGTTTATTTCATGAACCATTAAAGATCCTATCAATTTTTCCATATGCAGTGTTGATAAATCATTAGCTTCTTCAATAGCAGTTACTTTAGGAGTTCAATTTATTGTGAGTGATCTTAATATTTTTCTAATTGTTTCCCCTTGACAAAGTTTCTTACCTAATGCATTAAATCCATTTATTATATCAGTAAATCTAGTGTACATTTGTGTTATAGATTCATTTTCTTCCATTTTGAATTGTTCATATTTCGTGATCAGTAAATCAATTCTTGTTTCTTTAACTTTGTCAGTTCCTTCATAAGTAACTCCAGAGTGTCCCACATTTCTTTAGCAATTTTATAGCCTGAAACACGATTAAATTCCTTTTTAGATAATGCACAGCATATAATACTTTTTGCACGATAATTTCTGGATATTTATTTCTTATCATCACAGCAGTCCATTTAGTTTTATCTTCTGTACTTTGATTTTTATTGTCATCTTCTATAACTAACCAAAGGTCAAGATTTATGTTGAGTGTGCGGAATTAGTTATAACGGTAATCTAGAAGGGGGGTTGAATAGATTACCACCAATTAAAAGCAAACAGATCTTAGTTTCGAGATTAAAGCAGATTATAGGAATGCTTATAAGGATATGGATCAAGTTTGAATCTAAATGTGTGTGTAGATATGTTTAAAGGATTAGCAGTATGGAGGATGTGAGAACAAGTTATCGTGCCTATCAAGCATCTAGCGGTAGATCAAGGCAATCCACAAAACACGATGATTTAAGGTGGTTCAGACTACACAACTTGTGTATCCTACATCCACCGTCCACACACACACACACCAAACTGCTTATCAAACCAGTTCAACATAAACAACCACACACACACGAGGACTGAGATGAACAAGATCTCATATCAGCCCACACACATGTGGAATGAGCACAGGAACTGCTCAAACCAACAACCACACGCGGAAAGAAAAGTTAAAGTGAAAGAAATAGATTGAATAGATGAACTCTTCAAGTCCTTCATCTAGATGATCTTCAGACTTCACGTTGTAGAAGATCTGATGTTAATGCTTAAGCCTTGTGGATGAATCTGCTCCAACCTTGTCTTCTGAGATGGATCTCCTTGTTGTTGATGCTTGAGACTTGGAGCAAACAATAGGAACCTTCTTCTTCTTCTTCTGGGCTTGGGAATTGATGTGTAGGCTCCTTGCTGCGAAAAGGAGTCTATAAAGTCTTTATATAGTAGTGTCCTATTCTTACACAACTCTTGGGATTCGTGTGTGAGAGAAAAGGAGGCCCTAATAAAGATCACATGTTGCTCACATGTTGCAACTAAACGGCGGCTGTCGACAGAAGCTCATCGGTTGTCGACAGGTACTACAACACATCTGTCTTCTAGAACTATATTTCTGAACCATAGGCTAGGCTGTCGACAGATACATCTTGGTTGTCGACAGCTGCTGCTTGTCTTGATTTTCCAGAAGCATTGAGGTGAGGTTCTTCAGTGGCTGTCGACAGGTGTGTCGTGGTCTGTTGACAGCTGTTGTTTTCTTTGGTTTTCCAGATCTTGGTTGTCGGAAGGTCTTCAGTGGTTGTCGACAGGTGCAGTGGTGCTGTCGACAGTTGCTGCTTGAATTCTTCTATCCATAACCTTTTTTGCTTAAGGTTTCTTCAAGTTGTGCACTTCCTTTTCATGTGATTTCCTACAAGGAAGTAGCTTCAAATTAGATATCATGTAGGCATATAACTAAGACATTTTGTCATTGTATCATGTCATTTTATCACATTGTGTCAACACCAATTGTGTCATTATCAAAAACATACAAGCATCATGAATGTCATGCAAGCATAACTCAACATTCTCCCCCTTTTTGATGATGTCAAAAATACAATCTCTGTCTCCCCCTTTTTGACAACATTAAAAAAGATAGAAAATGCACGAGATCATAGAAGAGACAAAATGTGATTTCATTGATAAGCTTGGTTGTCAAACACTACATAGGCAAGCATTACATTGGAAAAGATGAACTTGAAATGACACCCTAACAACCCATTTGCCCTTCAGAAAGGAAATGCACCCTATATAGTTCTAATGAGTGTCATCCCCAGGAGGAGTGAGATGACGTGGACCTTGAACACCAAAAGAAGATAAATGGTATGGTTGCCTCTAAATCTAAGCTTGATTGTCCTCAAGTGCATCCATCTGAGTGTGCACAAGCTGAGTAAGCTGATCAAATCTATATTGATGTTTTGGGTGAACTGAAGTAGTTGATCAGCCAAGAAGTGTTTCAAGTCTTTAGGGACTGGAACTTGAGGTGCAGGCTGAGTGTCTGGCTCAGTAGGAAACTGTGGTACATCTTCATCACCACCAGAGACGTCCATGTGTTCTTGGGATTGTTCCTCTTCACTTTCCTTGCCTTCATCTGAACTTTGCTCTTCTTCAGCTTCTTGTCCTTTGAGAGTCTTGGTGACTCTACCGCCAATCATTTTGTAGCCCATCCTATGAGCAGTGGTAATGTCGTAGGCACTCCTTGTCTTGAGGGTGACAAACTCACTCGCATTGAGTGGAATTCCAACAAAGGAGACGATAGAAGTGATATGACAAGCATAGGGCATTGATCTTTTGGGATTGTTGTAGCATTGTTTAATGAGATCAAGCATGAGGTTTGTCATGTTGATCTGTTGACCCTGAAGAAAGTAGTAGAACAGATTTTTATGGACTTCGGTGACGAGTTCTCTACTACCATCCTTTGGAGCAATGAGAGTAGTGAAAATGTGATGGATCATCCTATGGAGGGGTGGAAATGTGTTGGCATTAAGCTTGGCAATGGCTTTGGTTGTGTCATAGGATGTTGGGTAATGAGTGTATGATACTCAGAAGCATTGAGGTGTGTGAGAAGGATATCAGCCCCCGAGTTGGGTATTTGCAGGGCATGGCTGAACAGATTGGGGGTGAGTTGGAATGTGATACCCTTGACAGTGGAGTAGTATTCTTGTTCATCTGACATCCCCAGATTGTGAAGAACTTTGTTATAGCCATGGGGCAACCTCTTTTGAAACTTCAAAAAGGGAATCCAGCCTTGTCTTGCGAAGAGAGGTTCCATGCCTTCGAACATGTCTTCAAGTGAAGGGAAGTCTACATAGCAGGGCTGCAGGATCTTCTTGAATACTCCATGAACGCCACACAGATTCAGGTTCGGTGGGACGTTGAGCACGGGGTTGCGGTCTGCCCTATGCTTGCTTCGTCTCTCTACCGAAGCCCTAGAACTGTCGTCGACTTCTTGCGAGGCTCTTCTTGACGTGAAGCAACCATCTTCTGACGAGTAGTCATGTTGGAGATGAGTAGAGGAAGCAGTAGAGCATATGGAGCAGGAGGAGGAAGAGAGAAGCAGGGTAGTAGCAAAGGGAGAGGATGGAGAGGGTGTGGTTGAAGGGAGGAAGGGTTGGGTTTAAAAAGGAAGGAGGCAACTGTTGAAGAAGGTAAGGGGGTGAAGAGTCGTGGGCCAGCCTGTACGGTTATTTAAAACCCATTTGAAATGGAAACAACCCACCAAAACCCAACAGAATGTGAATAGTTCTGTCGACAGCTACCGTGAAAGATTGCACATAATGGATTTGACAAGTATGAGTTCAGAATGAGCGTTCAGAGCAAACTTTAAGGGTGAGAATATGAGATACACTTATTACAAAATGTCATAAACAATAGTGGTAATACATTTCATTTTGCACAATGGTTTGGAGATAATATTCTGGCAATCTTGATTATTGTAACACATAGAAGGCACCTTACAAAGCAGATTTTAATAAGAAATTCATTGAATAAAATCTTTGAAGAGTTACTTTTCTTTGTGGTGTGATGTTCAGTTGATGCTTGAAGGAAATATTCATGTTAGCATTTGACAGAGAACATGGGGTTTGATCTTGATTAAGTTCATGGAGGCTTCACTCTATTTCAGTTTTTCATGGATTTTTCATGGTGCTCTGGGGTAGGTGGTAATTTAGTTTACATACACCTTTTGACTTAAAGATAGACACTGGTGATGCCTATACCCCCATTTACTTAGTGTAGTTAACCATCATACCATTGTACAGAGTTGACAAATTGACTTTTTGACGCGAAGACAGACATTTGTGATGCCAATGTCCTCAGTTACTCAGTATGTGAACTATCATTGCTCTGCCTTCCCCCCCCCCTTTTTTTTTTGAAGAAATAGATGGCTTTTCTCCTCTTGTTGATTTACACATCAAGTTCAATGAATGTTTGAGGTCAAAGGCTAATGTATAAGATTAAGGTCAAGAATCTTCTTACTTATCAAACCATTTCAGAAATAAGAGCATCCACAAAGGTGTTATTCAATCGAGTCATTTTAAAGAAATTAGATTTGTTCAGTGTGTTCTAGATGATACAAACCTAGACTCATTCACAGATCATTATTTCAAAATCATTGTGATTAATTCAATGCCTTTTCTACTATGTGAATATGAAAGGCTGTAATGTAGCATAAGTACCCAATTCTCCCCTTTTAATAAAGTAATGAACAATCTCATTCGGAGTTGTGGACATCTGAGGATAACTCAAAAGAATGGAACATCTATCGACAGCAAGAGTGTGTGTGTCGACAGACACTGAGAAACAGCAAGCAAACAGTGCTGGAAGTTGTGATCTGTCAACAGCAAGCTTCATACCTGTTGACAGCTGCTAAAATTATAGAATTGAAGCTTTTGAAAAAGGGTCATCTATTGACCAGCTGAATGGGAGTTGTTGACAAGATTGATATGAAAGAGTATCCCTCAAGCATTTCACTCAAAATATCTTTTTGACTTACTCCCCCATAATGTATGCTTGGTATTGAAATGATCATTCAAACAATTCAGATATGTTCATGTCAAGCAATTTGCACAAAGAGAGTTTAAACATGATCAATTGAAATTTTTGAGATTTTAAATTTTCTTGATGATCTTTATGCAGTAGAAGACTATTGATACTTGGCGGAGAACATTTCTCATGCATAATGATAGTTTCCAGACAAGCTTAACTTGTCCTTCCACATTTCACCATTTGATATACCAAATAGTCACTTCATAGAAGATCAATTATTCCTCAGTTTTAGCATGATATTCAATGAAATTTTCATAAGCCAAGTTCCCTTCTCAAGGATGTGAATCTATCTTCTTCCTATGGTTTTGTGAATATGTCAGCCACTTATTTTTCTGTTGGAATGAAATTAAGTTCAATATTCTTGTTGGCAACTTCATCTCTCTGAAAATGGTGTCTTATTTCAATGTGTTTTGTTCTAGAATGTTGAATTGGATTTTTTGAAAGATTGATGGTACTAGTGTTCTCACATAAGATAGATGTGCATCCAATGTCAAAGTTGTAATCACATAATTGACTTTTTGTCCAAAACACTTGAGCTGCACAGCTCCCTGCAGCAACATACTCTACTTCTGTAGTGAAAAGTGCAACTGAGTGTTGCTTCTTGGATGCCCACAAAACCATGCAACCCCCTAGGAACTGACAATATCCACTAGTGCTTTTTCTATCAATTTTGCAACCAGCATAGTCAGCATCAGAATATGAAATTAAATCAACATTGCAACCAACTGGGTACCATAAACCCAAATCAAATGAACCCGAGAGATATCTAAAAATCCTTTTAACTGTAATCAACTGGCTTTCTTTGGGACTAGACTAATATCTAGCACAGAGACAAACACAAAATTGAATGTTTGATCTACTTGCAGTAAGATAAAGGAGCGAGCCAATCATACCTCTGTATTATTTTGCATCTACCATTTTACCTTTTGCATTATTTTCAAGTTTACACTTGTGCTCATAGGTGTAGATGTTGGCTTAGCTTGTTCAAACTGAAACCTCTTTGTAGCTCCTTGACATACTTCTCTTGATTGATGAAGAAGCCATCTTCATATTGCTTGACCTGCAAGCCAAAGAAAAATTGTAACTCTCCTATTAGACTCATCTCAAACTCACTGTGCATATGTTTTGAAAATTCTTCACACAGTGAGGGGTTAGTGGAACCAAAAATAATGTCATCCACATATACTTGAACAACAATTATATGATTGTGAACATATTTTGTAAAGAGAGCTTGGTCCACTTTACCTCTGGAGTAATTTTTACTAACCAAAAAGTTGCTCAATCGGTCATACCAAGCTCTTGGTGTCTATTTCAAACCATAAAGAGCTTTGTGCAATTTGTAAACATGGTTAGGTTTATCATGAATTTTAAATCCAAGTGGCTGTGAAACAAAGACTTCTTCCTTGATGTAACCATTTAGAAAAACAATTTTGACATCCATTTGAAATAGTTTGAATTTGTTGGAACATGCATATGCTAACAAGATTCTTACTGCCTCAAGCCTAGCTATTGGTGCAAGGGATTCTTCAAAATCTACCCCAAATTCTTGATTGTACCCTTTTGCAACCAATCTAGCTTTATTTCTAACAACTTTTCCCTCTTCATTTAGCTTATTCCTAAACACCCACCTTGTTCCAATTATTGAGATTTCAGGAGTTTTAGGGACTAAGATCCGTACATTATTCCTTTGAAATTGACCAAGTTCCTCATGCGTGGCATCTATACAAGAGTTTTTGTAACGGCCCTGGATATTCATACCCAATAAGAGTCCATATCCACATCTGTCTCCCGCGAACGGACCGAAGTCTCGCAAGGGATATCACTAACACGTGTCCAGTAAGAATATAAAAGACAACAAGTACAGTATATAACATAGAAAAGTACAAGTGTATATAATTGTAAACCACAATGTACAAAAGTCCCTTTACAATATTACATGTCTAATTAAAGAGTACAACTACCTGAGACATACCCCGAGGGAGCACAAGCTCAAACGACTCAACTACTCTACTGCTGGTGGTACAAGTCTGCACTACTCCTGCGTAACCACACCAAAGTCGGCCAACACCTGAAACAGACTGTAAGGGAGTGAGCCTCAACAAGTCACTGGCTCAGTAGGGACCTCCCACAAAGAAACCAACAACAACACAAAGAGACCTCAACCCCAAAAGGGTCTCACTGGCAACACCGATAGACGAAACATAACATGCACACACACGCATATTAATCCACAACAAACCATAAACACACTGGAAAAACCCGATCCTCGGAAAGTAAAGGGAAATACATGACTAACTTAACATCGCTAGTCCGCCCTACAACCAAACCACCTCAACCATAAGCCTCACAGGCAAACCACTTCCTAGGCTACAGTCTCACAAGAAAAACCAATCACACAAAGCATCGGGTTTGGCAACGACCAGGCAGCACCCACATACTAAACCATAACTAGAAATACACGGTATGAATATAATAACACACAACACGTGGAGAGTCACACCACAAGACCTCCACAGTACGCACGGTCTCACCTCAACACCAACTGAGGTCGGGACTCACGTACCACCACAACACAATTCTACCCACGAGGGGTACATGTACCTACTACCACGAGGTACAACACTAAACCACAAAACCGTGCCACCTCCAGGGCACACCACAACGGTTACAACCTTAACCAGCGAATCACACACAAACCACAATCAGTGACCAAACACGAGTCGGTACGGAAACGACGCCACCACACGGGAACGGACTACTGGTTCATGACACCAGTATCCAACCCGGACAACAAAGCACAAGAACTACCTCTTAGTCTCACAGTCACGGACGGAAGGTCCAACTGCCGCTCCACAACAACAAGCCAAGAACAGTGGAGACCAACCAACACCACAACCTGCAGGTCACACAGCCTGCAGGCCCATGCCTGGCACCTTAGGGACTCCATCCCGAGCTCCCTAAAGTGAGGCACTGGAAACAGGACTAGTTGGGGACCAGTACGTCTACTGGTGTCTGTACCCCCAACCACGAGCGCGCTACAAGCGACTGCACACCCACAAACACAATTCGCTGCCCACAGTCATCTTTCCCTCATCCGGACGTACAACTCAAACTCTGGAGTGAGGGTGTCTAAGAAGATGACTCAGACCTCTGAGGTACACACGTACGGGACACTCCCCGAGCACAACACACATGCTTGGCTCTCCTAAGAACCTGGGGTACCCGACTGAAGAGGTATTCTGGATTAGGCGTCGGTCCACCAGACTCGGTAAGCACACAAACCACGATATACATACTTATATAACCTTTATGTACAATCCATGGTACACAAGTGTAAGGAATGGCTTATCATCGGTCACCCTGTGACCCTCAGGCCATCCTACACACAACCGTTCATTAACGGGGTCATCACATGGCCGCCAAGACCACACATTAGACTTATACACATTAATCATTAAACACCTATCTTAATACATTAACATACTTATTAGAAATCATAAACATACCATATCAATATCGGAACACAACCTTGCCTATCATTGGTCACCCCGTAACCTCTATGTCAACACACACCACTTAATACATTAAACATTACAACAATCTTTAAAAAATAACTACAGACCCGGGCTAGGTCTACACAAGACCTTCACTGCCTAACACCCAACATTCCCCTCGGAGACCAAACCGCGTCGAACACAGGCGACGCCTCTCAAATCTCGTCGACCTGTTCGGACGCCATTCCAAACCTTATCGCGACAGAGCCAAGTGCCACGACCAGATCGCGTCGGCCCTATACGACGCCACTCTAATCACGTCCAACTGATAAGACGTGCCAAAAAACACTAATGCGGCAAGGCCTAGCACCGCGACCAAGTTGCGTTGGCTCGACACGCCGCCACAAAGCCGATTGGTCAAACCATCGGTCAACACCCAAAATACGTCCGACAACTAAGATGCGTTGAAGCAAAACGCATTGGGTCGAGGGACCGTGTTCACTCCACCACCTCACCCATCAGACCAAAACCTGTAACGCATCGGCTCAGCGCGATGCGTTCAACATGAACGCGTCGGCTATCCTGGACGCGTTTCCACGAAACCTGTGGGTTCTGCTCACAGGTCGAACCCACCTCCTCCCCAAGAGAAACCACACACAGGCTGACCAAACTCCAATTCAAAGTAGTAAACACGATTCCAAACCATGTCACACCACCCACACATGCTCCAACCTTAATCCCAAATCCAAACATGCCATTAAACTGTAAACAATGGTAGGAAGTCTCCCTACCGGTAGAAGACGCCGAAGAACACCCAAAACCTTCTCGCCGACGGCACGCCCACGCTCCGAGCATCGTCCTCACGTGGTTCCCGCGCCGCACGATCCACCAAAAGTCAAGGTCACCGAAAAAACTCCATAGAAGGCACCACAGCAGCCTCCCCCATCGCCGGACAGAGCTTCCTCTGCTCTGTCTGGCCGAAACGAAGCTTTTAACATTACATTCAAAATCACATCGCCAACAGTCGCCGTGTTTAAACCTTTTAAACACGTCCACCTAATTGACGCCATACAGAAACCTGCGCCACATGTCACAAAGGCAGTTCCTTGAATCATGTATGGCAAGGCCGACGCGTTCAAATTGTGTCGCCTGCCTCCGCCGTGTTTCAAAACAGTGAACCAGCAGTGCAAATGGGCTGGCATATCTAGCCCACACTGCTCACCCTATGCACAGAAACCACACAAACAGCCCATTGACCATCTCTTGGTCAAGAGCACCTGTAACACCCCAGAAACATAGTGATTTAAAAAATTTAGAAATAAAGAGGAATAAATAAATTCCGCAATTATCAGAATGATAAAACTTACGTGCTATTATCGTACGAGAGAAAACACATCAGAAAATTCTGTAAAAATTATAAATCAACCCCAAATATTGTCCCTAGGTGTTCCACGAAGGAATTCGTGCAATGAAAAATCTGATTGGTCGAGTGTACGTCACACGTGACCAAGTTAACCGAATTAGGAAACTAAGTCGGAAAAATTGTTAACACGGAAAAATAACCCAACGATAAATTAAATAAACATATTGGAGAGACATCCAACACCATGTATTAATGACCCATTAACAAGATTGGGCCAATGAAGCACATTTGGCCCAAAGATAAAAATTTGGACAAGAAAATACCCAGAAATTCGTTTATGTAATTATGCAGTGATTAGGGAGGGCAAATTAGGGTTAAAATTAGTGGTAATGGCCATGCATGGCACCCAAATTGTGGCCAACCCTGTATGACACCTTCCCATGGTGTAGCTACCTCCTTTGGGTGAGAAAATCCCAGATTTTTGGAAAGTAGAAAGCAGAATTCGCAGCCCCCTTTCCTAGTCCCATTAGGACATGTAAATACACCCTAAATCTATAAGAACTCATCACTAAACTCTTGGGGAAGGTTTGGAAACGAGTTGGGGTCATTTGGAGGCGGGCTAGGGCTTCAGAGGAGGAGGAGAAAGGCTGGGAACTGGAGTTTCATCCCTCTTCATCCTCTGCTACATCCAAAACGTTAACTGGTCTTAGATCTTCATAAAGGTAGGTGTTCTCGGGCCAAGAGTAAAGAAAACCAACACCATCATATAGATCTTCGAGTCTAGGTTCATTTGCACTTGATTTGACTAATTTTCATTGAGTATACATTGTGTATTAGTAGTTTTCCCTAAGTCGCGCACAGTTAGGGCTTTTTCCGTTCTTCTTATCATGCACGTGATTCAAGACCGAATTAGACTAAATACCCAACATCAAAGTTCTTCTACTTGTATTCATGATCATCTTTTATGTTGGATGTTTTGTCTAAAAGTCTTTAGTTAGAGAGTTATAAGCGTGGTAAGAGAGTCGCTGCATGATACTGCGATTTCGGGCTGCACTTAGCTTTATGTTCTTCCTATTTTTCATGAGATTCAAGACCGAATTAGGTCAGGTTCCCAACATAAAAGTTCTTCCACTAGTTGTTATGGTCATCTTTTATGTTTAACATTTTGTCTAAATGTCTTTGTTAGAGATCTATAAGCGTGGTAAGTAAAATGCTGCATGAGATGTGTTTTCGGGTTACACATGACTTTTATGTTCTTCATATATTTCTGGAGATTTCTAATTGATCTTTTCGTGGGATACCCTTTGGAGTACAAGGATTGGGGAAATTTGTAGCCCAACATGGCCAAAAGTACCCTAGGGGTGCGTGGGCACATGATCCAAGGCCGATTCACAAGATCCCTAGAGTGCCACGTGTCCAGATGTGACTAATGGTGGAAAAGTTCCCGGAGCGTGTCGACCTGCCCATGGGGTGTGTCGACACTCTGTCTCAAACTAGCACAAATATTTCTGGGAAGGGTCTCTAGTGTCGACACTACTTGATCCTGTGTCGACACTACTTGATCCAGTGTCGACACCCTGTACAGACCTGTTGACTGGGTTCTCTGGGAGCTGGGTCTAGTGTCGACACTACTTGACCATTTCTTCATCATTTTGCCTTGTGTTTGAAGCATTGTGTCGACACTACTTGACTCTGTGTCGACACCACTTGACCATTTCTTCATCATTTTGCCTTGTGTTTGAAGCATTGTGTCGACACTACTTGATTCTGTGTCGACACTACTTGACCATTTCTTCATCATTTTGCCTTGTGTTTGAAGCATTGTGTCGACACTACTTGATTCTGTGTCGACACCACTTGACCATTTCTTCATCATTTTGCCTTGTGTTTGAAGCATTGTGTCGACACTACTTGATTCTGTGTCGACACCACTTGACCATTTCTTCATCATTTGGCCTTGTGTTTGAAGCATTGGTCGACACCAGTAGGGGGTGTGTCGACACTACTCTTGCAAAAAAATTACATGTCTTGGGTCTGATCGTTACATGAGTCTACTAGCATGTGCATGATGTTATATAGTATGCATGGACCTAAAAGAAATCAACCCATTGAAAAATGGTAATGATATGAATATGATTCTAATGTGTAATTGTGATTGACCTTATGTTCATTGGAATATCTTGTGATCTTACTTATTGTCAATTGATATGATAAGAATATGATATGAATGTGGGGATGAATACATGTTAGTATGGACTTGTTAGTGGAGTTAATATCATGATTTGCATATGAGTTTCAATAGCTATATGTTTTCCGATGTTCAATTAATTATTTGTCAATTGCATACATGTTAGGAAAGATCCGTGACACGTCACTTACACCTTTGCACGAATAGGCACACCCTTCTTGGGGAATTGAGAGCTCTCTACCAGTCATTCCGAATCGGCAAGACTAGCGATCTTTTCCTTAAGACCTCCGTAAGTCTCTGCTCTCTATGGATTCCCACATAGACACCAAGCTGGTTGTACCATGAAGCACCCTGGAGGTAGAGAGCACATGTTCTGCATACGATCTGTCATTAGTCATCCTCATGTCAAGACATTAATGAATTATGAAACATAAGATACGTCGTTATACTGCCCTTTTGTTCTCTTGAGCTTTTGTCATAACTTGACTCTATGAATGATCATGTCTTTCTTACTATGAGCTTGTCATTGAAACTCTGTGGCCATAATATGAATATGTTGTTCGGCACAATATGGGACTTCGGTCCATTTGACTAATGCCTGTGCAATAGGGGCCCTGTCTGGTCCTGGGGAAGAGCGCCCCAACGTACTTATCACCGCGGGAGTATGGACTTGTGGTGCGTGGCATGGCACTGATACTATATGCAAGATTTGTGTGAATGTGCCTTCATTTGATATGATATGATATGATAAGTTTGATATGATAAGTCTGATCATGTGAATACATGATATCTGTATGAATATGGCCAATTCATTTGATACGATTCTACTCTTGAAATATCTGCCCATTGTATATGCAACTTGACATTTGATCTGATATGATATCCATTCTACTCTGCTATTCAATCTGTTACTATTGCGTGCATTGTCATCATATACATGTTCATATCTTGCCTATTTAAAATGTTAATCATGTATACTAGTGCCCGCACAATATTGAGATGTAAATCCTACTGAGCTAGTTCGCTCACCCCTATCATCCTGTCCTTTCAGGTAGTGATGAGGACCATAGAGAACTGATGGTCAGGGAAGAGTGATGAGCACCGCCATATGAGGAGTTGATAGTCTAGGGATAGTTATTTAGTAGTCGATGTAATAGTGAAACCTTTTTCATTTGAATAATGGGCCCTTTGATTGGCTCAATTGATGTAAGGTTTTTAATTATTTGAATGAATGGAATAAAGAGTACTTTTGATGACAATATTATGGCCTCAAATGTGTTTTATGTTTAATTGTGACTCTGCGCTATTCAACTGTGATACGTCTATTTGTATCGTCCACGTCTCCCAGTATTTATTCCACTGCTAAATATCGGGGCGTGACAGCACCACACATAGATCTGATAAACCCGGATCCGAACCCGTACTGTTACATTACTAACACCTAAAAAGAAATGTCGTCCTCGACATTCAAGGTGAAACCACGGCAAGTCAAACTAACACCTAAAAAGAAATAAAGCTATATACAGAACAAGTAGGATACACTTTCTCTACTCTTGTCTTTCAAATCACTACCCACGGACTACCTTGATCTACTAATTTTCATATCTTTCTTGCTTTACCGTTCTCTTTCATCCTCTACATATTTGCTCTGCTCTTTATCTCATTCTGTCATTCTCCACTTTTCAATGGTAGCCATTCTACCTTGCTGTTGGCACTTTATCTCCTTTGACTCAACATATTTCCATACTTTCCTGACTGTGCCTGCAATATTGCTCTCTAGGCCGCTTTACTTCCTCATTTGTTTACTAAACACTGCTCCACTATATGGTTTTACCATCATAACCTCTTTCAATTCTCAAATTTTCCGGTGCCATTTCATTTCTGTTTATCATTGTCTGCTATTATTCTGCCTCATCTGCATTTATATCTCATCTGCCATTTATCATCTTATTTTTCCTTGCTGTAGTGTCATATCTTCCACTACACATAACTGCCAACTATTCTCTGCTTTATCTTTCTTTATTCACTCTTTATACATTCAACTGCTAACTTTTCATGGGAAACTCACTATCATTTCTGACTTTCCTGCCTTTTCATGTTGTTCTGCTTCACATTCTTTAACTCATATTCTTAAATTTCTCGGCCTTTTGCCCAACTGTGCTAAAATCTGCAAATCTCTGTCAAACAAGCAAACTTGTGGGTTATGGCCCAGTATGCTTCCGTTGCGCTACTCTGATTATGTTGAACACTTGGCACAATCTCTTGTAAATTCTACTTCCGATACTATTTGTATTTGCTTTCCACTTTCACTATTTCTTAATCCCAGTTGGATTCAATCCCATTTCACATATTTTCCATTTATTCTGCTCAACCAACTGCCACTAGCCTGAAACACTGAAGTTTACTAATCTGCTTTCTTTTTATATCATATATATTTGTGCTACATCTTTAAATTCTACATTTGCCTCTTAACTGCTGGCACATCTTACTCACCTCGTACCTTTCTTATCTTTAAATCATCTTCTCTAGCTGATTTTTCACACTGCCTCTTCATTATTTCCAAAATACTGTCCTCATCACTTTAATTCTGCAATTTCTTATCTCATATAATACTACGCTGACTATTCTGCACAAATTTCATATTTCTCTTAACTAACTCTTTTGCACACAAGTGCCACATTTTTCTTAAATCTTTTTCCTTACTCAACTGATCATCCCTTTTTTTCTATGCTTATCCAATTTAATTATATGCATCACATTTCTCTCATTCTATTCTATTCTGCTATACTGGGCCATATTCACTGTTCTACCCCAGCCAAACTCTAACATATCTCTTTCTTTGCTCAACCTCGGCACTTTCTTATACAAATCTCTATTATCACAATTCTTGACACCATCACTATTCAGTACACTCTCTATTCCCGAACTCACAGATGCAACCAATGCTAATCACACTGATGTGATATGGCTGCCACAATTCATATACCTCTGCTATCATTTTTTCATATGGGGCTGATCCACTTTATAATGTATCCCAAATTTTCCTTACCACTCTAATCACACTATTCACCAAACTATTCCTTGATATCAACTGGCACAAATCTCAACACAATGATCACCTCTATTGCGGTTCTCAACCACTAATGCACACTGAATCATCTCTATCACATACTACTTATTCCTCATTATACATCTGCTAGGTTTACACACAACCTTTTCCATAATCTTTCACTTACCACATACTGTATTTCTTACCAATCATCTATGTTCCTACTACTACCAACAGCTGCCTAACAGACATATATAATTCACATAACAAAAACTTACGTGAAAATCATTTTAAATCACGTAAAACCGCAGACTCACTACCAGCACTAGACATTAATCCATGTATTGGGACATTGTACCTTCAATGTCTTTTCATATTCAAACTGGACCATTGCTCTGATACCAACTGTAACGGCCCTGGATATTCATACCCAATAAGGGTTCATATCCAGATCAGTCTCCCACGAACGGACCGAAGTCTAGCAAGGGATATCACTAACACATGTCCAGTAAGAATATAAAAGACAACAAGTACAGTATATAACACAGGAAAGTACAAGTGCATATAACTGTAAACCACAATGTACAATAGTCCCTTTATAATATTACATGTCTAATTAAAGAGTACAACTACCTGGGGCATACCCCGAGGGAGCACAAGCTCAAACGACTCAACTACTCTACGCTAGTGGTATAAGTCTGCACTACTCCTATGTAACCACGCCAAAGTCGGCCAACAACTGAAACAGACTGTAAGGGAGTGAGCCTCAACAAGTCACTGGCTCAGTAGGGACCTCCCATAAAGAAACCAACAACAACACAAAGAGACCTCAACCCCAAAAGGGTCTCACTGGCAACACCGGTAGCCGAAACATAACATGCACACACACGCATGTTAATCCACAACAAACCATAAACACACCAGCTAAACCCGGTCCTCAGAAAGTAAAGGAAATACATGACTAGCTTAACATCGCTAGTCCGCCCTACAACCAAACCACCTCGACTATAAGCCTCACCGGCAAACCACTGCCTAGGCTACAGTCTCATAGACAAACTAGTCGCACAAAGTATCGGGTTTGGCAATGACCAGCCAGCACCCACATACCAAACCATAACTAGAAATACATGGTACGACTATAAATAACACACAACACGTGGAGAGTTACACCACAAGACCTCCACAGTACGCACGGTCTCACCTCAACACCAGCTGAGGTCGGGACTCACGTACTACCACAACATAATTCTACCCACGAGGGGTACATGTACCTGCTACCATAGGTACAACACTAAACCACAGAACCGTGCGACCCCAAGGCACACCACAATGGTTACAACCTTAACCAGCGAATCACATACAAACCACAATCAGTGGCCAAACACGAGTCGGTACGGAAACGACACCACCACATGGGAACGGACTACTGGTTCATGACGCCAGTATCCAACCCGGACAACAAAGCACAAGAACTACATCTTAGTCTCGCAGTCATGAACGGAAGGTCCAATTACCGCTCAACAACAAGAAGCTAAGAACAGTAGAGACCAACCATGTGACGGCCCTCATTATACCGGTACGGTTATACCAACCCACGTCGGTATAACAAGTGCTGCCACAGTGGGACATTTACCCAAATGATACATACAGCTGAGATACACGCGAATATACAACAGAGTAGCGGAAGTAAAAGAGAACTATCTCCATTCATTCATCATCCACATTAACCATACATGAACTTTCGCAATTAACAATGAGGAACTAAGAGCTCACATAATTTAAATTGCTGAAATAGAATTTCAAAATGTCCACATAATACATTCCTTTCATAATATTCTAATACAATGTTCCAAGTACATACTATGAAATACACAATCTCAAAGAACTCCAACAACTAGCTAGTCTCCGCGCTCGGAGTCCGTCTCCACCGTCTCCTCAAGCGGTGTCGTGTCACCAACTATACCTGTACGCCGAAGCAAGGAGTGAGTCCAAGGACTCAGCAAGCAACACTACTCATGATATACACTTATAAGTCCTAATGGTTTCTACATGCACATTACAATTAGCAACACATAGCATGCTGTCAACTCAAGTTTTCAACCTATCATGAAAGTTCTACAATTTTATACATACTCATGCCAATTTTATACATAACTCATGCTTTCAGATTTTTAAAATAAATCCACCTATCACATGGTCTCTATTCAATTTACTCAAAACTTTAACCTTTTAAAGAATCAAACATAAGAGCTATCAACATGAACAATTTACATGCCTGAAAGGCAACGCAACTAGCATGGGTTTTACACATTTTAAACACATACATGAACCTTTTCACATGCTTTAGGTTGCTGATTTCCCATGATTCAATGGCTATAAATCTACATATGAGAGCTACAACGTTGCTTAAAACATATCATATGAACAATCCATCATGCTATTTGCACACATTTCATTAGTTGTCCCTAACATGGACTCTAAACATTTTTGCACACATAAACATAAGAATAACAACATGCATTTTCTGAATTCACATGGTTTCAGATTTAGTATCACATGGGTTTCAATAACACATTTACACATCTAGATTTCACACTTTCTTTACACTAGTTTCTCTTTTCACACGGTTACACTTTACACATACACATTCACATTGTCACTTACACATTTACACATGTCACATACACTTACACATTTCACATTACACATTTTTAGGTGCCGTGACACATAGTCCAAACCACCAAAGAAGGACATATACACATCACATTACACATAGACGCCATCTAGGCATTCCAATGGCGACTCTTGGACTGCGCAGACCGGGAGAACAAGTCTCCACCCTAACCAGTGGTACTTGTCCACCTCCAGGATTTCCCCCTAATGCCCTTAGGGTCACTTAACACAATGAACTTTCTCAGGGGGACTTTTCCCTGATACAGCTCCACTGCCCTCTACGGAAGCAGTGTCACATTGGCACAGTTACACATTTACATTTTTACCGTTTTACACTTGGTTTACACATAACACTTCATCTCATTCACTTTCTCACTCACATGAATACCTCTGTTTTTCCTAACATGGTACTACAGAATTTCAAGGTTTAACACACAGTAAACCACTAATCATGCTGGGTTTAAACAAAATCTAATCACATAAGATCATATGCACGAATTATCACATTTCACACATGAAAAACATAACTTTTATTTACTGATCCAAAAGACCTGAAATTTTAACCACAGCTGTTTTCGGGTTCAAGGTCATACCCTCAATTTTTCAGATTTTTCTGAGCTAAATAGGATTTACAGAAAATAAAACGCCTAATTAGCATGCTATTAACAACTTAAGTTAACATGGGTCTAACACATTTTGCAAATTAGCCACTTACTGTTTAAACATAAGCTATTCACATATGCATGAACTGAGACACAAAATTCCCTAATTCATACATCTATGGATTTAACACTACAAATCATTATTTCATGCTTTTATTTTACCGAACCAAATTATTTGCAAATTACACAAGCATGGATAAATTACCGAAATTTGCAAACACATATGCTAACCCACTAATCTTCATGATTAGACTAAAACCATGGCATTCATACACATTCTAATCAGGAAAACTAAATTTGTAAAATCAACACTTCATGCTCACAAGTTTAAGGAACACCATTTCCCACATCCACCAACACACACCACATTCATCCACACACCACAATGCACAATATACATAGAGTATAAGGTTTACCATATATCCTCATCACGTAAAACATACCGAAATTAATGCATAAGAAGGACAGAACAGCTCACTGTTCTGTCCAGAAGAACTCGACGGCGGTCTCTGACCGCTGACTCAGGGTCAGCGGCATGGTCGATGGACGCCAAGGATGATCTGGACGTCCAGGGACCTTGCCGTCTAACCAGGTCTGTGCAGAAACACAGACCCGAGCTCTGAATCTTGGGTGAATAGGAGGGTCTAGGACTCGAGGAAAAATCCACAAAAATCATAAAACCATCCTAGACTCATAAGGGAACATCAAGGATAGGTCACTTGCCTTTAAAAATTCTTCTAAGGGATTTAAAGGCTTGGTGAAGACCTCCTTGGGCAGTCCAAGAAGTTGCAGAACCTCCCTCTAGATCGCCTTCCTCCGGCTCCTGGGTGATCTCCACGCCGAGGGGATGTCGGGAAGCCTTCCTCGTTGGTCCAGCAACCTCCTTGCAGCAGGGGGACGCCGATCAAGGTCCAAGGGGTCGGATTTGAGGGTGCTAAAATGAGGTTTTTCTCACAGACTCTCTAGGGTTTTTCTTCTCACTTCTCTCCTCTTGCAAGGGTGAAGGGAAAGAGTGGGAGAGTCCAATTCGGGTTCAGGGTTAAGGAGAGCCCCTCACCCACTCACCATACCGATTTGACAACCTGAGAGCCGTTGGGGGACATCCCCCAATGGTTGCCATACCTTGTTTCAGAAGCTTGCAGCTCTGCTGCGCATGCAGGCCAGAGAAGTTGGCGTCCATATCGCTGGACGCCGGAGTTAGTGTTGGCGTCCAGGTCTGGACGCTGACACCTTCTAAACGGCCTAGGGTTGACGCCAAGGGGCCTTCGGCCAGAACCCTAAGTTATGCAGAAAACCATGCATACCGGACATATATACATGCAATATGTATATGGTATTGTATCCATACTATCATCATGCAATACATACATTATTTATGTTTATATAAACACATGTGCACGTAATTATACTAATTAATGCGTACGTAAATATGTGCATACATACACAAATACAAACATACACACATAAATGCAAATAATGCGACGGAAATTAGAGGCCTTACACCCTCTCCCCCTTAAAGAAACTTCGTCCTCGAAGTTAGAACGACACTACTCAAACAAAAGGGGATACTTCTTCTTCATTGCATCCTCAAGCTCCCACGTAGCCTCCTCACGTGAGAAGTTCCGCCATAGAACTTTCACCGACGCGATACTCTTGTTCCGGAGATGCTGAACCTTCCGGTCAAGAATGGCTACTGGTTGCTCGACATACGAAAGATCTGGCTGGATCTCCACGGGCTCATGACTAATCACATGAGACGGATCTCGGACATACTTTCTGAGCATAGATACGTGAATACAGGGTTACGCTAGCCAAAGCTGGGGGTAATGCTAGCTCGTACGCCACGTTGCCCAAACGTCTGAGAATCTCATATGGGCCAATGAACCTAGGGCTTAGCTTGCTATGCCTGCCAAATCTGACAACACCTCGAGTAGGCGATATCTTCAAGAAGACATGATCGCCAACCTCGAACTCCAAATCCTTTCTCCTGTTGTCGGCATAACTCTTCTGCCTATCCTGTGCCGCAACAAGCCTTTTCCTGATAAGCTGAATCTTATCCGAAGTTTCCTGAACTAACTCCGGTCCGATCAACTGCCTATCACCAGTCTCCTCCCAACATAAAGGAGATCTGCAGGGCCTACCATACAATGCCTCGAATGGAGCCATACCAATACTAGCATGAAAGCTGTTGTTGTATGCGAACTCCACAAGAGGTAAATGACGCTCCCAATCATCCTTCCAATCCAGAACACACGCTCTCAACATATCCTCGAGCGTCTGGATAGTCCTCTCGGACTGTCCATCGGTCTGGGGATGAAACGCCGAACTGAGCTTAAGCTCCAAACCTAACGCATCCTGAAGACCCTTCCACAATCTCGAAGTAAATCTCGGATCTCGATCCGAAATGATCGACTTCGGCACACCATGCAATCTAATGATACCGCTAACATACAATCTAGCTAAACTCTCTACTGACTGCTTCTTCTTCATAGGCAAAAATGAGCAGTCTTCGAGAACCTATCTACAACTACCCAAATCGAGTCATTGCCCCTTCTAGATCGAGGAAACCCGATACGAAATCCATAGTGACAGCTTCCCACTTCCATACGGGGATATCCATCCTCTGCATAAGGCCGGATGGTCGCTGCCGCTCGGCTTTCACCTGCTGACATACTAGGCATCTAGACACATAATCCGCAACATCTTTCTTCATGCCGGACCACCAAAATGATCTCTTCAGGTCTTGATACATCTTAGTGTTACCCGGATGAATAGAGAATCGCGATCTATGAGCCTCCGCTAACACATGCTCACGGACATCTACTACATCGGGGACGCAAACACGGTGCTGAAATCTAATCACACCGTCCTCATCACGAGCAATGCCCGCCTTACCCACTAATTCTAACAATCTAGGATCGGCTTTCTGCTGCTCAATCACCTCATCCAAGACTGAGGATCTAAGGGATAGCTGAGCTACAAAAGCCTGACACAACGATGGCTCTAACTCGGTCATAGAGCATGCTGCATCCTCCAACATCTTCCAATCCTGCTGGAGTGAAGACCTCTTTCAACTAAGAGCATCCGCTACGACGTTCGCCTTTCCAGGATGATACTGAAGGTCGAAGTCATAGTCCTTCAAGAACTCAATCCATCTCCTCTGCCTCAGGTTTAATTCCTTTTGGGAGAAAAGATACTTCAAGCTCTTGTGGTCGGTAAACACCTCAAATCTGACACCATAAAGATAGTGCCTCCAGATCTTTAGTGCATGAACCACAGCTGCGAGCTCTAAATCATGAGTCGGATAGTTCCTCTCATGCTCCTTCAACTGACGAGAAGCATAAGCCACTACCCTCTCTTGCTGCATGAGCACACAGCCTAACCAATCTGAGATGCATCCGTATAAATGGCAAAGCCTTCTAGACCACTGGGCAATACCAATACCGGAGCAGAAGTAAGCTTAGCCTTCAATAGCTGAAAGCTACGCTCACATGCCTCAGACCATACGAACTTCTCACCCTTTCTGGTCAGCTTTGTCATAGGGGCGGCGATGGATGAGAAACCCTCAATGAATCGCCGATAATAACCAGCTAACCCAATAAAACTACGAATCTCCGAAGGGGTCCTGGGAATCTCCCAATCCATAACTGCCTGGACTTTTGCTGGATCAACTGCAACACCAGCGCCAGAGATAACATGCCCGAGAAAATGAACCTCGCGCAACCAGAACTCGCACTTGCTGAACTTCGCATACAGCTTGTGCTCACGGAGAACCTCTAAGACTAACCTCAAATGCTGACGATGTGTGGCCTCATCCGGAGAATAGACCAACACGTCATCAATAAACACAACAACAAAACTATCTAGATACGACTAAACACCGTTCATGAGATCCATGAACCTGCAGGGGCGTTGGTCAATCCGAAGGGAAGAACCAAAAACTCATAATGTCCATAACGGGTTCTAAATGCCGTCTTGG
The DNA here is from genome assembly GCA_014218235.1 of Colocasia esculenta. Lineage (NCBI taxonomy): Eukaryota > Viridiplantae > Streptophyta > Magnoliopsida > Alismatales > Araceae > Colocasia > Colocasia esculenta. The sequence goes on along the minus strand of CM024755.1, from coordinate 110,363,046 downwards.
ACACATCCTCACTCCTAATCCTCAATGATGATAACCAGATCGCAAGTCAATCTTGGAAAAGACTGATGCCTCTCGCAACTGGTCAAACAGATCATCAATCCGAGGTAAGGGATACCTGTTCTTCACAGTCACCTGGTTTAGCTTCTATAATCAATGCACAACCGAAGTGACCCGTCTTTCTTCTTGACGAATAATACAGGTGCGCCCCAAGGGGAAACACTGGGGCGAATAAATCCCTTATCGAGCAATTCTTGCAATTGCTTCCTCAACTCGGCTAATTCTGCAGGGGCCATCCGATATGGGGCCTTCGAGATAGGAGAGGTGCCTGGAAGCAACTCTATAGTGAACTCTATCTCCCTATCCGTGGCAATCCAGACAAGTCGTCGGGAAAGACATCTGGAAAGTCCTGCACCACATCATCTCTGCAAGAGTCAGTGACGAACCAGCATCGGGTACTAGCATAACGCTGGCAAGATGCGTCACAACCCTTGTTCACCATGCGCATCGCCTTCATGGCAGAGATAACTAGCTTTCCCGCTAAGTTCTTTGGCAAGGGATGAGAGAACTCATCCTCACCAGGAATGTGGAAAACAATCTTCTTCCTACGACAATCCACTAACGCATAGTGCTCCTCTAGCCAATCCAGACCAAGGATACAATCATAATCCTTCATCTTTAGCAAGAAGAAACACCCATCTAGGAATCTATCCTCAATGCACACAGGTAACGACGGAATGCACTTCCTAGTCGATACCGTACCCGCAGGGGTGTGCACAGACAAAGGGACCTCTAACTCCTCAGACTCTATGCCTGACTCTAGGGCTAACTGCCTAGCGAACCGCTCGGAAATGAACGAGTGAGTAGCACCCGTATCAAACAAAACCCGAGCGTGCACACCGAAAAGCAAAACTGTACCTTCGGTGACATGCTCCGCCTGCTCGGCGTCCTCACGAGCTAACGCAAACACTCGAGCTGGGGCTCGAGGCCTTCCTGGTCGTCCTGTAGCTGGCGCGGCTGCCGCTACTGCTGGTACTGGCGCTCCACGCTGAGCTCCCTGCTGAAGTCTTGGGCAATCCTTGATCTTGTGGTCGCTGCTCCCACACTTTAAGCATCTACCCGCTACTAACCAGCACTCGGAACCTCCATGGGTCTTCCCACAATGGGGACACTCTCTCTTCGCACCGGGGGAACGTACAGAAGGTACCTGAGAGTTGCTGACTGTCATTTGTTTCTGCGGTGTCTGGTACACCGTTTTCCTCTTATCCTGCCGCTGGAAAGTGCTGCCGGCCTCTTCTGCGAAGCCTTCTTCTCCTCCAGATATTGCTCCATTTCTCCCTCCTGTCTGCAGGCTGCGCTGAGGGCCTCGTCTAGCGTGCGGTGGTCGAACGCCACGAGCCTCGTCCTCAGTGATGGTTTGAGACCCATCACGAACTTCTTGGTCTTCCTGCGCTCATCCTCTACTATATGCGGTGCATATTTAGAAAGTTCAGAAAACCTTGCCTCGTATTCCAGGGCGGTCATCGATCCTTGCGTCAGGGAAAGGAATTCTTGCTCCATCTTGTCCTAGATGTGCTCTGGGACGAACTTGGCTCGGAAGAGCCTCACGAACGCATCCCATGCCACACCAACTGCTCCGTCCTCAAGCGCGTACACAGTAGGGAGGACCACCATACATCAGCTCTCTTCTCTGCAATACACCTTCATAAGCACTAACCAACAATTTATACTTGACAAACAAACACACAAGCATAACCAAAACATACCTGTAGCATGTAGGTGGCTAAGGTCACTTGTCCTCGTCAGGACACCTGATAGCTCGGAAGATTTTCTCCGTCTCCCTCATCCAGCTTTCTGCTAATAGCGGATCACTCTCCCCCTTAAAAGAGGGTGGGGCCATCCTCTTGAATCGCTCCATGATGGAGGTCCACCATGGTCCTGAGCTGGGGCCTGAGCCTACTACATTAAACAATAACAATATACAATAAACACAATATCATGCAATTTAAATAGCAAACTACTAGGTTGTTTTATTATTCTACCTGGGCCTCCAACTGGGCCTGGAGTGCTGCCTGGGTGTGGGCCTGCGTCTGCATGGCTAGCACCAGACCTTGCATGAATACTCCATAGTCCACTGGTAGTGGTGGGGGAAGCACAGGGCCCTGTGGGACCGGGCCTGCTGCTCCGCCCGCTCCTCACACCTCTGCTCGTCGTCGCGAGCTGGCGCACCTCCACGTCGTCCACGGAAGCCATGGCTGTAATAAAATTTCAGCCACCATTAGAGCTAGGTACTACTATTCTCTAACCATTTTCTTGTCTATCTTTCATTTCCTAAGTGTTTTTCTACACATGTGGACATACTTAGCATGCAATGGGGATGATGACTTAAGTATATTCATGTGCAATCTCAACCGGTCGCTCTGATACCAATCTCTGTGACGGCCCTCATTATACCGGTACGGTTATACCAACCCACGTCTGTATAACAAGTGCTGCCACAGTGGGACATTACCCAAACGATACATACAGCTGAGATACACGCGAATATACAACAGAGTAGCGGAAGTAAAAGAGAACTATCTCCATTCATTCATCATCCACATTAACCATACATGAACTTTCGCAATTAACAATGAGGAACTAAAAGCTCACATAATTTAAATTGCTGAAATAGAATTTCAAAATGTCCACATAATACATTCCTTTCATAATAATTCTAATACAATATTCCAAGTACATACTATGAAATACACAATCTCAAAGAACTCCAACACTAGCTAGTCTCCGCGCTCGGAGTCCGTCTCCACCGTCTCCTCAGCGGTGTCGTGTCACCAACTATACCTGTACGCCGAAGCAAGGAGTGAGTCCAAGGACTCAGCAAGCAACACTACTCATGATATACACTTATAAGTCCTAATGGTTTCTACACGCACATTACAATTAGCAACACATAGCATGCTGGTCAACTCAAGTTTTCAACCTATCATGAAAGTTCTACAATTTTATACATAACTCATGCTTTCAGATTTTTAAAATAAAATCCACCTATCGCATGGTCTCTATTCAATTTACTCAAAAACTTTAACCTTTTAAAGAATCAAACATAAGAGCTATCAACATGAACAATTTACATGCTTGAAAGGTAACGCAACTAGCATGGGTTTTATACATTTTTAAACACATACATGAACCTTTTCACATGCTTTAGGTTGCTGATTTCCCATGATTCAATGGCTATAAATCTACACATGAGAGCTACAACGTTGCTTAAAACATATCATATGAACAATCCATCATGCTATTTGCACACATTTTCATTAGTTGTCCCTAACATGGACTCTAAACATTTTGCACACATAAACATAAGAATAACACATGCATTTTCTGAATTCACATGGTTTCAGATTTAGTATCACATGGGTTTCAATAACACATTTACACATCTAGAATTTCACATTTTCTTTACACTAGTTTCCTCTTTTCACACGGTTACACTTTACACATACACATTCACATTGTCACTTACACATTTACACATGTACACATACACTTACACATTTCACATTACACATTTTTAGGTGCCGTGACACATAGTCCAAACCACCAAGAAGGACATATACCATCACATTACACATAGACGCCATCTAGGTATTCCAATGGCGACTCTTGGACTGCGCAGACCGGGAGAACAAGTCTCCACCCTAACCAGTGGTACTTGTCCCACCTCCAGGATTTCCCCCTAATGCCCTTAGGGTCACTTAACACAATGAACTTTCTCAGGGGGACTTTTCCCTGATACAGCTCCACTGCCCTCTACGGAAGCAGTGTCACATTGGCACAGTTACACATTTACATTTTTACCGTTTTACACTTGGTTTTACACATAACACTTCATCTCATTCACTTTCTCACTCACATGAATACCTCTATTTTTCCTAACATGGTACTACAGAATTTCAAGGTTTAACATACAGTAACACCACTAATCATGCTGGGTTTAAACAAAATCTAATCACATTAAGATCATATGCACGAATTATCACATTTCACATGAAAACACATAACTTTTTATTTACTGATCCAAAGACCTGAAATTTAACCACAGACTGTTTTCGGGTTCAAGGTCATACCCTCAATTTTTCAGATTTTTCTGAGCTAAATAGGATTTACAGAAAATAAACATCTAATTAGCATGCTATTAACAACTTAAGTTAACATGGGTCTAACACATTTTGCAAATTAGCCACTTGCTGTTTAAACATAAGCTATTCACATATGCATGAACTGAGAACACAAAATTTCCCTAATTCATACATCTATGGATTTAACACTACAAATCATTATTTCATGCTTTACTTTACCGAACCAAATTTATTTGCAATTTACACAAGCATGGATAAATTACCGAAATTTGCAAACACATATGCTAACCCACTGATCTTCATGATTAGACTAAAACCATGGCATTCATACACATTCTAATCAGGAAAACTAATTTGTAAAATCAACACTTCATGCTCACAAGTTTAAGGAACACCATTTCCCACATCCACCAACACACACCACATTCATCCACACACCACAATGCACAATATACATAGAGTATAAGGTTTACCATACCGAAATTAATGCATAAGAAGGACAGAACAGCTCACTGTTCTGTCCAGAAGAACTCGACGGCGGTCTCTGACCGCTGACTCAGGTCAGCGGCATGGTCGATGGACGCCAAGGATGATCTGGACGTCCAGGGACCTTGCCGTCTAACCAGGTCTGTGCAGAACACAGACCCGAGCTCTGAATCTTGGTGAATAGGAGGGTCTAGGACTCGAGGAAAAATCCACAAAATCACAAAACCATCCTAGACTCATAAGGGAACATCAAGGATAGGTCACTTGCCTTTAGAAATTCTTCTAAGGGATTTAAAGGCTTGGTGAAGACCTCCTTGGGCAGTCCCAAGAAAGTTGCAGAACCTCCCTCTAGATCGCCTTCCTCCGGCTCCTGGTGATCTCCACGCCGAGGGGATGTCGGGGAAGCCTTCCTCGTTGGTCCAGCAACCTTTTTGCAGCAGGGGGACGCCGGATCAAGGTCCAAGGGGTCGGATTTGAGGGTGCTAAATGGGGTTTTTCTCTCAACTTCTCTAGGGTTTTTCTCTCTCACTTCTCTCCTCTTGCAAGGGTGAAGGAAAGAGTGGGAGAGTCCAATTCGGGTTCAGGTTAAGAGAGCCCCTCACCCACTCACCATACCGATTTGACAACCTGAGAGCCGTTGGGGGACATCCCCCAATGGTTGCCATACCTTGTTTCAGAAGCTTGCAGCTCTGCTGCGCATGCAGGCCAGAGAAGTTGGCGTCCATATCACTGGACGCCAGAGTTAGTGTTGGCGTCCAGGTCTGGACGCTGACACCTTCTAAACGGCCTAGGGTTGGTGCCAAGGGGCTTCGGCCAGAACCCTAATTTATGCAGAAAACCATGCATACCGGACATATATACATGCAATATGTATATGGTATTGTATCCATACTATCATCATGCAATACATACATTATTTATGTTTAATATAAACACATGTGCACGTAATTATACTAATTAATGCGTACATAATATGTGCATACATACACAATACAAACATACACACATAAATGCAATAATACGACGGAAATTAGAGGGCCTTACAACCAACACCACAACTTGTAGGTCACACACCCTGTAGGCCCACGCCTAGCACATTTGGGACTCTGGCCCTAGCTCCCTAATGAGGCACTGGAAACAGGACTAGTTGGGGACCAGTACGTCAACTGGTGTCCGTACCCCAACCACGAGCACGCTACAAGCGACTGCACACCCACAAACACAAGTCGCTGCCCACAATCGTTTTCCCTCAGCTAGAATACAACTCAAACTCTGGAGTAAGGGTGTCTAGGAAGACGACTCAGATCTCTGAGGTACGGACGTACCGGGACACGCCCCGAGCACAACACACATGCCTGGCTCTCCTAGGAACCTGGTGTACCCGACTGAAGAGGTATTCTGGATTAGGCGTTGGACCACCAGACTCGGTAAGCACACAAACCACGATATACATACTTATATAACCTTCATGTACAACCCACGGTACACGGTAAGGAATGGCTTATCATCGGTCACCCTGTGACCCTCAGGCCATCCTACACACAACCGTACATTACAGGGTCATCACATGACTGCCAAGACCACACATTAAACTTATACACATTAATCATTAAACACCTATCTTAATACATTAACATACTTAACACAAATCATAAACATAGCATATCAATATCGGAACACAACCTTGCCAGTCATTGGTCACCCCGTGACCTCCATGGCAACACACACCACTTAATACATTAAACATTACAACAATCTTTAAAGAATAACTACAGACCCGGCTAGGTCTACACAAGACCTTCACTGCCCAACACCCAACTTTCCCCTCAGAGACCAAACCGCGTTGAACACAAGCACGCCTCTCAAATCGCATCGACCTGTCCAGACGCCATTCCAAACCTTGTCGCGACAGAGCAAGCGCCACGACCAGATCATGTCAGCCCTATACGACCCCCACTCTAATCGTGTCCAACTGATAAGACGCACCACAAAATGCTAACGCGGCAAGGCTTAGCACCGCGACCAAGTCGCGTCGTCTCGACACGCCGCCATAAACTCGATCGGTCAAACCATCAGTCAACACCCAAAATACGTCCGACAACTAAGACACGTTCAAGCAAAATGTGTCGAGTCGAGGGGCCGCATTCATGCCACCACCTCACGCATCGGACCAAAACCCGTAACGCGTCGGCTCGCAAGGCGTTCAACATTATGCGTCGGCTATCCTGGACTGTTTCCATGAAACCTGTGGGTTCTGCTCACAGGCCAAACCCACCTCCTCCCTGGGAGAAACCACACACAGGCTGATCAAACTCCAATTCAAAGCAGTAAACACGATTCCAAACCATGGCACACCACCCACACATGCTCCAACCCTTAATCCCAAATCCAAACATGCCATTAAACTGTAAACAATGGTAGGAAGTCTCCCTACCGGCAGAAGGCGCCGAAGAACACCCAAAACCTTCTCCCCGAAGGCACGCCCATGCTCTGAGCATCATCCTCACGTGTTCCCACGCCGCAAGCGCACCAGAAGTCGAAGTCCAGGAAAACTCCACAGAAGGTGCCACAGAAACCTCCCCCATCGTCTGACAGAGCTTCCTCTGCTCTGTCTGGCCGAAACGAAGCTTTTAACATCACATTCAAATCATGTCGCCAACAGCCACCGCGTTTAAACCTTTTAAACACGTCCACCTAATTTGACACCATACAGAAACCTGCGCCACATGTCACAGAGGCGTTCCCTGAATCGCATCCAGCAAGGCTGACGCGTTCAAATCGTGTCGCCTGCCTCCGCCGTGTTTCAAAACAGTGAACCAACAGTGCAAATGGGCTAGCATATCCGGCCCACACTGTTCACCCTGTGCACGGAAACCGCACAAATAGCACATTGACCATCTCTTGGTCAAGAGCACCACACATAGACCCGATAAACCGGATCCGAATGACCGTACTATTACAGTTTTCTTTAGAGCTTCTTCAATTTTTTAGGTTCCACTTAAGAAATAAATGCTAAATGATTCTGTTCAACAATATTCTAAAGTGTGATCTAGTTTGAACTCTATCATTTATATTTTCAATGACATTTTCAAGTGGACGAATTTTTGAATACCTGACATTTGTTATTGTTGACTCACTTTGTTGATTTTGTTCAGGTATGTCGACAGCCTCTATTTGGTCTGTCGACAGGTTCTTGTCAACTTGATCTTCAAGAATTTCTCCTTCATCATCATCATACCTATAAACTTTGAATTGTCAGTTTTGCATGAATCTTATCAAAGATAACATGTGGAGTCTCTTCCACAATTTTATTTTTGGTGTTAAACACTCTATGGGCTCTAGAGTGTTCTGAGTAGCTCAAGAAGATTCCTTGATCACTTTTGGCTTCAAATTTGTCTAGATCAACTTTGTCATTATTGTGAATGAAAACTTTGAAGCCAAAAACTCTGAAATATCCAACGTTGGGTCTCTTACCTTCAGGAGTTCATATGGGGTTTTTCTTCATTACAGGCCTTACAATGTCTTTGTTCAATATGAAGCAAAATGTGTTCACAGCTTCTGCCCAAAAGCTCCTTGAGAGTGTGACTTTCCACCAAAAGTGTGCGAGCCATTTCCACCAAGGTTCTCTTCATTCTATCCACTACTCCATTTTGTTCTGGAGTTCTTAGAGAGGAGAATCCATGTTCAATGCCTTGGTTTCTGCAGAAGTCAAAGAATAGATTATTATCAAACTCTCCCCCATGATCAATAAGATTGAGCATATTTGGTTTGTTTTTCCATACTCAATCTTGGTAAAGAAATCTTCAAAGTTTTTCATTATTTCACTTTTATGAGCTAGAAATTTGACCCAAGTGAACCTAGAGAAATCATCTACAATGACAAAGCCACAACGTTTGCCATTGAGACTAAGTGTTCTTGTAGGTCCAAAAAGATCCATGTGAACAGTTCAATGGTTTTGAAGTGATTATAGGTGCCTTATATAGCACCCCGAAAATTTTATTATGAGAAAATTAGAAATAATAATTTAAAATAGTAAAAATGTACGTGACATTATCATGTGTACAAAAACACACTGAAAAATTCTATAAAATGATAGTTCACTCTAAATAATACTCCCAAATGACCCACAAAGAATTCATGCAAGAAAAAAATCTGATTGGCCAGATTAAGGTGTTTGGTGACTTATTATCGTAATTAAAAATAAGTCGAAAAATCATTATCACATATACTTAATGGAGTTCAAAAATGGAATAAAAATTATGGTTGGACTTAAACAATGGGGTACTGACAATCCAATGAAAGAATAGGCCAAAGAAGTCTTTTGGGCCACAAAATAAATTCATGCTAGGAAAATAACCCGAAATTTGAAAATTCTCATTAATGGCCCTGATTGGGTAAATTCTCACCCCAATAGACCACCATTTGACTTCAAACCAAGCCCAAACTCGTACTTACCACCTAAGGAGAGGTTTCCATAGGACTCCTACCATTAATTGGGGAGAGAAATCCTCCACTGAGGAAGGACACACCAAATTCGTACCTATGAGTTTCCTAATTTAAATTAGGCAACTAAAGACCCCCACCCCTTTAAATAAGCTCTCTCTCTCCCATGGGACGACCCCTAGGGTTTTTGAGGTCGTTCTTGGAGGCTCTGGAGGCTGGGAAACGCAAGGAGGAAGGCTTGAGAAGAAGCAACTCGTGCTCTTCTTCATCTGCGCCTGCACTTGAGTCCCTTCAAGATCATCACCAAAGTTTAGTGAAACCTCGACCAAACTGTGCAAACCATACATCCCTGGAAAGATCTACGAGTCTAGTTTCTTATGGAACTATTTTTCCCAATTTTTATCGAGTATATCAAAAGTATAGTCGTTCTCCTCTCTCCCTAGGCGGACAGAACTATGGTTTTCTGGAGGACGACTTGTCTTCCAACCAAAAGGTAGGTCATCTCTGGGCCAACTCTAATTAAACTCATGCATGCTTGCATACATATGTTTAGATCATGTTTATACTATTTCCCCAATTTATGTCATGTTGTGCCATCGAAATAAATCTTGTATCATCATAGTCGTCTTTCTACCTGATGACCCTTGCACTATCTTAAGAGTCTTCTACCTCTCATCTAAGTCATTTTTCATATCAAGCACTGAACATGAATAATGTCCCCTTTGAGTCTACTTTCAAACAAGACTAAACCACTTTCTTTCATGGTGGGTGTAGAGAACAGTGACCGAAACATCTCTACTGTGTTAGTTTTCTATCGTCTATCCCATAGAGTCAAGTTGACCCAGTAAATGTGATTGGTCTTCTAATTCCTCATTATAGTAGTTAGCTTAGTGAGATAGCAATCTAATGAACTTAGTTTACATTTTTCAGCTTTATACAGCGAGTTATAGCCTTAGAAGTGCCCTATATCAACCCAGTCCAAATAGGAGTTGAACTGGGTGCAATCGGTAGGTCGTCGCATCCTCCAGCAGCTGTGCCTTCTTTACCATCTCGGCATAAGTCTGGATGTCGAGTGGAGAAAGTTGTGTAATATATGAAGGCTTGAGTCCATTAAGAAATATCCTCGCCTTCATCTTTTCTGTGTTGACCAGATGATTGGCATAACGCGCCAATCGGGAGAATTGCGCTTCATACTCCGCGATCGTAAGGTGCCTCTGTTTTAGTGCAGCAAACTCGGAGGCCTTCCTCTCCTAGATCCTTTCAGAGAAGTATTTGGAGTTAAAATGCTCCTTGAATTCTGCCCAGGTGAACTGTGTATCGGCCCTGGTGGCCTCCACAGACTCCCACCATGCATGGGCGTCCCTTTCTAATTGAAAGTTGCTAGTAGTAACTTATCACCATCCACGTATTGCATGACGCGGAAGATGCGTCTACCTCCTTCATCCAGTTTTCTGCCTCGTCGGTATCAGTAGTCCCACTAAAATGGGCGGGTTCAAGTTGCGGAAATTCCTATGCAGATCTCCGGCTCCTTGGTTTTCCACGAGCTCCAGCAGCCTGAAGTAGAGCTTGAGTGAGCTGCTGGATAGTTTTGTTGCATGTCACGAGTTGTGCCACTCTGCTGCATTGCTATGTTTTAAGTTCCTTCAAAAAGAGAAATTTTAATGTAAGATATCATGATTGCACTAAGGTGTGGTGAGTTTATTTTAGCTAGTTACCCTTGGCTCTAACCTCAACTCACATAGGTGGATAATTGACTATAGTCGAGGTAGGTTAACCTAGATCATCCTATACTTAAAAATAACCTAGTCT
>CM024755.1:110294626-110352069 GCA_014218235.1 Colocasia esculenta | reverse complement strand
GAGCAGCCACAGTGGCGCCTCCAGGCAAAAGTCGCCCAGAATCCCCAGAGCTTCTCTCTCCTCTCTCACTCATTTCACTCCTCCTTAATGTATCTAGCACCAGTGGTACTTGTCAACTCCTTACAGGATGTTTGATATCTTGGTCTTCCAGAAAACAAAACTCAGTAGCCTTATCCACTACAGAAGCTGAATACATTGCAGCTGAAAGTTGTTGTACTCAACTACTATGGATTAAGCACCAATTGGAGACTATGGTCATCAACTTCAAGAAATCCCAATGCTGTGTGATAATACAAGTGCAATCATTTAACCAAGAATCCAATTCAGCACTCAAGAATAAAGCACATTGAGGTTAGACATCACTTCATCAGGGATCATGTAAGTAATGGAAACATCTCTCTTGAATTTGTTTCTACAGAAAATCAATTAGTAGATATTTTTACAAAGCCCCTACCAGAAGATAGATTTACATCTATTAGAGAAAATTGGTATGTGCAATCCTGATTAATGTTTTCCGAAATTATCATGCTTGAAAAATATTTTGTTTCTGTGAAAATGTATCCTGAAATTTTTTTTTAGTCAAAGATCGACTTATGCATGTAGACACGCCAATTTTTCCTAAATTGGACAAAATCTCGAGATGCACTGTAACGCTCAATGTTATTGTCTTTAATTACCTTTTTAAGTGATTTTCCCGAATTTCCGGTATACTTTGAGACTTCTCAGAATTTTCCTGTCCTTTAAAGCTTTTTTAGGATCTTTTAGATAAGTTTGCAAAAGAGTCTAGAAAAAATAAAAAGAATCAGCACTATTTTAAATCGCGCTACCAGAAGGCGGCCGCATATTAAACGCCATAAGCCGCTACGCCCGAGGCGACACAATTTAGCTAACCGCCTTACGGGACGCACGCTTAACCGACGTTAAAGGCGTCCATAACGGCCGCCGCAGTTAAAAAGTCAACAAGTTCAGGCTGTGTCAGAGCGCCACGGTCTGACGAAGGATCGAATAAATGTTGTGAAAAGATCTAGAAGGGGGGGGATGAATAGATCTTAGCCACTTTTGCGGAAGCTTAAATAATTTTTTAAAAACTTTTAGAATCAGAGGCAATGTTATTAGTGAAAAGCTACTGATCAGATTAGATTGGAGTGAGTTGAAAAACTTAGATGTGAATCAAGTTGATTAAGTGAATTAAAACCGAATCCTATGCAAGCATCTAGCGGATGAATCAGTCAAACCACAGAAAACACATGCACAAGGATTTTTAGGTGGTTCAGAAATCACCCATGTGATTCCTACATCCACCCCTCACAACCCGTCAGGATTCACTAACACAACTGGGTAACACACCCACTGGAGCCTGACAACTCCAACACTGAAGAGCTTACAACTCACACCACTTCTAGAGCAAGACTACTCTAGAACAACTGAGCAAGACTGCTCCACCCACACTTGAGTTTGACAACTCAACACTGAGCACAACGGCTCACAACAATTTGAGCACAAGCTCACACATAGACTTGCTAGACACCAACTTAAGAAATGGATCCTCTAGCAACAGATCTAGTCGAAGTTTGAGAACTCTAAAGAGAATTATGCAGAAGTACTTGCATAATCTCAAGAGATATCTCAGAAAACAGAAGAAATGTAAAATTGAATTGAAAAGTCTTCGTTCTTCAGTGTACTCCCTTGTAGAGACTTGAATTGGGAAGAAGAATGTGAAGCTTGAAGTCCAAGTCGATGCTCTGCAATATGAGAAGTTGGATCTTCCTCGAGTTCTTCACCAAAGATCTTCTACAAGATCTGCTTCCTTGGAATGCTTCGAAGGAATCTACAGGAATCAAATTCCAATTCCCACACCTTGAATGGGTGGGAATTAGTCTTCTGGAAGCAATTGGAGAGCAGAGGAGGAGACACGAGCTCTTCTGGCCGCCAGGAGCTTCTTGGAGGCTCTAAGAGAGTTGGTTTCTTCTCACACTTGAAAACAGGCCGAAAAGAACCTTTTATACCCTTAGGATTCCAAAGATACCCTTTTGGGGTACAAGGGCACGCTTTCCTAGGAGATTCTGATCGCCCTAGAAGGACACGTGGCAGCCATCAACTTTTAAGATGAAAAAGTTTCCGTAGTGTGTCGACCTGCCCTGATGTTGTGTCGACACACTGTCCCAAAGATGGAAAAACCTGTTCTGGGAGGAAGGTCCCGTGTCGACCTGCTCTTGAGTGTGTCGACCTGCTGTCCCATTCCTCAACCTGGCTGTTCTGGAAACTGGGTCTAGTGTCGACCTGCTCTGGGAGTGTGTCGACCTGGGTACCCTTGATCTCTGGAAAACTGCCACTCGTGTCGACACACTCTTGACATGTGTCGACACACTCTTGACATTTTTGCACAATTTCTCTTTGAGTCTGTGTTGATGTGTCGACACCATTGATGGGTGTGTCGACACATCTTTTGCATAAAATTTTGTACCTGAAAAATAAACACATATATCATTAGTTAAATGATTTATCATTACCATAATGATAAATGTGGTTTGAAAAATGCTTTTTGAGCATGACTTTCAGGTATGATGCTTTTGACATGTTCCAATAAATTGCTTTAAGAACACTTCTTGTCATCATCAAAATAGGAGGGAAATGATATGAATTAGACATTCAACCCAACAATCTCCCCCTTTGATGATGGCAACATTAGAATCCATATTTGAATGTGGTTTTGATGATGAAGTGTGATTTTTTAAGCAATTTTTATTGATTAAGTTTTTGTTTTTCTTTTTGTTCATACTTGTCAATGTCCTTTTGATATTGTTCAGTAACAATTGATGATATTTTTGTGAGATACAATGTTACTTGAAATTAGAAGTTTTGTGCACACAAGTCAACATTGAACAAGTATTCACACACAAAGACAAAAATTGTATTGAAGCCAAACAACCATTTCATTTCATTCAAAAGATCATTACATTTCATTCATTCTTCCCCCCTTTGACATAATAAAAAGAATGTACATTAGGTAGAAGATGGAGGAGGAGGAGAATTGGAGCTAGAAGCATCATCCAATATCTGACAATGTTTATCCATTGACTTCATGCTTGACTTTATCTGTTCATGGATAGATGTCAGCCGAGTGTGAAGATAATGCTCCATTTTATCAGTATGCTCTATCAAGGTGCTCTGAGTTCTTTTCAGTTCATCGGAAACATGTTGAGAACTTGATGAGCCAGCTGACCAACCAGGTCTTTGCATTATCTTGAATTCCATGGTCAATGCTTTAAGCTGCTTGTCTATGTGCTCATTGAATTTCTCATACTTTCCAGTCATCCACAAAATGAGCAAATGACAGTCTGGTGCTGGAAATCTCATGCAATGTTTGGTGGTGTTGAAGACATCTGCTTGGGAATTGGCCAAAATTCCCTGAAGAACTTTCTCCAACTTGTCCTGATGTTCTTTTAGCTCAATATAGGAATCTCCCAGAGTTCCTATAAGTTGTTAAATCGCTGAGCTGCATAATCGGAAGCTGCCTTCTGCTCAATAAATTTGGCAGAAACTGTGTTTTCCAGTCTTTGAATCCGTAGCTCAAAAGATGTGGACATGGATTGAAGTGAGGAGTTGAAGGATTCAAATTGTCATTTAGGAAAGATATCATTCTGTGGAACAGGAGGCCCACCAGAAGATGTGGATGGTTGGAATGAGGGTTGTGGAGAAAAATGAGGAAGCTGAGGTGAGAGAGGAGCATGAAAAGGACTGACATTTTCATTAGGAGCTTGATCCTCATGCATAGGAGGCTGATCCTCTTGACTTAGGGGCTGGTCCCCTTCAGCTGGAGGCTGTTCCTCCTGTGCGGGGCTGATCCCCTTGAGCCTGAGGCTGGTCCTCCTAAGGTTGGGGCTGTTCCCCTTGGTCTTGAGGCTGTTCCTCTTGAACTGGAGGAGCTCTCAACGACAGCTGGTCCTCTTCTAATTTGATTTCCCTCCAATCTAAATCCCATAAACTTCTGGATATTCTTGAAAGTGTAGATGTTTGACTTGGGAATGGATTGGAATTTTTCATTTTCCAATGGCACACCAAAGTGCTTGAACACTGAGGTCATGTGCTCCATAAGGTAGAGATCTCTTGAGGTCTGCTCTTGTAGTTTCAGAAATGATTTGATAAAGAATCACATGAAGGTTGACCTTGATATCTTTGACCATGCAATAGAGTATGAATCTCTGGATATCTGTCAATCTATCCCCCCACCACCTTGAGGGGTAACTATGGTTGTCAAGATGTGGTGAATTACCCTTAATACAGGTGGAAATGAGTTGGCATTAACCTTGTCACATAGGTTGTTTGGGATCTGATGATTCTGCAGGATGGCCTGTCAAGATTGAGTAGGCTTCATGTAAGTCAAATTCAAATTCATGGTAGTCAGCCCCTTCATCTGGCACTTTGAAAATGGAGGCTGCTACGTCAGTTGGCATGTCTATCTCTATCCCCTTGACTTTGAATTTAAAACCTCATCTGTGCAGGTGAGGTTTTTGTAGAATTCTCTAACTAACCGTGGATAGCAGACTTGAAATTCAGATATAAAGGATATCCAAGATTGAAAGGAAAAGTAGGTTTGAATTTCGGGGAGAGAGTCTGCTAATTGGGTGTCTGTAAGGTCTAGAATTCTTGGCTTCAAAATCAGCTTGGCAGCACTCACGGATTCTGAGGGTATATCCTCTTGAGACTCAGTAGAGGAAGAAGAAGATGATTCCTCAGCATGGTCAGAGGAATCGCCCGAAATGTCTGATCTAGGGTTTGAAACTTGTCTACCTCTGCCAGTAGTGGAGGTCCTACCTCTCTTTGAAGCTCTGAGAGGTGCAGAAGAGGATCCTGGAAGCTCTGCAGGATCATTTCTTCGCTTGGTTCTTCTTTCAATCTGTTCAACCGGAACCTGTGCCGGAACCTGCCTTGAAGAAGCCTGAGACCTTGCGCCACGGCGGGGACCCAACTTGCGGACCATGGTGCAAGGAAGGAGTGGAATTTCAGAGAGGAGATGGAGGATTGGAGAGGTGATTGAAGGGGGATGAGAGTTAGAGAGAAATGGGGAAAATTTCTTGCCGAAAGGTGAGAGTTGGCCGTCGGGTCGACCTGATGCCCAAAAAGGGATGCAGTGGTACACTGCCCCGCAGGAACAACAAGGGTTTAAGGTGAACCCGAAAGATTTGAAAAGGTTCTGGCAAGAAGGCAGTGTCGACACATGAGGAAGGGTGTGTCGACCTGACTGGGATTGTGTGTCGACACGAGAGAGAATTGTGTCGACACAGCCTTTGAGAGAAATGTGAATTTTTGAGAGGAAAATTTTGAGATATATGGACATCTTTATAATGATAATAATGAGAGGAATTATCATTTCAGGGATTTTTAAGAGGCCTAAAAATTCATTTGCTGTATTTTGCAAAAATTCATTACAGTTCAAGTATTTCACACAATTTCCAACAGGATATTAGCATTCCATGACTTGAATCAACAAAATGATAAATTGAGGGATATAATGTATCTAACAATCAACCAAAATCTACCATGTTTCTCAATTTTCAAGATTAAAGATATCATCTAGACTAAATACAGTTGTGTTGAAAGTAAAACACAAACTTAAAGAACAACTTGATGAAGGGGAAGATGATTCTTTCTAAACAATCTCCAATAATTTTCATATTTTTGTTCTTTTAACAAACTATCAAATGATGTAAATCTCTTTCACTCAAGTACTAGTGCTTTTTACACACCATAGCCCTGGATACTCAAGATTTAGTCATTGTCAAGTCTCAAAGGGGTAAATGATGACCTTTTGACATGAAAATATACGTTTTTTAGACGCCAATATTTCCAGTTACTCAGTCATCATCAAAAAGCATAGCACATAATTGCTTAGGTTTTGAGGTTATTTTCAATTTGGATCCCCTTTGAACAGAGTTAACAATAATGCCTCATGACATGCATAGCACTTCATTCATTGTGAAGGTGTGCAGTTTCTCAGCACAGATGTCATTGCTCTGTTGGATTTTACAAGATTTTGGAGAGTTTGTAAGATAGAATTCAAATACATCCAGTCATCAGTTGCAAACAAGGAAATGTTTTAAGTTCAAAACACAAATTGTAATTTAGGAAGAGAAGATCTGAGTTTCTGTGGATTGAGAGACATAGTGGAAAGTTGATTAGTAAAAAATATAATGTATCACTCAAGGTTCATTTTGAGACTCTAGACTTTAGAATGAGGACATCATGCAAGGAATTGATGAAATGCAAGAGTGTTTTGAAATTTGCAAAACAAGGTGACTTGAATTTTCTAGCTCCCCCTGAGATGATGATTTCAACCATTTGTCATCAAAATAAAGATATGCAATTTTGAAATCAGAATAGAATTTTCTTCTTGGCAACAAAGACTCCCCCTCAACAACTGTATATCCATGTCTTGGTACTTGGCGGACACACATACTCTCGCATAGTGAAAGTGTCCAGACAAGCATAACTTGTCCTTCTCCAAGTCACCATTTGATATACCAATAGATTTCAATACAATAAGAGTTGAAGAATTCATTAGCAAAAAGAGGTGAAGGTTAAAACTGTGCAAGTTTTGAAATCAGAAAAGACATTCTCTTTGAACAATAAAAGCTCCCCCTCAACTATTGCATATTGACTTCTTAGTACTTGGCGGAGATATGTTCTCACGCATAGTGAAAGTGTCTAGACAAGCATAACCTGTCCTTCTCCAAATCACTATTTGATATACCAAGAAGTTTCAACACAATCAGAAGTGAAGAATTTATTGTAAAAAGGGAAATGGAATTGAAAAAGAGAGAGATATGAGCAATGTAGCTTGAGGAAGCAAGGAGTTATGAAATACAAAAACTCCCCCTTAGACAATGCATAGCACTCAACCCAAACTTTAAGAGAGATCAGAAGGATGGACATTTACAAAGACCAAGTTCTCTCCTTAAAGATGAGAATCTGTTTTCAGGAAGGGGTTTTGTGAATATGTCTGCAATTTGTTTTTCAGTTTCAATAAAATGGAGTTCAAAAGATTTCTTTGCAACCTCATCTCTCAAGAAATGATGCCTGATTTCAATGTGTTTTGTTCTAGAATGCTGAATGGGGTTTTTAGAAAGATTGATTGCACTTGTGTTGTCACATAGGATGGGTACACACCCTAAATCTTGGTTATACAAGAAGTTGATGTTTCACCCAGAGAATCTGAGTTCCACATCTACCTGCTGCAACATATTCAGCTTCTGCTATTGACAGAGCCACTGAATGTTGCTTCTTAGAAGCCCAAGAAATAAGGCACCCACCTAGAAATACACACAAGCCACTTGTGCTTTTTCTATCTAACTTACACCCAGCATAATCAGCTTCACAATAGGCAAACAATTCTAACTTGCAACCAGCAGGATACCAAATTCCTAAGTCACATGTTCCAACAAGATATTTAAAAATTCTTTTCACAGCAAGCATATGACTTTCTTTAGGATTTGATTGGAATCTAGCACATAACACACAAAACTGAATGTCAGGTCTAGAAGTAGTAAGGTAGAGCAGAGAGCCAATCATACCTCTGTAGGTTTTTGGATCTACTGACTTACCAGATGGGTCTTCTTCTAGCTTAGCATTTATTGCAATGGGTGTGCTTGAATGTTTAAGGTTCTGATAGTCAAACCTTTTCAGTAGCTCCTTGACATATTTGGTTTGACTGATGAAGATTCCTTCATCGTTTGTTAACCTGCAATCCCAAAAAGAATGTTAAATCTCCCATTAAGCTCATTTCAAATTCATTCTGCATTTGATTTGAAAATTCAGTGCAAAGGCCTTTATTGGTGGAGCCAAAAATATGTCATCAACATAAATTTGGACCACAATTATTTGATTTCTTACTGTTTTTGTGAACAATGTTTGATCAACATTACCTCTAGAATATTCTTTTTCAAGTAAAAAGGAACTCAAACGATCATACTAAGCTCTTGGAGCTTGTTTAAGACCATAGAGTGCCTTATTAAGCTTGAAAACATGGTTAGGATATTTTTCATTATCAATCCAGGAGGTTGTTCAACAAACACATTTTCCTTTATATATCCATTTAGAAATGCACTTTTAATATCCATTTGAAAGACTTTGAATTTCATGGAGGATGCAAAAGCAAGGAAAATTCTCACAGCTTCTAGTCTAGCTACAGGGGCATAAGATTCTTCAAAGTCAATTCCAAATTCTTGGTTATACCCCTTGCAACTAGCCTAGCTTTGTTTCTTATTACTTGACCAGCTTCATTCAATTTATTTCTGAAAACCCATCTAGTGCCAATCACTGTTTGGTCACTAGGTCTAGGCACTAATTCCCACACTTGATTTCTTTCAAATTGATGAAGTTCATCATGCATAGCATTAATCCAATCAGAACTGGATAAGGCTTCATCAATTGACTTGGGTTCAATTGGGAAATTAGAGCTAGTGAGTCTTCTTCAATGTTTTGCAAAAAGGATGATCTGGTCCTAACTCTATCATTTAGATTGCCAACTACACTGTCTAATGGGTGATCTCTTAGAAATCGAGGTTCAGAAATTACCTGTTGAGAGGTACCCACTTCTGAATCAGTATTACCTGAACCATTTGGAGATTATGAGTTGTTGTTCAGGTTTTCTTCAATGTTATTACTCTCCTCAATGGTGGTGAAGAATCCACAATGAGGTCATCCTCTCATTGTCTTGTTTTTCCCTGCAAGATTTAGAATCATTAGTGGAAGAAATTTTCATTAAAAATAACATGTGGAGATTCTTCAACAGATTTGGTTTTCAATATGTACACTTTGAAGGCCCTTGACACTTCAGAATAGCCAATGAAGATAGCTTCCTGACTCTTAGCATCAAACTTGTCAAGGTTTTCTTTGTTATTATTGTGTACATAGCATTTACACCCAAAGACTTTAAAATAGGAAACAGTTGGCTTTTTGTTTTTCAATAATCATAGGGGGTTTTCTGATTTTTGGTCTGACCAATGCTCTATTGAGTATGTGGTTTGCTGTGTTCACAGCTTCAGCCCAGAAAGATTTGGGCAAGTTACTCTCAAGAAGCATGGTTCTAGCCATTTCCACAAGAGTTCTGTTCTTTCTTGAGGACCCGGTTGGGTCGATCGGTTAGAACTCTTGCTTAAAAGCAAGAGGTCCCGAGTTCGATTCCTGGGGGGGATTTACTTGATTTACATGCAATCCTCGAGGTGTGTAAATCCGGGGTTTTTTGGTCAAGTGGGGTAAGGACAATACAGGTATACGGAAAGTAGGAGCTGCCAAGTCCTGACCTTGGAGTTCACGAACACCAATCCTTGAGTCCGCAAAGCCACACGGGGCGGGATTCCTCTGTTATCAAAAAAAAAAGTTCTGTTCTTTCTTTCCACAACTCCATTTTGTTCTGGAGTTCTTGGTGAAGAAAACTTGTGGAATATCTGAAATTCAGCACAAAAATCAGAAAAGGATGTGTTTTCAAATTCACCCCCATGATCAGTTAGATGTTTTTGATTTTATATGGATAAGTGGTTAAGACAGTGATACAAAAGTTCCTGAATTCAAGGCATGCATCACTTTTGTGAGATAGAAAGATAACCCAGGTAAATCTAGTAAAGTCATCAATGATTACAAATCCATATCTTTTGCCACTCAAGCTTAGAACTCTTGTTGGCCCAAAGAGGTCCATGTGAAGAAGTTCTAGTGGCTTAGATGTGAGTACATCATTGAAGACTTTAAAGGATTTTCTAGTTTGTTTTCCTTTAGCACAGATCACACAAATTTGACCTTCAACACTAGAAAAGGATTCAGGAAGACCTTTAACCAAATTCAATCTTAACAACTATTCATTATTCTGAAACTTGCATGGCCAAGTCTTTGTGGCCAAGTCCATGCAATTCATCTTTATTTGCAACAAAACAAAGATTTTCAGAAAAGTTTTTATTAAGGTTGATCATGTAGACATTGTTTTCTCTTTTTCCAAAGAAATTTTTTTTTTTTTTGGTCGGTCAACCAAAGAGAATCAATAATAAATGAAGGAAATGTACAAAGAACAAGAAACAATAAGGAACCTTTAACATCAGTAGTCGTAGTTTGGGGAAGGCGCTCTCTCTCTAGAATTCTAGAGAGAGAAGCTCTGGGGATTGCGCAAGTCTGGTGAGTGTGTGCTCACCCCCGCCGTCCGGCGGTGGGTGGGTGGTCCTCTGGCGTTCTGTCAGGGCCTCCCTTCGGTGAGCTTCGCCCTTCTTCCGAGGGCAGCCACTGGTTGGATCTCCTCCAACCAGGGTCTACTTCCTTGAGTGTTCGGACTTGCTGCTTCTTGGAGGCGATGGGTGGTGATGGTCTGTCGTCAAGCAAAGAGGATGCTCTGCCGATGACGGTTGTTGCAGGTTCGTCCTCGAATGTTCCTAGTTCGAGTATGGGAGCAATGCACGTGAGAAGTTCTTCTAGAGGGAGATCTTCTTCGAGGGTGAGATCCAAATCAAGAGGTCCTGCCCCAGTGCAAGTGTCAGCTACACCAAAAACATGGGCAAGTTTGTTTGCTGCACCAACCACCGGGAGTAACCACGCTCTATCCTTCATACCTCCAGCCCTTCTGGAGGAAGACAAGAAGATTGCTGTTTGCGATGCTGAAGACTTGGAAGAACTTCAAGGTGCTTGGATCGTACCATTGTAGGGTACGTGGTTGACCTGAAAACCTCATTTATGCCTCTTTCTTCTTTCATTAAGAACAGATGGGGAGTGGTAGGGTTCGATCTTCATCTCTTGGAGAATGGCTTTTTTATGCAAGCTTGATAGTGAAGAGGATGTCACTCGTATCCTGGAGAACTACTGGTCTATAAGGGGACACCCCATGATTCTGAGGAGATGGGAAAAGGGAGTGCACATGGAGCTTGAAAGCCTTAAAAATGTTCCTGTTTGGATCTCTATTCATAGTCTTCCGATCCATCTGTGGTCCAAGCAATTCATCTCTAAACTATGTAGTACCATCGGAGAACCGTTATTCATGGACAAATTAACAGCTGAACGAAGGAGATTATCTTTTGCCAGAGCCTGTGTTCTGGTATCTTCAGAGGAGGAGCTCCCCAACATGATCACATACAAGGATCTTGATGGATCGATGCATTCCTTGCATATTTCCTACTTCTGGAAAACGAGGAGATGTGGAGCATGTGGAAATTTCGGTCATCTTCTTGGCCAGTGTGGGAAAAATGTTAAACCTGCACCGAAGGTTCACCAAGTCTACAAGCAAAAGGAAAGCAATGAAAGTTCAAACATAGTCACCAAATCTGCTGCGCATGCAAGGAATAGTAACCAGTTTGCAATCCTTGCAAGTCTAGAACAAGCTATGGAAGGTAATATTTCGCCAGCCATAATGCAAGAAGAGGGAAGGATTTCGATGGATGTTACTAAGGAAATCAATGGAGAGGAGTTCGGTGTACCTTCTATGAAAAATACTGAATCAGGGAATAGCAGGTCTTCTTCGGGTAAGTCTCTTACGCTAAGGAAAGATAATATGCAAAGCAATTCAAATATTCAAAAGGAAGATAATCTGGAGAAGGATAGTGGCTGCCCACTCATAAGGAGGTAAGCACACCGCTCCCATGCAATCCTTCGCCTTCTTCTATTCCTTTGCCTCCTAAGCAATCGAATGTGTCTACTTATGGTATGCATCCTCATAAAATGAATGATGGGAAAGAAATCCAGCGTCAAGGGGGAAGTGTTTCTACTTATGATCCATCTGCTGTGAGTTCTCCAGCTAGCGTGGGAGACACGAATAGGAAGTTTACCTCTCTAAACGTGGTGGATGAAATGGACAGGAAAAAGAAAACGGGTCATGGAATTCCTATGCAGGGAAATCGAAGGAAGTAAGATTGCATCGTCTCTTCTTCTCCATTTACCTATGGACATTATAAGTTGGAATGTGAGAGGTATTAATAAATGTGATAAGCGTGGGGAGCTCAGGAAGTTACTCTATTCCATGCACTGTCAAATAGTCATTCTTCTGGAAACAAAAATTAAAGAGAAAAATATTCAGATTAGTAAAGCTCAGTTGTGGGATGAAGCTAGTCTGATTCATAACAGTAACTGCTCTAATGGCCGTATATGGATTCTTTGGGATCATAAAAAATACTCTTTCACTGCTTTGCATATTGATAATCAGATTATTCATCTTCAAGGTGTTCAGCTTGACACTGGGAATATGTTTTTCTTATCTGCGGTCTATGCTTCAAATTTACATCAGGAAAGAGAAACTCTTTGGCAGAATATTTTACTCACTATAACAATTCCATTGGGAATTCTCCTTGGATTGTGCTTGGAGACTTCAATTGTATTCGCCATTCTTCTGAGAAGGTTGGGGGGAACCTCATTCCGCAGCACATGCTTGACGCTTTCAACAATATGATGACAGATGCTGGTCTTATTGATATGAAGTCTGTGGGTAATATCCTCTCCTGGAATAATTGTTCTTTGGGAGATAGAAGAATTGCTGCAAGACTGGACAGGTGTTTGATTAATGATAAGTGGTTATCGGTGTTCCCTGAAGCTTATGTGGAATACAAAGCTTCTTTCTTTTCTGATCATTCCATGTTGGTTGCTCATTCTACTAGCGCTGCTTCTACTGGTCCGAAACCTTTCAAATTCTTCTCCATGTGGACTCAACATGCAAATTTCTTGGAAGTAGTAAAGGATGCTTGGGATATTGATTTTCATGGTTCCCCCACTTATGTTCTCTGCAAAAAACTGAAATCTGTTAAAGATGCTTTGAAGAAATGGAACAAAGACGAATTCGGAAATGTTCTTGACTATTTGAAGAATAGTAGAGATGTCCTCTCCGCTGCTCAAGCTAAGCTCCAAAGGGATCCTTTAAACCAGGTGCTTATTACTGAGGAACATAATGCAAGGCAAAATTATCTCAAAAGGCTTAATATGGAAGAATCCTACATCAAGCAGAAGTCTAGACAGCAATGGCTCTCCTTGGGGGACAGCAATTCCAAGTTTTTTCATGCAGCTTTTAAAACCGAAGAGCAGTCAATACTATTAAGCAGTGTGTGGATCAGCAAGGCAATATAGTCAAGGATATTGAAAAAGTGAAGAAGCACTCAGTGGACTTCTTTCATTCTTTACTAAATCAACTTCCGGCAGATAACAACTTCGGCGATATTAATGTCATTCATACTCTCCATGACACGGATATAATCATTTGTGTGATGATGTTTCTCCTGAGGAAATTAAGAATGTTGTCTTCCACTCTCCCAAAGGAAAAAGTCCTGGACCGGATGGCTTTCCTGCTGAATTTTATCAATGTACTTGGGAGATTATTGGTGATCAGGTGATTCAAGCGGTGCAATATTATTTTAGAACATCTAGACTTCTAAAGCAAATAAATTGTACCTTCATAGCTCTAATTCCAAAATCTGAAGGGGCAGATTCTTTTGATCAGTACAGACCAATTTCGCTTTGTAATTTCATGTATAAAATTATCTCCAAGATCTTGGCTAATCGTTTACAGAGTGTTCTTCCTATGATTATCAGCAAAAATCAAGCGGCCTTCATTAGAGGTAGATCAATAAATGACAACATTCTTCTGGCCAATGACATTGTTAAAGACTTACATTCTAAACCCAAGGGGAAGATTCTTTGCTTAAAGGCAGATTTGAAGAAAGCTTTTGATTCATTGAATAGACACTTCATTTATTTTATGATGAACAAGATGGGATTTCCAGAAACTTTCATCAACTGGATCAGAAACTGTATTGAAAATCCTTCATTTTCAGTTCTCTTTAATGGTTCTCCGGAGGGTTTCTTCCAAGGGGTGAATGGAGTAAGACAAGGAGACCCCTTATCGCCTTATCTCTTCACTATTGTTATGGAAGGATTCACAGCTATTATGGAGAGAGCTGTCCTCAATGGGGATATCAAAGTCCCTTCTGCTGGTCCTTTAAAAGTTTCCCACACAATATTTGCAGATGACCTCATCATTTTCTTCAAAAATGATAAATCTAGCGCTCAAAATGTTAAGAATGTGATGCATGTCTTCTCCTCCTACTCGGGTCTCTTCATGAATAAAGCAAAAAGCAAGCTTTTCTTTGGGGGAGATATAAATAACAAAGTTGATTTTTTGAGAATTCTAGAAGTTGCTGAAGGTACTTTACCGGTTCTTACTTGGGGCTCCCTTTGATCTCCTCTTCTATTAAGAAGATTCACTGTGTTCCTTTACTGGAAAAGATCAAAAGAAGACTGAACTCTTGGAAAAATCGCCTTCTTTCTAAAGCGGGCCGCCTTCAACTAATTGGATCAGTGCTGCGCTCCTTCTCCATCTACTGGTCTTCGGCCTTCATTCTGCCTACTGGTTTGCTAAACCAAATTGAAAAAATCTGTAGACATTTCTTCTGGAATGGTTCTTCGGACAAGAAAGCTATTCACATGATAAGATGGGAGGATATTTGCAGGACTAAGCAAGAAGGAGGTCTTGGTCTGAAAAAACTTACAGATTGGAATAGAGCTGCCACGGTCAAGATTCTTTGGGATGTGTTGCAAAGGAAACCTTCTCTTGGGTGGACTGGTTATACAATAAATACCTATCTAAGGAGAGCTTATGGGTTGTCAAATGCAGGTACAATTACTCTTCAGCTTGGAAGGCTGTTCTAAAAGAAAGAGACTGGATAAGAAATCAGATTGCTTACCATAAATCATAACTCTCAATTCAGCATGTGGTATGATCCATGGATAGCTGGAAGAAGCATTTTTCAGATTTATGGGGATAGAGTTCGCCAAGATTTAGGGGCCCTAAGGATATTACTATTCATCACTTCATCAGAAATGGAGAATGGGCCCTACCTATTGCCACTTCTCCTGATATGATAACTCTTTGGCCAATCATCAGTAACATACCTATCTCTCAGGATCAACATGATCTCATTACTTGGAAGCACAACAAAGGGAAGTTTACCATCTCTTCTGTATGGAATGAAATCAGAACCAAGCATGTTCAAAATAGCAACTACCACTGGATTTGGGGAAAGCCTGGAGCGCAGAAATATAATATATGCATTTGGCAAGCGGATCTGCAAAAACTTCCAACTCAAAGCAATCTGAAATTGAAGGGGTACCATCTAGCTAATAAATGTGTTCTTTGCAGGGAAATGAGGAAGATCATGACCACCTTTTTTTCACTTGTGTCTATAGCAATTGGCTTTGGAAACAGATCCTTCGTCGGTTCGATCTTGGAAGACCTCCTGAACATAGTTTAAGAGAGGAAATTAACAGGCTGAAAGTAAATTTTCCCATGCATAATACAATATGGTCCCTTGCCCAACTAGCTTTGAAGACAACTATATGGTGGATTTGGAGAGAAAGATGTAAAAGAATTTTGATGATAAGGACCGATCCAATATGCAAGTGCTCATAAGTATCCTCCAAGACATTAAGATTTGCATGGAATATGGTAGTATCCGAGCTCATACTCAAAGAGACAAGGGAATCTTGAAGCGATTCAACATTGCTGGTTTTAGTTGATTTAATCATTTTATTTTCAAATTTGCAGTCATAGTCCACAACTTGTGTGGTCATGATTAGGAGACATCCTTTTGTTGAGGACGGTGGAGTGAGAACATTCCTTTCTTTGAAAAGGGGTGCACTCTCCTGTTCTCCAAAGGGAGTCTATGCCCTATGCATCTTATGATCATAGAGCCTTTGTTCATTCTTTTCTCATCTCTATAAAATTTTATTACTTACCAAAAAAAAAATGTACAAAGAACAAGATGGGTTAAGAAACCCATGACCCGAATAAGAAAGTAGAAATGACACTACAAGCCAGTGACTATTCCTATAAAGATCCAGAAGGACAACCAAAGTAGAACTCTACAAGCAATTTTTACATGAATATTGAATCTCTTGCAGAAATAGTTAGACCGACCAGAAAGGCTGTTATGTAAGTGGTAGCTTCAACACATCTCCAAACATCCTGAATGATGGATAAAGTAATGTGAATGCAGCAGAAGTGCAAACTCCCTCAAAAGTTCTAGTGCATCTTTCTTTCCAAATCCACCAAAGTAGCCCGAAATAGAAGTCGAGCCAAGCAAGTACCGAAACCATCTTTATGGAAACTATTTGTAAGAGAATGCAGTTCCTGGAGGATTGATGAGCGAGGCGACCTGTGGATGTTCAATCTATGGAGAATCGCGCTCCACACCTCAGAAGATAAGGGCATTGAAAGAAGAGATGGTCTTCAGATTCTTCAGAAAGACAGCAAAGGATACATCTGCTAGGAATTTGAAAACCCCGTCTCCTTAGATTATTAATGGTGGAAGTTTATGTATATAGCTTGCCAACAAGTGAGAGAGAACTTCTGAACCGTCGGCCTCTTCCATACCAATCCGCCCAGCCCACTTTCTGATGCTGGTCTCTTAGAATATTCCATACCTCCTTAGTACTGAACTTGCCATGATTCCAAATAATAGCATCACTTTGAGAGATATGAACACTCTGAATCAAAGGGAAGATGTCAAACATTTCAATGGAAGTCGGCGGCGGTAAGTTCCAATGGTCATTAATAATGAAAGCCGCGCAAGTGATTTTTGTGTTAAGACCAAGATGCTGGCGAATGCTGTCCCCGATCATCATATGAATACTTTTCCCGCGGATCCAAGGGTCATATAGAAAGCTCAACTGGCTGCTACTACCGACCTTGAATGTAATGTGTTGAAGTAACCAATGCCGCTGCTTAAGAATAGATTTCCAAGCTGAAGAGAAATGAGATTTTTGCTGAATAGTCCATATGGATTCTTTCTTAAGGTACCTCTCATGCACCCATTTATCCACAAAGAATGATTCTGTAAGATGTTCCACAGGTTTGTAATAGCACACGCCATGTTCCAATCAGATATCCGCCTAATACCCAAGCACAACTTTATCAGTTGATGAATCTATTATCTTGCAAAAATCAGATTCAACACAACTTTGTGACCTTTGTCACATAGTTGGCTGATACTGAGCAAATTATAATCAAGTCCATCAACTAACAAGACATTATCTACAGAGTTTGAAGAAGTTTGACCAACCTTACCAGATCCAATGATCTTTCCTTTATTTTTACCTCCAAAGGTGACTGACCCTCCCTCCTTTTCAAGCAGGAATGAGAATTTGGCTCTATCTCCAGTCATATGTCGTGAACACCTACTGTCAAGAAACCATACATTTGTGTTGGGTGCACGACTTCCTGCAACAAGATCAGTGGAGAGAAGATTTTGGTACCCAAACAGAGTTGGGACCATCAGAATGATTAACATAGACAGCAAATCATTTCTCACCCAAATTTGATTTGTTTTAGATTTTGTTTGTTACTGGTGTTTTCAGCATTTTCTGTTTGTTCTTTCTTTTAGGAATGAAAACACCAAGATCTTTGTTTTGGTAGGAGGGGAGTTTTTTATTTGAAAATTGAGTCATAGAAGGAGGTGGAATCCATGGATGTGTTGGTACATCCAGAAATTTGGACAAGGGTATTGAGGATAATACCAACAGGGATTTTCATACCATTGGTTCCAGGATTAATCCAATTTCTTGAGGAGCTGTCTTGGAGGTCCAAGGTTTTTCATGGATCATTTCTTTCCCTTTTCTTATTTCTCAGATTTTTATGAATTTTTAGTTGAGTGATTATGGTTTTTGGTGTTGAACAGGTCGACCTGTCAGGGGACTGTGTCGACCTGACAGTCTTCTTTGTTTTTGAATTTTGATTTGTTTGAGTTTGTTTGGGGTTTTGTTTGGGGTTTTGTTTGCTGTTTGTGGATTTCAGTGTTTTCCAGATTGGGACCTTTAACAAAGTTGATTAATGGTGCTTTTCCCTTTTTCTCACCAGATTTATTTTGTTGATTCTTTTTATTGAATCCCAATCCATGAGATGTGGTTGTCTTGTTGGATCCTAGCAATGCTCTAGGTTATCTGGGCCTTTTGTGAAGGTTTGGAATAACCTCCTCCTTTTCCTTTAGCTGGTTTTTAAGAATTTCAATTTCTTCAATTTTCTGTTGTTTTCTGTTTTTCAATTTCCAGCTTTTCATTTAAATTTCTGAAGTCTTGGGAGGCCTTCTGAGAGGCAAGCTTTAAATCATCAATTTGGTTCAGTAAATTTTCTTTTTCTTCAAGCAATTCTGTTACTTCAGATTCCAGTCACAGGTCTATTGTTTGAAGATTGGTTATGGTAAAGATTTTCAATTTTCTTTTTGTGTTTGTTTTCTTTCTCATTTCAGAGTATCTTTCTACCAATCAGCATACACATCCTGCCAATCTTCAACACTATAATCTTCAAAGGAAGTATTTACCTTTCCATCTGTGCTGTTGGCCATGAAGCAAACTTCCTCACTCTCTGAGCTTGAGGACTTCTCTCTTTCTTCCTCACTTGTGTCTTCATCAGACCAAGTGGCTACCATGGCCTTGGGCTTCTTGTATTTCTGGAATCTTTTGTGCTTTTCCTTTTTGTTCTCAGGACACTCTCCCTTCATGTGTCCTGGCTTGTTGCACCTGTAACAGATAACATTCTCATCAGGTTTATGATTCTTATTGAAATTGGAAGAGGAAATATTCTTCTTACCTAGGGGAAATTTCTTTTCCCAGTCATTTTCCTTTCCTATATTTCAAGAATTTCCTGAATTGTCTGGTCATGAGGGCAATCTCATCCTCATTTGACTCAGATTCTTCAGAACTTGTTTTATCCTGATTTTATCTTTGTTGCTTGAAGAGGCTTTGAGTGCCATAGGCTTGGTCTTAATGATAAGATCTTCATTTCTTCTTAAGTTTATTTCATACGTCATTAAAGATCCAATCAATTCATCCAAAGACATTTTGGATAAATCTTTGAATCTTCAATAACAGTGGCCTTGGTATGCCAAATTGAAGAAAGTGAACGCAAAATTTTTCTTACCAAATCTGCATCAGTATACTCCTTACCCAAAGCCTTGAGTCCATTGACAATCACCATAAATCTGGCAAACATTTCAGAAATAGATTCATTAGATTTCATCATGAAAAGTTCATATTCTGAAACTAATATATTTGCCTTGGTCTCCTTGACCTGAGATGTTCCCTCATAGAGTAGTTCGAGTTTATCCCACATCTCTTTGGCAGATTACACATAGAGATTCTCGAATACTCCTTGGGATGGACAGCACATTGAATCATGTTCATGGCACTGTAATTCAATGTAGCTCTCCTAATTTGTTCCCTCGTCCAGGTTTCTTCCTCACCCTGGTTTCATAGGGACCAGCCTCAACTACTTTCCAGATCTCATAGTTCTGGGCCCTTAAGAATACTTGCATTCTGTTCTTCCAATAAGAATAGTCCAAACCATTAAAGAATGGTGGCCTATTTATGGAATGGCCCTCAGCTATGAAACCCTTTGAGTCCATGACACTTAAGTAATGCAAAGAGAAGTAGTTGAGCAAGCAAGCAAACAAACAACCAGACAAAAGACAAACAAACACTCAATACTCAGAAACAAAAGCTGCTCAGTTCAAATCAGATCGATGTAACCCGCTCTGATACCAATTGAAGGATCGAAATAAATGTGTGGAAAAGATCTAGAAGGGGGGGGGATGAATAGATCTTAGCCACTTTTGCGGAAGCTTAAATAATTTTTAAAAAACTATTTAGAATCAGAGGCAATGTTATCAGTGAAAAGCTATGATCAGATTAGATTGGAGTGAGTTGAAAAACTTAGATGTGAATCAAGTGATTAAGTGAATTAAAACCGAATCCTATGCAAGCATCTAGCGGATGAATCAGTCAAACCACAGAAAACACATGCACAAGGATTTTTAGGTGGTTGGAAATCACCCATGTGATTCCTACATCCACCCCTCACAACCCGTCAGGATTCACTAACACAACTGGGTAACACACCCACTGGAGCCTGACAACTCCAACACTGAAGAGCTTAAAACTCACACCACTTCTAGAGCAAGACTACTCTAGAACAACTGAGCAAGACTGCTCAACCCACACTTGAGTTTGACAACTCAACACTGAGCACAACGGCTCACACAACCTGAGCACAAGGCTCACACATAGACTTGCTAGACACCAACTTAAGACATGGATCTCTAGCAACAGATCTAGTCGAAGTTTGAGAACTCTAAAGAGAATTATGCAGAAGTACTTGCATAATCTCAAGAGATATCTCAGAAGAACAGAAGAAATGTAAAATTGAATTGAAAAGTCTTCGTTCTTCCAGTGTACTCCCTTGTAGAGACTTGAATTGGGAAGAAGAATGTGAAGCTTGAAGTCCAAGTCGATGCTCTGCAATATGAGAAGTTGGATCTTCCTCGAGTTCTTCACCAAAGGAGTCTTCTACAGGATCTGCTTCCTTGGAATGCTTCGAAGGAATCTACAGGAATCAAATTCCAATTCCACACCTTGAATGGGTGGGAATTAGTCTTCTGGAGCAATTGGAGAGCAGAGGAGGAGACACGAGCTCTTCTGGCCGCCAGGAGCTTCTTGGAGGCTCTAAGAGAGTTGGTTTCTTCTCACACTTGAAAACAGGCCGAAAAGAACCTTTTATACCCTTAGGATTCCAAAGATACCCTTTTGGGGTACAAGGGCACGCTTTCCTAGGAAGATTCTGATCGCCCTAGAAGGACACGTGGCAGCCATCAACTTTAAGATGAAAAAGTTTCCGTAGTGTGTCGACCTGCCCTGATGGTTGTGTCGACACACTGTCCCAAAGATGGAAAAACCTGTTCTGGGAGAAGGTCCCGTGTCGACCTGCTCTTGAGTGTGTCGACCTGCTGTCCCAATTCCTCAAACTGGCTGTTCTGGAAACTGGGTCTAGTGTCGACCTGCTCTGGGAGTGTGTGTCGACCTGGGTACCTTGATCTCTGGAAAACTGCCACTCGTGTCGACACACTCTTGACATGTGTCGACACACTCTTGACATTTTGCACAATTTCTCTTGAGTCTGTGTTGATGTGTCGACACCATTGATGGGTGTGTCGACACATCTTTTGCATAAAAAGTTTGTACCTGAAAAATAAACACATATATCATTAGTTAAATGATTTATCATTACCATAAATGATAAATGTGGTTTGAAAAATGCTTTTTGAGCATGACTTTCAGGTATGATGCTTTTTGACATGTCCAATTAAATTGCTTTAAGAACACTTTGTCATCATCAAAATAGGAGGGAAATGATAGAATTAGACATTCAACCAACACTGACACCGTGGCAGGCTCTGAAACGCGTTGTGGTTGTACGACGCGATTCTTAGCCGCCCTGCGCAAACCATGCCCCTGCCAGGCGTCAGAACGCTGTCAGTTCGGTGTCGACTCTGAATCGCGCCCAGACAGTACGCTGCGATTAAGAACCACAAATACAACGTTACAAATGTTCAGGCGGTGGTTGTTAATAGCGACCAGTAGATAAACGCAGATGAGGTCATGGTTGTCAATCTATTTGACTTCGAAATGCGAAGACTATGGTCGATGCAATCTTAAGATCGCTGCGCGCCGTAATCATCATATTTTGGCAAGTTGATGGGACATCTGGCCGACCTAATGAATCACGACGTCCCCTATGGCCGTAATTTTACTTGAAAAACGTCTGTTGTGTTGGACGCGATTTAAAACAGTGAGTCTATATATGCAAGCCCCCTGCGCAGCAGTGAGGAGAGAGAGACCTTACCCCCCAGAGCGGCAAAGCCCTGCCCGTCCAACGTGTCGCCCACCTGCCATTTCGTTCCACGTCCACCGGAAGTTCCAGTAGGATGATCCTACTGTCCAGAAGCTGCCGTTCCGGAGCCGGAGGACGATCCACGCCGTACGCTCCACGATGAGGCGTCGCCATCCACCACGCTGTTTCCGAGCTCTTACAGCCTTTCTCTCCCCTATCCGGTCACCAGACAACACACACGCACACACGTGCATGCTCCCCCCCCCCGTCTAGTTAGGGGTTTTTCATTTCCGTAGTTAGGAGGTGCGTCCGCGCCGTTTTATATCCTATCCGCTATCTTCCGTTGTCCTTTTCATTTACTACACGTCTACCTAATCCGCTTCCATTCCTGTCCTCTTCAGGTCTTCAGGCTAAATCCCTTTGCCAGCCGCCGGTGGAAGGAGGAGGAAGGACCCACCGCACACGCACCCTGCTACTTTCTATGGGCCCAAAAAGGTACACATCCCCTTTTAGACCCGTCCCTACTTTTGGTACTTTTTAGTAAAGTACCTGGCGATCGCGGCTTTCCTTTTCTTTCCGTCCGCTTGTATTCCCCGTGTGGGCGCCGTTTATTCTCCCACTATTCACCCTTTCCCGACCGTAAAAAGGGAGAGGAGGGACATTTCGGGAAAATAACCGCATCTACAACTTGGCGATCGCGATGGGACTTCTCTTCTTTTAGCCCAGTACCGCTTTATTTAGCCCCGTGTGGCGCTATTTTCTAGTCAGTTTAGTCATTTCCTACTTGTTTGTTTAAGCTTCCTTTTAGTCCTTTCCATTAGCATGCTAAAAATAGTTTGATAGGGTTTAAAAAAAAAAAAAAATAGTTTTATAGTCCTTACCATCTTATCATCTTTGCTATTTGAGAGTTTTTGCATTTGGAACCCCCACCCCCTTAGTCTAACCCTAATTGCATGCTAATCCACCCCCTTGGGGTGGGATTTCGTTGGGAGGGTCTCTGAGTTGAATCGCGACGACACCAGATGCCGCGATTCAGCCCAGTTGTTCATACTTAGAGAATTTTCGTGGGGAGGGTTTCCTGTGTAGATACACGTCGGGAAGAGACGAGCGTTTCTGCTGTTCATTATTTTTCGCAGCTTTTTAGAATATATTTGTTCTGTGCTGTTGCGCGTCAAACCCAGACGACGCATTTTATGAATCTCTGTTGTGCGGCGGCCTGTCTGGACGTAATTCTGAACAGAGTCCTCAGGAAGTCGCCTCGGCTCTTACAGCTGTCAGATCCGCGGCCGACTGAAAGGACGCGATTTAAATTAGCGCCCTCTACGGTGGACGCGATTTAAATCCTTTCCAGGACCTCCAGCTGCTAGCCTGTGTGTTTTTACCTTTCTTTAATAGCCAGGGGACTTACTTCCCCCATTTCCTAGGATCCAAACACACCTCTCTGTGGGAACCATCTCTCCATTGGGCATTCCATCCCTTTGGACTAGAAAATTCCTGTCGGGACCTCCGTAAATCTCCGTACCCTGTGGATTCCCTCACGGCGGACCGAGTTGGTTGTACCGAATACTGGCGACCTGGAGAGAGTGCCTATTGTGGAGAGATTGCTTTAAAAGTGAACCCCGAAGTTATCATTATACCCACTTGTCAAGTTGCTTCTTCTCTTGAGTGACACACTGTTAAGCTAAAATCCACGTTAATCATTTCACAACACAATTAAGTGGGCGTAATCGGTGCTAACTGTGTGCTTAAAACTAAGTAATCTTCTCCCTCATTGGTTGAGTAGTGTCAATATTGTTTTCCGAGCCGTCCTGCATGCAACTCCGATCTGGCCGTCTCTCTTTCCATGGCTGATTACGAGGACGCAGGCCAAGACGAGGTATATGAGGAAATCTACGGTCTAGCTCTTATCTTCTTGCCAATCCACAATCCACATGTGAACGTGGTGGACGCGCTACCCCAGATTCCCTAGATTCCTAGAGGCAAGACGATCCTTCTGCCTCTGTTAATCTTTCTCAGCTTATGGGCATCCTACAGAACCTTCAAGATTCTCAGGTACCGGGTGCCAGGCTGCCCTAAACGGGAAAATTGTTGTCAACCCCGATCCATCCGGTTACCTGAACCGGGACCCCAGATTGAGTCCATCCGCGATCCGGGTGGGCAAATTTCGCCAGCCCCTTCACGGGCCCGTTCTGTTATCCATTCCCGGTATCATAGTCCAGAAGACAGGTACCGGGCACCGCTGACATGGCACACCCTGCTTATCAACCATGGGTTCCGACCCAGGGTCCCGCATATGTAAGCATTCCTCACCATACCCTTCCCGGGCAGACGCCCATTGTGCTGTCCCTTCCGCTCTCCCAAACAATCTGTAAATCAGCTTACCCAGGCCCTTCTGGCTAAGGTAAACAAATTGGAGCGCGATTTGAAGAGGGTGTCTGCCCCTAAAGATTCCTTTGAACTGGCATTGCCTTCCATGCCAGTGTTCTTTACCTCCGTCAGAAATGCCGATCTATTGCCGCTATAGTGGCACCGGCAGCCCTTTCGTACATATCAAGGAATTCATGTACGAATCTTCTTTCTGGCAGGATGACAATCGTGCCCTTACCTTCTTGTTTCGTCGGTCCCTGGATGGGCCTGCCCTCGATTGGTTCTATTCCTTGGACCCAGCAGATGCAGAGAACTTCGAGGCAGTCTAGAGGATGTTTCTGAGAAGATACAGAGATCGAGTGGGCCCTGTGCTATCTATTACTGATCTGGTGGCCGAAAAGATGAAGGCTGATGAAGAGTTCGTCTCCTTTGATGATAGGTGGAGGCTCATGGCCGAGAAACTGAGAGATCCATTGTCTGAATCTGATAAGTGGAGGATCATGGCCAACGCTACACCCCAGTTCAGGCATGTCTTGGGTATGAAAAGCTGACAACAATGGAGGAGCTATATGAGAGAGCCAGATACATCCAAACACAACTGAGAGACTCTCCCATAGTGGCTCTATTTGAACCAAGGCCCGGGTTGGCAAGGAGATAGTGGGTACCTCCGCCAGTGGTCCCACCACTGAGGGGGTTATTCAAATGAACAAGTGAGTGCCAAGGGCAATCCAGCCCCTCCCACTTACCGTGCACCCAATAACCTCAGGGCTCAACAACCCCAATTCCCAGCCTTTAGGCCAAACAACCAGTCAATTTCAGGGCCCAGCAGCCGCCTCCTCAGCAGCCCTACTATGACCAGCAACCCCAGCAACCGCAATTCTAACAGCCCTAGTTCCAACAGCCACCACAGCAGCCACAATATAGGCCCGCACCCCAACCCTAACAACAGCAACCCCCTCATCCACACCAGCAGCTTAACTAGGTTCCTCCTCCAGGCAATTATGGGCCACCTCCACCCAGATTCCCGACCAGCCCTAGAACAACACCCTACCCTCTGCTTCCAGAAACCCTACCCGACATCTTTAATGCCCTCATGGCGGCCGGAGCACTGACATTGCCGAAGGAGAAACTCCAATGGCCTCCTCACCTTGATACCTCCCGGTATTGTGAATTCCACCTGGGCCCGGGCCATACGTTGGATCGATGCTTCCACTTCAAAGATTATATTCATAACCTAAATGAAGGTGGAGGCATTGATTGGGTCGAAATGAGGAAGTTTGTCACTGAGATGAATGCAAGAAGGCCTCCTCAGCAGCAGCAGCTACAGCAACCACCGCAGCAGCAGCCTGACTTGGGTATCGTACAGAATCCCTTGCTAGAGCACCCGACACTGAATCGTCAGGTGAATGCCTTCACGAACCAGCCGCCGTCTGTGGAAGCACCTGCCACACCCACAACCACCCCTGCCACCCAGGCACCCTTTATTTTACCACCCTTCATCCGTACACCCACCGCGGACAACCCGTTACCCTCCTTCTTACGCATTCCCACCAACTACACCCGTCCATCCGCCTACCAAACTCTTGCACCTGTACATTCACCCTCTGTAGATACACCTACCCCGTTTTCGCATACCCCTACACCACCACCACCTGACTCGCCGCTTATACAGACACCCACCGCTTTCTCCTTTATAAACCCTAACCATAGGGCCCCCTTCCTACG
Source organism: Colocasia esculenta (assembly GCA_014218235.1). Lineage (NCBI taxonomy): Eukaryota > Viridiplantae > Streptophyta > Magnoliopsida > Alismatales > Araceae > Colocasia > Colocasia esculenta. Next base: position 110,326,310 of record CM024755.1, on the reverse strand, counting down.
CATTCCCACCACCTCCACTGCGCACATCACTGCCACCACCACACGCCAGATTGCGGTAGGCATGCAACTGCCGCACCAAATTCTCACCAATCCACCCTCTACCTCACAGCCATCCACTTCCACAGATCAGGCTGTTGTGTCTACTTTAGGCAGTTCACCTGAACCCGCCATGGTGCTCCGCAGTGGGCGTATGTTTAATCGGGTTTCCCCAGCAAGATCAAGTACTGCCAACCCAGGAAGAGGAAGAGGTACAAGATGGACCAGTGCCAGGCACCCAGTATGATTTGTTGAAGCATGGACCGGACTCCAGCCAGGATCACCATCCTGGAGTTGATTAAGAGGTCCCCACTCACCAGGAAGCACTCATGCAGTATCTGCAGAAGGTGATGGTTAACGAGGATCTGCCGGTTAACCAGATTAGTGCAGTCTTGACACCGACGGCCCACATCCAGCTATCATGTTCCGTGAATGTGAGCTCGCACCAGTTGATTCACAGCGATACGCCCTGTGTCTTACAGTAAACATCAACGGCATTCACGTGGATCGATGTTTGGTGGATTCTGGGGCCTCCGTCAATGTCGTGTCCCTGGCACGCTAACACTATGTGGAGTACCGGTCCAATCAATTCGCCCCCCTATTATCACCGTCACGGCCTATGACAATTCCACTAGGTCGCCAAGAGGGGTTGTTACTTTGACAATCGGGCTGGGCCCAACTTCTACGGAGATGGACTTCCACATCCTTGACATGGATCCATGCTACCGTATTATCCTTGGTCGGCCTTATGTACAGTCCATTGGTGCTGTTATGTCAACAGTCCACCAGTGTTTGAAATTTCCATATAAAGGACGCGTAATTAAGATCGCCAACAAGCCTAGTCTTGCAGAAGTTGAGGCTATTATGACGAGCAACTCGGTTCCAGCAGTTTGGCCTGCTAATAGCCCCTCACAACGGTACAGTACCGACTGAGCACGTCCGGCACATACCCGGGCCGGGTCCTCAGTAGTCAGCGCTTCTGATTCAAGCAGAATAATCACCAAGAAAGGGTTGCATATCATGAAACTAATGGGTTATCGGCCTGAAAAGGCCTCGGTGCACAACTACAGGGCAGGACAACCGCCGTTAAAGCATGCAAGAGAAGGGTCATGGTCGGCTTAGATATCAGCTTGTCAAAACCCAGTTGCGGCCAGACCAACCCCTCACATGGGTTTGCACAATCATTTTTACAAAGGGCCACTACAGCCTGGGGATCCCCAGCCATTGCCCGTTGAAACACAACCAATCTACTCCCTGACTCGGGATACCTTTTGGGCACCAGGTAACTCTGCACCAGCCAAGCGACCCAAGATCGACGATTATGAAACTGAATGGAACAAGTGGTTTGACATGGGCAGTCTTACGGTTTAAACCACATGTTCGGGTCGCCTGAGGCACATTGGTTTTCTGAGTTGCAGGCTATAGTGCATAGGATCAAGGGCACCGACCCCATACCGGCAGAAGTTCAGGGCACGGACCCCATACCGGCAGAAGTTCAGGGCACCGACCCCAAACCGGCAGAAGTTCAGGGCACCGACCCCATACCGGCAGAAGTTCTGGGCACTGACCCCTTCCTGTCAGAACTCTTGGGCACCGACCCCTTTCTGTCGGAACTTTTTGGCACTGCCCCTACACCGCTCCAGTTTCGGGCCTGAGCCCGCCCCAGTCGTTATCTCGAGGCCTATGCTCGCCTCGGTTACTCCGGGCATTAAGCCCGCCTCTTTTGCTTCGGGCATTACGCCCGATCCCTTTTCCATACCAGGCATCGCGCCTGTTTCTTCAGCTTCGGGCATCGCACCCGCTTTCCTTTCTTCGGCTTCGGGCATCGCGCCCTTTCCCTTCAGCGCCAGGCATCATACCTGTTCCTTTCGCACCAGGAACCATGCCCATTACCGCTTTTATTCGGGCATTACGCCCGTTCCAGCTTTTTCATTAGGCCCTGCGCATGCCTTCCATTTCGTACCAGGCATTTTGCCCTCCTTTAATCCCGCATTGGGTTCCACCACCACTTTTATTCACCCTGCTTTTAATTCTCGTATGCTGCACACATTTCCCTTCAGTTCCGGAAATTCCTAGGGGCAACCCTCCTCCTTTCCCGTCCATTGTACATACTTTTCCGTTCCATCCACTATGGTCCCGTCTTTGTACAGACCATGGCAAAATCGTTTTTTTTTCCTCCTGGGGCACGAATGCCCGTCCGTCCATCCTCTGTGCATATTTCTCTGAGGAACCACCTGATCAGTCAGAATCCTTAGAAACCACTCTTCCGGTGGGTCTCACGCCTGACAATTGCCTTCGAGCCACCTTGAAGGGTCTGATTGTCTAGCATCGTTCCTTTTCCACCAAACATGCGTCCCCCCCGCCTCATGGGCCTTCCGCCCACCCTGACTTTGAATTGTGTTCCTCCTTCCACCATCCTCGGATTGCCCGTGTTTTCCCGCATTGCTGCTTCCGCTTCCCGCTTCCCGTTAAGTGCTTGTCGGTTGCTTCCCTTTCCTTCTCCACCACGTGAGAAGAAGGGGGTTTTGGGGTTGGTTTGTGATGGGAGACCCCGCCATCTTTGTTGAGGAAACTTCTTTCCTCGCCTCCGCCTGCGTTCCAGTAAGTGGTTTGTCATACCCGGGCCTTCAGGCTGGGTTTTCGGTGCTCCTTCCACAGAAGGGACTTTACTGCTTCCCTAATCCATCCACCCCGCAAGGGGATGTTCGTGATACCGCTTGACTGCTCCCTCCGGGGATCTTTCCTTTACTTCTTTCCTAATACCCATGGGCAGGACTCTGCTTTTCCTTCTGTAGATACTTTTACTGCTTTCCCTAATACCCATGGGCGGGACTCTGCTTTCCTTCTGTAGATACTTCCTTACTGCTTTCCCTAATACCCATGGCGGGACTCTGCTTTTCCTTCTGTAGATACTTCCTTTACTGCTTTCCCGAATACCCATGGGCGGGATCTTGCTTTCGGTAATCTTCCTTCTGCTTCGTCTCTTCCTCCTAGTAGCTTAGACAAGGGTAGTAGACTAAGGGTAGATCCAGGAAGGAAATCCAAGGGTAGGAGGATCCCTCATCGTTATCTGGCTAGCCTCGCTCATAAATGCAAGGCGTGCCTGGCAATTCCCGAGTTCATTGAGTACCCTTTGCAATTACCAGAAATAGAATATGAGCAGTCAGCCCCCTTTGTTGATGATGGGTTCGGCGTCTATGAGATAATGGACGACGATGACCCGATTGATGATGGCGATGAGGAGTTTGAGGGCGAGGCTGACGCTTTTGCCAGTGGGCTTAAGAGATTTGATGAACCATCATCGGCTGTGCAGGAAATCACCAAAGAAATCAACCTGGGAACCGAGAAAATCCCAAGATTGTCCTCGTAAGCACTAACTTGTCACCAGATGAAGAGGAGGCAATTGTGGAGGTTCTTAGGCAATATAAGGACATCTTCGCATGGAGCTACGAGGATATGCCCGGCTTAGACTCTTCCTTAGTCGAGCATTATCTCACCCTCAAGCAAGGCTCCGTTGCAATTAAGCAGCGTTTAAGGCGTTTCCACCCCCAGATCGCTTTGAAAATGAAGGATGAAGTTGACAGCTTCACAAAGCCAAGTTCATCAAAGTCATACTCTATCCTAATTGGGTGGCAAACATCGTCCCGGTTATCAAGAAGGACGGGAAGGTCAGGATTTGCATTGACTTCCGGGACCTTAATCGTGCTTGTCCTAAAGATGATTTCCCCCTACCTCACTTGGATGTGCTGGTAGATAACACAGCTGGGTATGAAACCCTATCATTTATGGATGGTTTTTCTGGGTATAATCAGATCAAGCTGGCAAAAGAAGACCAAGACAAAACTTCATTTACTACACCCTGGGGAACTTATTGCTTTGTGGTCATGCCATTTGGGCTTAAGAACGCCGGAGCCACTACCAAGGGCCATGATGGCCATCTTTCATGACATGATCCACATTCTTGTTGAGGTGTATGTAGACGACTTGGTAGTTAAGTCAAGATCGGCAATTGAGCATGCTGGGGTTCTCACTAAGGTTCTGCAAAGGACTCGAGAATATCATTTAAGGATGAACCCCAAGAAATGCGTGTTTGGTGTGTCAGCTGGAAGGTTGCTAGGGTTTATTGTGAGCAAAAGAGGCATAGAGATTGATCCAGATAAGGCAAAGGCGATAAAGGAATTGCTCCCTCCCAAGAATCTGAAAGAAGTTCGAGGACTAATTGGGAGGTTGCAGTACATTCGCCGATTCATCTCTCAGCATTCTCAACGGTGCAGGCCTTTCTATAACCTCACCAAGCCGGGAGTTGAATTTGCTGGGATAAGAAGTGTCGGGCAGCGTTCGATGAGCTTAAGGACTATCTTTCCAATCCGCCTGTCCTGAGGCCACCTACGCCAGGCAAGCCTCTCATCCTCTATATCTCTGTTTTAGAAGACTCCGTAGGAGCTGTTCTTGCCCAAGTCGACGACGAAGGCAAGGAAAGGGCAGCCTACTACCTGTCCAAGCTTCTTAATCCTTGTGAGCAGAGATATAATTCCATGGAGAAAACTTGTGCCGCACTTGTATGGGTAGTGCAGAAGTTGAAGCACTATTTCCTCGCCCATACAGTGCACCTTATTGCTCGCATGAACCCCATCAAATTCCTGCTCCAAAAACCTGTCCTAACTGACAGGTTAGCACGTTGGCAAAGTTTCCTTTCCCAATTTGAGATCACCTATATCCAGCAGAAGGCAATCAAGGGCTATGCCATAGCCGAGCATCTAGCTCATCACCCATTGCCTCGAACTGATCCAGTCTGTTCAGACCTCCCGATGAAGAATTGATGTCCATCGATCATAACAATCGTATGTACACATTGTATTTCGACGGGGCCCTGAATTCTTATGGAGCAGGTATCGGGATGGCCCTGTTGTCTCCAGAGGGTGTCGCCATATCGCGAGTTCATAAGCTAAACTTCCCGCTACAACAATATCGCCGAATATGAGGCTTTATTAGCTGGTCTGGAACTCGTGCGCTATTATGATGTGACACACCTCCGGATTGTAGGTGATAGCCAATTAATCCTCCGCCAAGTGCTCACCAAGTACCGCACTACTGATCCCAAGCTCAAGCCGTACCAAGAACACGCTTCGGCCTACGCCAAGCTGTTCACCAAGCTTGTCTTTGTTCATGTCCCTCGTCACCAGAACCTCCTGGCTGACGCCCTTGCCACCGTGGGCGCAACCATGCACATGGTCTATTCCGGTGATTTTTCCAGCATTCAAATCGAACGCGGAAAATTCCCTTCTACTTGGATCCATTGTTCCTCTGGGTTAAGGATAAGGAGCGTAAATGCCGAAAGAAGAGCAAAGAAGAAATCATGTTAGTAGAGCTGGAAGAAGAATTGGAAGATGAAGAAAAACCGTGGTATTTTGAAATATCTGAATATTGCAAGGATCAATCCTACCCTGTGGAAGCCACCCTGAAGAGAGGAAGACCATCAGGAGGATATCTCAGAAGTACACGGTGATTGGTAATACGCTCTACTGAAGAAGCTTCTCCAGCATTTTGCTCCGCTGTTTAGATGAAGTTGAGGCTCCGAAGGTTGTTAAGGAGGCCCATTCGGGTGTTTGTGGAGGTCATGTAAATAGCCAAATGCTTGCTAAGAAGATCCTTAGGCAAGGCTTTTACTGGCCTACTCTAGAGGAGGATTGTTCTTTCTTTGTTCGCCGGTGTGTCAAGTGCCAATTGCACGCCGACAAAATTCATGCTCCAACCTCTTCACTCCACCCTGTATCTTCACCCTGGCCTTTCGCTATGTGGGCTTTCGATATCATCGGACCCCTGGTGATCCTAATTCCCAGAACAAAACAAAATCTTTTATTCTTACAGCAACAGAATACTTCACCAATGGGCGGAAGCCGAAGCATACGCAGAAATCAAGGCAACAACCGTCTGCCGCTTCATCATGAGGAACATCATCACCAGGTTTGGCATACCAGAGGCGATGATCACTGACAACGGTCCGCAGTTCATCTCTCAAGAACTCGCGACCTCTGCAACAGGTATAAAATTGCATTGCATCATTCTTCACCTTATTATCCGCAAGGCGATGGCCAGGCAGAGGCCACAAATAAAACTCTCATCAAAATTATCAAGAAGACATGTGAGGTTAATAAGTTCTCGGATTGGCCAGAGAGACTCGTAGAAGCTTTATGGGCTTACCGCACTTCAATCCGTACTCCTACGGGGCAGACACCGTTCGCTCTTACTTACGAATGGAGGCAGTAGTACCATATGAGATTCTAATCCCTTCACTAAGAGTTCGACTTGACAAGGATTTAACCAATTGATCAACGACGTGAGTCGCTCCTTGAACAATTGGAACTCTTAGATGAAAAGCGTTAGGTGGCCGCCGAGCACACGAGAGCATACCAAAACAAACTCACACGTTTCTACCAGAAGAGAGTTATCGAGAGAAGATTCAAAGTCGGTGACATGGTCGTTAGAAAAATCTTTGTAAAACCTGGTGGTCCCAGATCCAAGCTCCAACCAACTGGGAAGGACCCTTTATTATAAGCCAAGCTTATTCAGGCAATGCCTATAAGCTAATTAATGCAGAGGGGGAGGAACTCTCCCACTCTTGGAATGACTTACATCTAAAAAAATACTACCCTTAATTCACTACCTGAAAAAGGAAATTTGGCATGGTATTTTGACCTTTAAGCTTGGAAAGGGTCATTTTAAACTCTATTTACTGATTTTTTAAAGATGTGTTAAACAAGGAAGACGACACTCACACACTTACACGCCTTCCTAAGGAAGCCAGAGGCGCAAAATCCAAAGAAGGTCAATGTCGAGCCTATAACCCGAGGCAGTATCCGCCTTTCTCTTCTATTCGGTCAGCCGGTAGGAAAGAAGACCAGTGGGATCGACCTCTTGAAGTCTGTTTAAAAACTTGAGAAGGCAATCAATCAAGGCAAAGGGGAAGAAAGAGGATCAATGGAAAAATCCAAATCCTCACGAAAAAGCCAAAAGGCCGAATCGATTGAAAGCATGTCAAGAGTGGCAAAGTCCCGCGGAGATCAAAAAGGACCCGGTCGTATGCATGCTCAAACCCCAAAATTGCCAAGTAAAACTCGAACCTTTCTCTGAGTATAAAAACAATCAATTGAGTGTCTCCTCGGTTGCCCAGACTACTGGCAGACTTCCTAATAAATTTCCTTCCTCCTCGGGACATTGCCTTGGCACCTAGGCAAGGCAGCGCCAACTAAGGAGGATGTTGCCAAAGGTCGCCTCAGGTCAAGGCACCCATTACGCACATGCAATCCATGTCTTAACACATCTAAGAACAGTCAATACATTTTAAGAATGACATCCAAAGAATTAAAAAGTTCAAATGCCATGCTCAAAAAAAATAGAATATTTCCAAAAATTCAAAAAAATGCATATCTCCAAAAAATCTAAAAAAAATAGTATATTCAAAAATCCAAAAAAATTGCATATCTCCAAAAATCTAAAAAAATTGAATATTTCCAAAATCCAAAAAATGCATATCTCAAAAAATCTAAAAATATGAATATTCCAAAATCCAAAAAATGGAATACTCCAAAAAATATAAAAAAATTGCATATTTCCAAAAAACCAAAAATTGAATATCTCCAAAAATCAAAAAAATGCATATTCAAAATCCCAAAAAATGAATATCTCCAAAAAATCCAAAAAAATCGCATATTTCCAAAACCAAAAAATTGAATACCTCCAAAATCAAAAAAATCAGATATCCTTTTTCAAAATCCAAAAAAAATAAGTTTTTAATTATTGTATATCCTCAAAATTGTACATTTTGTACACATTCACTATCTTCGTCTTTATCTTTACTTTATGCACTTGTCCTTAAATTTGTTTACTATTTTATCACCTTTTTGATTAGGGCTCAGCCCCTTGAAAAGCACGAAGTCAAGTAAGTACCCACAAGTAAGGGGCTGAGCCGGAACGGATATTTAACTTGTTTGTCCTATCTACCACAGGTGTACAGGTGAAGAAAGCTGAAAAAGGAACAACTGTATATATATATATATATAATAGGGAGCCGGGCCCGTGTACAGTATCAAATGGTGCCACACTAGGCACGGTACAGGTAAAAGGAAAAGAAAGTACAAGTGTCAAGGCGGGGTGGTCTGGCTCTCGTCACCCCCCTCTGCAGGTGTAGCTGGCTCCTGCTGGCTGCTCTCGGCCTCGCCATAGTCGACAATTGTGGTAGGCAGAGGAGGTGGCCCCATCGGTGCTCGGGACCTGTCGACCTCTGTGTGCCTGCGCTCCTGAACGTTCCTCTCGTATGAGAGGAAGACGCCAGGACGCTCTCGGAGTAAGCACTGGCGCGTCCCTGCTCCCTGGCTCGCTCCCTCCCGCGGCGGTAGCGCTCCTCGGATGCCTTCAACAGGCGTTCCGCTGCCAGCTGCCCAGCCCTCGCCTCCACGGCCTGCTGAGTAAGCCGCTCCCGCTCACGCTCCCACTGGCTCTGTGCGACGCTCGAGGTCACGCTGCTCCAGCGCCAGTAGCGCCGTAGCTCGGCCACGTCACGGGGGAGCTTCGTCGGCGCCGGCTGAGACCTCTGCTGAGTCAACTCCGCGACGTCAGGGTCTCGTGGGCCAGGGCGCTCTCTAGCTCCTCAGACTGCACAACAAGAAATAAAGAAATGTAAGTACACAAAAAAGCAATTTCATTGAATTCACTAAAATTTAAATGCTTACGCGTATAGCGAGGTCGAGCTCTGCACGTTCGGCACGCGCCACCGCCGCAGCCAGCTGCTCCTGGAGGGAGCTCACCTCCGCCGCCACGGCCGGGCCCTGCTCGAAGAAGCACCTACCACCTCATCCTAGACGACCGCGCCCTGGGCTGTGCGCTACAAGCCAACAAAGAGAAAAAATGTGTCAGTACAATGGTAAGCAAAGAAGCACAGGTATGCATTTAAATTCAACACTTACCAGTGTCTCCAAGGCCGCCCGTGCCTCGGCTAGCTGCACCGTCGTAGCCACCATGTCCCTCCAGCTGGCCTATGAGCGTGTCACGCCCATCCTGCACATACATGTATATTTGTAAGTTTGTACTTATTAATTGTGTAAACAAATCGAATAAGTTTAAATGCTTACCCTCTCGGGCATGAAGTCGCGGAGGCCGTACTCCTCCTTGTACGCTGGGGTAGGCAGTACTATCTGTGGCATCGCTGGTCACCACCTAGCCCCCACGGTGCCAGTCTGAGAACTGCTCTGGAAAATGGGTCCGCCAATCCACCGTCTTGGCCTTCCCGCGGGTCTTTCTGCCGATCCCCTCGGCTCCGCCTCATCTATCCAGCGCTGATGCAGCCTAAAGTGTGTACCGCCAGCCTCAGGCAGAGTGGCTCGATCTCGTTCAGGCAGTGGACCCAGATGTCACGCCTGAACAAGCCTCGGCCACTCACTACCACGGCTGATCGGCATCACCGTAGCTGCATACGGCACCCAAACAACTGCAAAAAAATGCATTTGTTAAATCACTTCCTAAACTTTGTGAAAATGCTAAAATACAAGGGAAATGAGAAGGAAGAGAAGCGCACCAGGAGCGCTGGAAAGTCGCGGACGTGCCGACGAAGCACGTCCAACTGGAATGTGTAAGTCGCCGTACTAACCAGGGGTAGCCACCTCCTGGCCAACGGCACCGCTGTGGTCCACCTCTGTGGCCCTGCCTAGTGGAGATAGTAATAACTCCAAACCTGTAAAACAATCAATCACATCAACTTAAATTCGTAGGAAAAGTCAAAGTCAAATCAAATTGGGGTTGGGGGTTGATACCTGAGGAAGGGGCGCGAATCCGCCCACTGTGTCTCCCGGCCCGTACCGGTAGACAGGTCTGCAAAGTGTGCGCCAGGAGGGCAGCACCCCAAGCGTACCTGCCGACTCGCGTCAGGTCATCTAGTAACTCCAGGAAACGGCAGTGGATGCCATCACCCTTAGTGGGAACAGCATCTTGCCGAAGAAGAATACTAGAAACCGGCGCAAGTCCCGGTCTGCCCGCACGATGTCCTCGGCGTCCTGACCATATGTCGCCCATGCGAAAACCCGCGGCCCGCTCCACGAAGGCAGAAAGAAGCTCATCTGCCTTCTGCTGCGCGCCTGCCAGCCCCAGCGACTGCAGCAATGCAACTCGTCCGACCATCCTGCGCTCGTGGTCGTCCTGCCCGAACGGCTCCAGTCCCAGCAGCCGTGTGTAACGTCGCGTGCCTTTCGGATCCATGGGATCATGTGTGTGTTGGTTGTGTAGGCCGTTGTGAGGCCAATGTGAGTTGGTTGTTGGAATGTGTGGTGTGAATGTGTGATTTGAGCAGGTGAAGTGGAGGGTTGGTCCTGAAATGAAATAGGACCTGCTGCTGTTCAGTTGGAGTTGGCGGCCAAGGTGGCCGTTGACTCGTTGGCGTCCAGGTTAGTGGATGTTGACTGCATGAACTTGGCGGCAGTAGATGTGGACGCTAAGGGTGGCGGTTGCTGTTGGCGGCATAGGGGTTGACGCCAACCTGAGAATTCTGCAGGTTATAGGGTCACCCGAGGGCAGTCTTCTTGCTCTGTTCTCATTCCCTCTTTCCCAGCTTGCTGCCCCCGTGTATCTAAAGCTTTCAACAAGTTCCGAAGAGTGGTTGGATGATCGTAGAACGCGTGGCGTTGCTGAATTGCACGAGGGAACGTCGCGGCGTGGTGCAATTCTTGTGGGAGCTCGCGGAGGGCTCGGCGTGAAACCGGGAGATTGGGGGAGGTTCTAGCGTGTTCTGAGGTAGGGGACGAACCTGTTTAGCTCCGTAGAAACATTAAAAACATCGTAACCACTTGAATCGCATGTAATGCACTTTCGGATTAAGTTGCACCATGAAGGGATAATGGGTGGTTTGAGTATTTAGTGTACGAAGCAGTGTAATGAGTTATGTTTGGTTCCTGCATGTTTAAAGAATCGTTTCTATATGTTTTTTCTGTAGTTAGAACGGTTGGAAAGCCCGCAGAGCCGAATTAGGGTTCTGTAGGGTTTAAGGCCGGAGAACTTGGCGTCAACATCGTTTGTCGCCAAGCTCCTCAGCCAGGATGTTAACGGCCAGGTCCCTTGCCGTTGACGTTGTAAGTGGCAGTTGATGTTGCCGCCTATTGGTTATAAACAGAAACGACTGATTACAGTATTTATCGATATGCATGTGTGATAACAGATGAGGTGCACTGAGTGCACATGGTTCTCTTGTTCAGCATACAGGGTATGCAGTTAGTGTTCTTATCAGTGACTGCGTGTTGTTACGCGAGTCCAGTGGAGTTCACGTGTAGTGGAAGTTGTTACTTGTGGTTACGTGAGGTTTCACGTTGTTTGTGTGTGACGTGCACGTGGTTTTGTGTACGTGGCGAGTAATACGACGCCTACCGTGGTTACCTCTCCAGTTGGGTGCCCCAGGTTCTTTGTGAGCAAGGCTGTTAGCTCGGGACTTTGTCCTGGTACTTGTGTTGTACCGTCGAGGTCTGTGTCGTCTGACCTGGGCACCCTCACTCTTGTGTTTGAGTTGCACGTCCGGCTGAGGGAAAGACGACAGTGGGACAGTGACACTTGAGTTTGTTTTTAGTCACTTGTAGCGTGCTCGTAGTTGGGGGTATGGACACCAGTAGTCGACACTGGTCCCCAGCTAGTCCTTTTCCAGTGCCTCACTCTAGCGAGCCCAGGCCAGGGTCTCTGGAGGTGCCAAGCATGGGCCTGTGACCGTGTGGTCTGCAGGTGGTGGTGTTAGTTGGTCTCCACAATTGCTTGACCTTTTTACGTGGAGCGGCAGCTAGACCTTTCATCCGTGGCTGGGAGACTGAGAGGTAGACCTGTGTTAGTTTGTCCGAGTCAGTTTCTGGTGTCGCGAACCAGTTCACGTGGCTCGTGTTGGCTGTCTCTACTTTAGCTTGTACACTTGTACTGGTTTGCCGTTTAATTATAAAGTTGTTTTACGTAGTCGGCAGACGGTGAGTACTTTTATAGCTTTATATGCTTTTATTCTGTTTAGCTGTTCTATAAATTGTTGGTATTGTTTACTGCTTTCGTACTGTGGTTTTGGTTTGCTCGATTTTGGGGGAGTTCCCTACTGAGCTAGTGACTAGAGAGGCTCACCCCTACCCCCACAGGTGAGAGCGAGGAGGACGTCTCACGACGGTCTTCTAGCCAGGGCCGCGCCGTAGCGGTGCAGGGTCAGTACCTCCTGCGGTGTAGTTCAAGCTGTGTAGTACTCAGCAGTGTAGTGTAGTTAGTTGTTTACTTTCTTCAGTTGTACCTCGGGGTATGCCCCAGGCTCTTGTACTTCTTTTTTGTTTTTGTGGAAATTTAGCTATGTAACTTGTGAATTCTATAATAAAATGGTGTGTTCCTTTGTGTTTACACGGACTGTGGTTTGGTTTCCCTTGCGAGGCTTCGGCCCGTTCGCGGGAGGCGGACTCGGATCAAGTACGTTATCGGTTTAACGGGCTTGGCCGAGGTGTTCCATCACAGTTGGTATCAGAGCAAGGTCCGTGCTAATATAAGGGAACTAGAAAGATACATAGCCTTATTTCGGTCTTTATACACTGCTGGTAGGGACCCTGGTTTTTGATCATTTGGGGTTTTGATTTTTGTTGGTGTTTGTGTATGTAGAATTTCTGAAAATGGCTGATAGAGAGATTGGGGTGTGGAGGAGAGGATCCGGAGGAAAGCACCCAGCGAATGATAGAATGAATTGGGAGAGCCTCACGGATATTCGGGCAAGAATGGATCAGCAGGCGCCAGTACCACCGGTTGCAGTACCACCTGGAGATGGAGAGGCTGTACCTGTAGCTCCAGTTCCGCCGAGAGTGGAGGTGCCTTTTGTAGCACCTGTGCCACCACCACTGCCAGTGCAATTAGCTGAAGAACCAGTGATGCAAGTTGAAAGGTTTCTGAGATTGCAGCCGCCTACTTATTCAGGAGGGCCGAATCCAGATACAATGAGCATTGGGTTCATGAAATTGAGAGAGTTTTTGCGACTATGAGGTGTCCGGCAGCGGATAGAGTGGTATTAGCTGCTTACCAGTTGAGAGGTTTTGCCTGAAATGGTGGCTATTGAAGATGCAAACCATTTTACAGGCAGGACAGAAAAAAGCTATCACTTGGCCGGAGTTTCTTGATGTATTTAATGATACATTCTTTCCGATCCAAGTGCAGCAAGTAAAAAGAGAGCAATTCCGAACTCTTCAGCAAGGTAACTCTTCAGTCTTAGAGTACCAGATGAGATTTATGGCACTTAGCCGTTATGCGCCATATGTGTTTCAGATAATAATATGATGGTTGAGTATTTTATCAGAAGTTTGAGAGTGGAATTGCAGGATACGATAGTACCTCTCATGTGCAAGACAGTGGAAGAGGCAGCGCAGAGGGCAGCTACTTGGAGAGGTCTATCCGGACTCGCCAGGCAAGTGAATCAGGTTCAGGTAGTTTCCGGCTACCACAGCAGACAGTAGGTGCAAGCAAGGGTAAGGCACCAGCGGGCCTTCTACATCAGGCTTTGGTAAATGGGGCCAGAAATTAAAGCAAGCACTTAAAGGAAAAAGGAGAGGATGGGGAGGTCATCCGCAGTTCCAGCAAGGCCGGGTAGGCCTGAGGTGGAGGAGTCGCAGCAGAGCACTGCCAGGCAGCCTATTGTTCCTCCAGGGTATAGATGTATAAATTGTAATCAGCCGGGCCATTTGATCTGCAATTGTCCTATGCAAGAAATATGGGTATGGCAGAGTGCAGGTGGCAGCAGCAGCAGCAGCCTCAGCAGTTCCAGCAGCCACAGGCAGGTCGTGGCGAGGAGCACCGCAAGCAACGAGGGAGAGGCTGGGTTATGGCTATCACCCGAGCCCAGGCAGAGGCGTCAAATATGATAGAAGGTACTTTACTCTTTATGAAATTCAGCAAGAGCTTATTTGATTCGGGTGCCTCTCATTCTTTTATTTCCGAAGAATTTCTGGATTGTATAGCTCATCCTTTAGAGGAGAAGTCTTGTGAGTTAGTGGTGGGGGTTCCTTCAGGTGAGTTCTTACTCACTTCGAGCTATATAGATGAAGCTCCTGTTATGATTGAAGGGAACCAGATGCCGGGTCGTGTATGCCCTGCAGTTGTCAGATTATGATATCATTCTGGGTATGGATTGGCTTGAGATGTATGGAGCATGTTAGATTGCAGAAAGAAAAGGATCAGATTTTGTCATCCTAATGGTGCAGGTGTTTGAATATCAAGGTATGCCTTTTATACCTCCAAGTTTCTAATTTCTGCAATTAAAGCTAGAAAGTTGATAAATGATGGTGTGTGGCTTATTTAGCCTCGGTGAGTTTGGTAGAGGCCAGTCAGCCAGTAGAAGCAGTTCCGTGGTTAGGGAATTTGCTGATGTTTTTCCAGAGGATTGCCTGGTTTAGCTCCACATAGAGAGGTGGACTTACTATTGAGTTGCTGCCAGGTACCATGCCGATTTCTAAAGCTCCATATCGGATGGCACCAGCAGAGAACTTAAAGAATTGAAAAAGTAGTTAGAAGAATTGTTGCAAAAAGGTTTTATTAGACCGAGTCATTCCCGTGGGGAGCGCCGGTTTTATTTGTGAAAAAGAATATGGAAGTTTCGGATGTGTATTGATTATAGAAAATTGAATGATGTGACCATCAAGAATAAGTACCCGTTCCGAGGATAGATGATTATTTGATCAGTTGCAATCAGCAAAGGTGTTTTCTAAGATTGATTTGAGGTCCGGGTACCATCAGTTGAGAATCAAAGAGGAGGATATAGATAAGACAGCGTTCAGAACCAGATATGGTCACTATGAATTTGTGGTAATGCCTTTTGGGTTGACTAATGCTCCTGCAAGTTTTATGGATCTGATGAATAGAATTTTTCATCCATATTTAGATCAATTCATTGTGGTCTTTATTGATGATATTCTAATTTATTCAGCATCTGAAGAGGAGCATGCAGCTCATTTGAGGTTTACCCTGCAGTTGTTAAGAGGGATAACCAGTTGTTGCTAAATTCAGTAAGTGTGAATTCTGGTTGAAAGAAATTCAGTTTTTGGGTCATGTTATCTCAGCTAAAGGAATAGCAGTGGACCCGAGTAAAGTGGAAGCTGTGTCAAGGTGGGGGAGTGCCTAAGACAATAACCGAGATTAGAAGTTTTCTGGTGTTGGCAGGTTATTATAGGCGCTTTATTCAAGATTTTTCTAAGATTGCAGCACCTATGACTAGATTGACCAGGAAAGGAGTGCCTTTTGTGTGGTCCGGTGAATGTCAGAGAAGTTTCATGGAATTAATGAAAAGACTCACATCAGCACCTATATTGACATTACGGAGGGAGTGGTGGTTTAGTGTTGTATACTGATGCTTCAAGGAGAGGACTTGGTGCAGTGCCTTATGCAGCATGGTAAAGTGATAGCTTATGCGTCCAGGCAATTGAAGCCAGCAGAAGAAAATTACCCCACTCATGATTTAGAATGGCAGCAGTTGTGTTTGCTTTAAAAATGTGGAGGCATTATCTGTATGGCGAGAGATTTGAGATCTTTATAGATCAGAAAGCTTGAAGTATATCTTCTCGCAGAAGATTTGAATCTTCGCCAGCACAGATGGATTGAGTATTAAAGGATTATGATTTCAGTTTGGCTTACCATCGGGTAAGGCCAATGTTGTAGCTGATGCCTTAAGCAGAAAGGCATATAGAATTTGATGATGATTAAAGAATGGAAGTGTATGAAGAGGTAGCAGAGAACTCCTGTATGTGCCAGCAGTCAGCGACAGGCAATTCTAGCTGCTAGTGCTATGGAGCCATCTTTGTTGGCAAATTATTGAGCTCAAAGAGCAGATGCAGGTCTACCTGAAATTGTAAAATGGAAGGAGTTTCTATTGATGATAATTGTGTGGTCAGGCTTCGAGGCAGGTGTTTGTTCCTGCAGAAAAGAGAGGTGAAGCAGCGAGTTCTGGAAGAGGCTCATAAATCTAGGTACACTATTCATCCGGGTAGTACTAAAATGTACCATGATTAAGAAAGCATTTTTGGTGGCCTCATATGAAGAAAGAAATAGCAGAATTGTGGCAAGGTGTGCTATCTGTCAGCAGATTAAAGCAGAGCATCAGAAGCCTGGAGGTCTATTGCAACCGTTGCTATTCCACAGTGGAAAGGGATGATATTGCTATGGACTTTGTGGCAGGTTACCAAGGTCGAGTTCCGGGCATAATGGAATATGGGTGTTGTTGACAGATTGACTAAGGTATGCAGATTAGTGGCAGTAAGTATGTCTGGACAGTGGACAGATTGGCAAATATTTATGTTGAAAGAATTGTTCCACTGCATGGTATTCCGAAGACTATTGTATCAGATAGAGATCCAAGATTTACTTCTGGTTTTTGGAGAAGTCTGCAGAAAGTAATTGGTTCTGAATTGAGGTATAGCTACGCTTATCATCCCCAGACAGATGGTCAGACAGAGAGGACTATTCAAACAATTGAAGATATGTTGCGGGCTTGTTTTTTAGTTTGGGGAGGTAGTGGGAGCATCATTTGGGAATGGTTGAGTTTTCTACAATAATAGTTATCATACCAGTCTTGGGATGGCACCGTATGAAGCTTTATATGAAGGCCATGTAGAACCCCATTGAACTGGCATGAAGTGGGAGAAAGGCATTGGTGGGTCCTGAATTGATTCAGCAAACCACGGAAGTGGTAAAGCTTATTAAAGAAAAATTGTAGGCAGCTCAAAGCAGACAAAAAAAGTTATGCAGATGTGCGGAGGAGACCACTTCAGTTTGAGGTGGGAGATTTTGTTTTTCTGAGAGTTTCTCCGAGTAAAGGTATTATGAGATTTGGCAAGTCTGGGAAGTTGAGTCCAAGGTATGTGGGACCTTCCAGGTGATTGAAAGATTGAGGAAGCAGCTTATAGGCTGGATTTGCTAGCTGATTTTGCAATGTGCATGATATTTTCCATGTCTCCATGTTGAGGAAGTATATTGAAGATCCAGCTCAAATAATTAGATATCAAGGCGGTGACCTGAGGCCGACATGACTATGCCAGAGTATCCGGTGCAGATCACAGATCGAAAGATGAAGAAGCTGAGGAATAAAGAAATTGAGCTAGTTAAAGTGAGATGGGAAAATAGATTAGGTGGTGAGGATACCTGAGAGTGGCCGCGGAAATGGCTAAAGGGTATCCCTATCTCTTGAGTAAGCTTGTGTATTTTCTTTTTAGATGATAGCACTGTAAAGGGGTGTATGTAGAGTTGTTTACTTGAATTGTTATGAATTTCGAGGTCGAATTTTCTTTTTAGATGATAGTAATGTAACATCGCGTGCCTTTCGGATCCATGCGGATCATGTGTGTGTGGTTGTGTAGGCCGTTGTGAGGCCAATGTGAGTTGGTTGTGTGGAATGGAATGGTGTGGTGTGAAGGTGATTTGAGCAGGTGAAGTGTAGGGTTGGTCCTGAAATGAAATAGGACCTGTTGCTGTTTAGTTGGCGTTGGCGGCCAGGGGTGGCCGTTGACTGGTTGGCGTCCAGGTTAGTGGACGTTGACTGCATGAACTTGGCGGCAGTAGATGGGACGCTAAGGGTGGCGGTTGCTGTTGGTGGCATAGGGGTGATGCCAACCTGAGAATTCTGCAGGTTATAGGGTCACCCGAGGGCAGTCTTCTTGCTCTGTCTCATTCCCTCTTGCCCCAGCTTGCTGCCCCTGTGTATCTAAAGCTTTCAACAGGTTCCGAAGAGTGGTTGGATGATCGTAGAATGCGTGGCGTTGCTGAATTGCGCGAGGAAACGTCGTGGCGTGGTGCAATTCTCGTGGGAGCTCGCGGAGGGCTCGGCGTGAACCGGGAGATTGTGGGAGGTTCTAGCGTGTTCTAAGGTAGGGGACGAACCCGTTTAGCTCCGTAGAAACATTAAAAACACATCGTAACCACTTGAATCAGCATGATAATGCACTTTCGGATAAGTTGCACCATGAAGGGATAATGGGTAGTTTGAGTAATTTAGTGTACGAAGCATGTTGTAATGAGTTATGTTGGGTTCCTGCATGTTTAAGAATCGTTTCTATATGTTTTTTTCTGTAGTTAGAATGTTGGAAAGCCCGCAGAGCCGGATTAGGGTTTCTGTAGGGTTAAGGCTGGAGAACTTGGCGTCAACATCGTTTGTCCCCAGCTCCTCAGCCAGGATGTTAACGGCCAGGTCTTGCCGTTGAGTTGTTGTAAGCGGCAGTCGATGTTGCCGCCTATTGGTTATAAACAGAAACGACTGATTACAGTATTTATCGATAATGCATGTGTGATAACAGATGAGGTGCACTGAGTGCACATGGTTCTCTTGTTCAGCATACAGGGTATGCAGTTAGTTGCTTACTTCAGTGACTGCGCGTTGTTTACGCGAGTCCAGTGGAGTTCACGTGTAGTGGACCGTTGTTACTTGTGGTTTACGTGAGGTTTCACGTGGTTGTGTGTGACGTGCACGTGGTTTGTGTACGTGGCGAGTAGTATGACGCCTACCGTGGTTACCTCTCCAGTTGGGTGCCCCAGGTTCTTTGTGAGCCAGGCTGTTAGCGGGGCTTTGTCCCGGTACTTGTGTTGTACCGTCGAGGTCTGTGTCGTTTGACTGGACACCTCACTCTTGTGTTTGAGTTGCACGTCCGGCTGAGGGAAAGACGACAGTGGGACAGTGACACTTGAGTTTGTTTTAGTCACTTATAGCGCGCTCGTAGTTGGGGGTACGGACACCAGTAGTCGACACTGGTCCCCGGCTAGTCCTTTTCAGTGCCTCACTCTAGCGAGCCCAGGCCAGGGTCTCTGGAGGTGCCAGGCATGGGCCTGTGACCGTGTGGTCTGCAGGTGGTGGTGTTTAGTTGGTCTCAAGTGCTTGACCTTTTACGTGGAGCGGCAGCTGGACCTTTCGTCCGTGGCTGTGAGATGAGAGGTAGACCTGTGTTAGTTTGTCCGAGTCAGTTTTTGTGTCGCGAACCAGTTCACGTGGCTCGTGTTGGCTGTCTCTACTTTAGCTTGTACACTGTACTGGTTTGCGTTTAATTATTAAAGTTGTTTTACGTAGTCGGCAGACGGTGAGTACTTTTACAGCTTTAATATTCTGTTTAGTGTTCTATAAATTGTGGTATTGTTTATTCTTTGTACTGTGGTTTGGTTTGCTCGATTTTGGGGGAGTTCCCTACTGAGCTAGTGACTAGAGTGCTCACCCCTACCCCATAGGTGAGAGCGAGGAGGACGTTTCACGACCGTCGTCTAGCTCAGGGCCGCGCCGTAGCGGTGCAGGGTCAGTACCTCCTCGGTGTAGTTCAGCTGTGTAGTACCAGCAGTGTAGTGTAGTTAGTTGTTTACTTTCTTCAGTTGTACCTCGGGGTATGCCCCAGGCTCTTGTACTTCTTTTTAGTTTTTGTGGAAATTTGGCTATGTAACTTGTGAATTATATATATAAAATGGTGTGTTCCTTGTGTTACACGGACTGTGGTTTGGTTTCCTTGCGAGGCTTCGGCCCGTTCGCGGGAGGCGGACTCGGATCAAGTACGTTATCGGTTTAATGGGCTTGGCCGAGGCGTTCTGTCACACGCTATGTCAGGTCGGTGTAGTCTGCGTATCTGACGCCAGTCACCGCCTCGCCGTCGACCCGTAGCTCCGTGATACGGGCTACATCCTCCAGGCTGGGCACCATGTGGCCCCAGGGGAATAGAAAGGAGCGGCTCACTCGATCCCACCTATCTCGGATAACCTGGATAAGTGGGGGGTCAACAAAAAATGGCTCGATCTCCAGGATCGAGCCAAAACCCATCTCCCGAAACCTCTCTCTCTAGAAGGCTGGAAGACCCTGGTAAGCCGCTACAACTAATGGCCACATGGTGCGCGACCTCATCACACCCTCACATAATTATGTTATGTTAATCTTGTGTTTGTAAAGTTGTTTTTAAAATCAAAAGTCATGTTATTAATGTAAGTTTAATTACAATTTCTCACAGTCTGTTAATATTTAAAACCATATGATATTAGTTGTTGTGTTGTTGTTGTTGTTGTTAATGTGTAAAAACCTTTGCTTGTTCACATCATGAGTTGTGTTACAGTTTGTTACAGTATGTTGATATTTAAAACCATGTTAGGTTTTAAGTTTTGTTGTTAATGTATTAAACCTAGACTTGTTTGTATCTTAAGTAGTTTTAATAAACATGTAAAACGAGTGGTGTATGTACACTAAAGCCACATTTTTCGATATAAATATCATGTTAAGAATTCACGTAACACACATTTTAAGCTAAGCATGGCATGGTGCATAGTCAAACTGAACAAAGCATGCTTAAAAAATTGAAGATACTGGTTCTGGTTTGAAACGCGACCAGTACAGAGGTCGCATTTCTAACCCTGAAAGGCGTCCACTTATGGGCGCATTTCAGTTTTAATCGCGACGGCCGATGCCGACGCGATTCGGAGGCGAAGAGAAACGCGCCATCTGGTCTGGACGCGTTTCCCACCCCCTTCACCGAGCTCGAAGCTCGCCCCCTTACCCCGATGTGGAGAGAGAGGGATCGAGAGAGGGACTTACCGTCTCCGTGCGGGCGAGGAGATCTCTCCCTGCCGTCCTCGACGGTGCCGCGCCGCCGCATCGTCTTCCTCCGCCGCCGCATCGCCGCCACCGCCGCCGCCGCTCGTTGCCGGCGGATCCTCCATCGCCGCCGCGCCTCCAACCCTTCCCGTGGCCATCGTCGCCGGCACGAGCACGAGCTCGTCGCCGGCGACGCTAGTCAAACCCTCGCCGCTTCCCTCCGCCGAGTCCGCCGGAGAAGCCGCCGCCATCCTCTCCACCGCCTTGGCCGCTTGGCCTGCCGTTTGCCCCCACCCGCCATTGTGAGAGACGAGGGGCCGCGAGAGAGAGTTGAGGGAGGAAAGGAATGGGAGAGAATGAGAGAGATGAGAGAGTGAAAGAGAGGAAAGGGATGGGAGGAGAAGCGCGGAAAGATTGCACCGGGCGGTTTATAACCTTCGTAATACGTGTCCAAACTAGCGGCCGCAGATTATGTACCATCACTCCAAATCACGCCCCGCGCCCTCGACGCAATTCAGGCCCATTAATTGCAATTCCTAGCTCCGAGGCGAGCATTATTTGAAATATCTGAACCGCGCCCAGTCAGGTCAATGCGGATAATGAACCGTCATTTGAATGAGCGTTGAGTCCCTACGCCGCGAGCAAGAGGTCATGATGACCCCTGACAGATCTGTCAGAGGCGCGAAAATTCAAAACCTAATTCGCAACGCCCGTCTCGCTGCAATTCAGAGGCGATCATGACAATTGTATGGGTTTCGCGCGTTTGGAATCCAAATGGTTCGAATATCCACGGCAGCTTCAGCCGTCGCCCTTTAATTCCTACCCGCGGCGCGTGCCTTGGACGCGTTTTTGTCGATTGATCTGCGACGACTGGGTTGGACGCTTTTTATGTCAGAATCCCTCCCAGCCCATTTTTCAGGCAACCTTGTAAGGGGTATACACCATCTCATGCTAATTGGAAGTTGTTCAAATCAAACCACTTCAAGCAATCATCTTTGGCACACAAAACCAGACTTGATTTTATTTATTCACAATGTTCTTCCATATTCACAAACGACTCTTGAGATTGGAGTCATCTCAAGATCGGACCCTCTTCAAGCCCTTACATAGTTGGCTTTCTCACTTTCAACCTCCCTCTCACTTGGATTCGGCCTTCGAAAATTGCAAACTTGCATATGGACTTAATCGTGTTAGCTTCCTCTCCGTCATTATTGTAACGAGTTCCCGATGTTTGATGGGTACAGTGTGAGACGGCCCTCGAACACGCGCCTTGCAAGCCCGAGTTGAGGTAGACATCGGTGTGCATTATAAAGCACGAATTCGACGCGCGATCAGGCGAAGATCAACACGGATGCCAGCCTGCTCCTCAAATCACGATTTGAGAACGGGACGGGTTGGAGTAAACATATCTTCGAGCATGTCGGCAAGTTGTAAGACCCAGGATTTTTATTCTCTTTATATATCTGTATGTATATGAATGGTGGTGTGTTGGGTGTTTGGTTGTTGTATGCTTAGCATGCGTAGTTCATGGTGCTGCTGCTATAAGTTTTATCCTTCTTTGAATATGAGCATGTGCGTATATCTGTATGTATATATGTATAGATACGGGTATGCGATAATTAATGTGGAACTGAACAACTAGACAATTAGAGGGTATTATGAATACCAAGAATCTCCGACTTAGGATACTTGAGTAACACTATGCACGTGCTATCTAAATATTGAAGAAATCCTATACATGTAATGCTTAAGCGATGTTAGGTAAAGTTGTGTAAGTTAACCAAATTACCGGTGCGCATGTTGTATCCACCTATTCCAAGCATGATGTACATAAGTATGCTACACCCGTGTGTGTATACTATATATATGTCAAATCAAGTGTGTGTGTGTGCAAGGATTATTTTATCGAATAGATTATTCCTAGCTAACATAATTCATATCACCTCCTAATGATTTGCGAAGCCCTCATAATTCTTGTCATTATCTCGCCGTGTGTTGAGTCGCACTTATGTAAAACGTCGTGTACGCATAGGTAGATATCTACGTACATCTATCTTAGTGTATTTATGTATGCTTGTGTATGCCTAGGTATGAATGATATTGATTGCCTGGTATGGTAATATACATGTTACACCTTATACATTGTATGTATATATGTATATAGTAAGCATAGTTTCTGCATGTTTTGAGTTCTAGCCGAAGGGCCAATTAGCGTCAATATGTTTATATTAAATATAAATAAGGTATGTATTGCATGGTGATGGTATAGATATAATACCGTATACATGATGCATGTATATAAGCTTGGTATGCGTGGTTTTCTGCATAATTTAGGGTTCTGGCCGAAGGCACCTTGGCGTCAAGCCCAGGCCGTTGATCCAGTGTTAGCGTCCAGACATGGACGCCAACACTAAATCCGGCGTCCAGCGATATGGACGCCAATTTCTCTGACCTGCATGCGTTGCAGAGCCAGAAAATCCGGGAGCAAGGCATGGCCACCATTGGGGGATGTCCCCCAACGGCTCTCAGCCTGTCAAATCGGTATGGTGAGTGGGTGAGGGGCTCTTCTAAGTCCTGAACCCGAATGGGACTCTCCCATTCCTCCCTTCACCCTTGCAAGAGGAGAGAAGAAGAGAGAAAAACCCTAGGTGAGCTGTGAGAAAAACCCCATTTTAGAACCCCCAAATCCGACCCCTTGGAGCTGGATCTGGAGATCTTCTGCAACAAGGAGGAAGCTGAAGCAAAGGGGAAGGCTTCCCCATCATCCCCTCGGCGTGGAGATCACCCAGGAGCCCGGAGGAAGGCGATCTAGAGGGAGGTTCTGCAACTTCTTGGGACTGCCCAAGGAGGTCTTCACCAAGCCTTTAAATCCCTTAGAAGAAATTTTGAAAGGCAAGTGACCTATCTATGGTGTCCCCGTATGAGTCTAGGATGTTTCTATCATTTTTATGGAATTTATTTCGAGTCCTAGACCCTCCATTTCACCCGAATTTCAGAGCTCGGGTCTGTGTTTCTGCACAGACCTGAGTAAACGGCAAGGTCCCTGGACGCCTGTGATGAGCTCGGCGTCCATCGACCATGCCGCTGACCCTGAGTCAGCGGCCAGAGACCGCCGTTTAGTTCTTCTGGACAGAACAGTGAGCTGTTCTGTCCCACTTATACATTTAATTTCGATATGTTTGTGCGATGAGGATATATGGTAATTCTATAAGCTATGTACATTATGCATTGTGGTTGTGGATGTGTGTGAGTTGTGTGATGAATGTGGTTAATGATGTCTTGTAAGCATGTGAGCATGACTTGTAGACCATTTTGCAAAGTCCATGATTCATGATTTAGATTAATGTGAATGCCTTGATTTCGGTCTAATCATGAAGAGTTGTGGGTCATGTGTGTATGTTCTGAAATTTAGGTAATCCATGCATGCTTGTGGAATTGTTAATAAGTGTGGTTCGGTAAAATGAAACCATGTAAAAATAGTTGTGGCAAATGATTTATAGATGTATGAATTAGGATGATGTTGCAATCTAAAATCATGCATATAGTAGTAGTTTCTGTGCAAAACAGTAAGTGGATAAATTGCAAATTATGTTAGACCCATGTCAGTTAAGTTGTGAATAATATGCTAAACAGGTGTTTGATTTTCTGTAAATCCTTGTTCATGATTTGAATTAGTGTGAACGATTTGGTTTGAGTCTAATCATGAAGGTCAGTGGGTCAGCATATGGGTTTGCAAATTTTAGAAAGTTATCCATGCTTGTGTAATTTATAAATAAGCTCGGTTCGGTAATAATGAAGGCATGTAAGCATGGTCGTGGTAATTGATCCTTAGATGTATAAATTAGGGTAAATTTTGTATCCTAAATTCCTACATATTGTTAACAGTGTGTATTTAAACAGCAAGTGGTTAAATTACAAGATGTGTTAACCCCATGTTAACTTAAGTTGTTAATAGCATGCTAATTAGACGTTTTATTTTCTGTAAATTCTACATGGCTCAGAAAAATCTGAAAAATTGAGGGTATCATCATGAACCCGAAACCAGCATGTGGTTAAAATTTCAGGTCATTTGGATCAGTAAATAAAAAGTTATATATTTTCATGTGAAATGTGATAATTCGTACATACGATCGTAATGTGATTGTTATGGTCTAAAACCAACATGATTAGTGTGTTTACTATGTGTTAAATTCTTGAAATTCTGTAGTACCATGTTAGGGAAAAACAGAAGTGTTTATGTGAGTGAGAAAGTGAATGAAATGGGAAGAGTTATGTATAAAACCAGGAGTAAAACGGTAATGTGTAAAAGTGTAAAAGTTGTGCCTATGTGACACTGCTACCCTAGAGGCATCGGGAGCCGTATATAGAAAAGTCCCTATAGAAGGCTCCATGTGATATAAGTTTGTCCCAAAGGCATTGGGAAAATCCTGGAGGTGGACAAGTACCACTGGATAGGGTGGAGAGGGCTTCTCCCGGTCTGCGCAGTTACCAAGATTCACCGCTATATTGCCTAGGTGGTGAGTATGTGTATGAGTCGTGTAAGTGTTGTGTTATGAGTTGTGTTGAGAGCCGTGCTAAGGGATGAGCACGAGCTATGAGATATTGTTAGTGTCCTCTACTGGTGGTTAGGACTATGTGTCATGGCAAATTGTTTAAGTAATGAAAAATGAGTAAAATGTGAAATATGTGAATATGGCGCGTGGTAAGTGCCCAAGATGCACGTGGTAAGTGCAATCGATGTGTTATGTGTTAAGTGAAAGTGTAAGAGAATATGATGTGAAAATGAGTCAATTTTGTAAGTGTGAATATGTGTACGTGTCAAATGTGTAAAAGGGAACAATGGGAATGAGTAAGTATGAAATCATGTGAAACCGAAAATGTGAGAATGGGTTATTGGAAACCATGTGAAATCAGTAAACTCTTGTTGTCATTATCATGCTTATGTGTGTATAAATACCTAGAATCCATGTTAGGAACAACTAATGAATGTGTGTGCATAATGGTATGAGGGACTGTTCATATTTTATGTTTTAAGCAACGTTGTAGCTCTCATGTGTAGATTTATAGCCATTGAATCATATGAAATCAGCAATCTAAGGCATGTGAAAAGGTTCGTGTATGTGTTTAAAACTACGTGAAATCCATGCTAGTTGTATTTCCTTTCACGTATGTAAATTGTTCATGTTGATAGCTTTCATGTTTTAGCTCTTTGAAAGATTAAAGTTCCTGAGTAAATTGAATAGAGACCATGTGATAGGTGAATTTTATTTTAGAAA
This sequence comes from Colocasia esculenta, assembly GCA_014218235.1. Taxonomy (NCBI): domain Eukaryota; kingdom Viridiplantae; phylum Streptophyta; class Magnoliopsida; order Alismatales; family Araceae; genus Colocasia; species Colocasia esculenta. The sequence goes on along the minus strand of CM024755.1, from coordinate 110,300,432 downwards.
TCTGAAAGCACGAGTTATGTATAAAATTGTAGAACAATCATGATATGTTGACAACTTGAATTGACTAGCATGCTATGTGTTGTTAATTGTAAAAGTGCATGTAGAAACTACTAAGACTTGTATGTGTATATCATGAGTAGTGTCGCTTGCTGAGTCTTTGGACTCACTCTTGCTTCGGCGTACAGGTTGACAGGTATCGTGCACTAGAAGGTAGCGTGGCGAGGATCATCACTAGAAGACTATTTTGTGGAGCTGTTATCAGTTGTACTTTTCTTTTGCACAAAAGGATTAATGTAAGGACTATATTTGGACATTGTAACTCTCTTTATTTTGTATTAATGCGGACATTGTCCTTCTATCTCGCTATTTAGATTATGGAATGTGTGTTGGTGACGGATCATGAATTGAGTTGTTTACTTTATTCCGCTGAACTCTATTGCTATCCAGGTACATATCAACCTATTGACCAATGTTGGGTAAATGTCCCACTGTGACGACGCCCTTTATACCGATGGGGATTGGTATAATCGTACCGGTATGAAGAGGGTCGTTACAGAGATTGGTATCAGAGCGGTTGGGTTGAGACTGTACATGGATAGGCCATCACCGTCACAACATTGCAAAGTCTTCATAGAGAATTGTCCATACATATAGAATCTACCACTAATGGATGGAAGATAATAGAGAGAATAGTTAGGATATAGTAACCTAGGTTCTAATTGAGTTATTTATTTTGCAGACTATGGCTGGACGTGGTAGACGTGGTGCTCAGTCTCGGAGGTATGAGCAAAACCGCAAGCTGAAGAATTTCGTGACAGGACTTAAGCCATCAGTAAGGGCTAGGCTTCTGGAACTCGATTCACATACCTTAGGAGAACTTCTAGGTGTGACCACCCATCAAGAGAAAGGAGCGGGATCTCTCCCAGAGGGGGAGGCAACTCCAAAGGAGAAACCCTTGGAAGGTCAACAATCAACTGTGGCCTCAAGCATCGAGAAGCCCGAGTGCACCCAGTGCGGGAAGCGTCATGGTGGGAAAGCATGTTGGAGGAAGGAAGGAAGGTGTCTTAAATGTGGAAGCAAAGATCATCGGCTTAAAGAGTGTCCGAATCTGAAGACGAAGTTCACTCCGCGAGGCGCTTCACCGACCGCGATATAGGAGCGAGAGTAGCTGATGATGACCTAGGCGACATCACCACAGGTACTCGATGCGACCTTCGAGGACGAAGATCTTTTTCTAGAGGGGAGGGGTGTAAGACCCCGGATTTTTATTCTCTTATATATCTGTATGTATATGAATGGTGTGTTGGGTGTTTGGTTGTTGTATGCTTAGCATGCGTAGTTCATGGTGCCTGCTATAAGTTTTATCCTTCTTTTGAATATGAGCATGTGCGTATATCTGTATGTATATATGTATAGATACGGGTATGCGATAATTAATGTGGAACTGAACAACTAGACAATTAGAGGTGTATTATGAATACCAAGAATCTCCGACTTAGGATACTTGAGTAACACTATGCACGTGCTATCTAAATATTGAAGAAATCCTATACATGTAATGCTTAAGCGATGTTAGGTAAAGTTGTGTAAGTTAACCAAATAACCGGTGCGCATGTTGTATCCACCTATTCCAAGCATGATGTACATAAGTATGCTACACCCGTGTGTGTATACTATATATATGTCAAATCAAGTGTGTGTGTGTGCAAGGATTATTTTATCGAATAGATTATTCCTAGCTAACATAATTCATATCACCTCCTAATGATTTGCGAAGCCCTCATAATTCTTGTCATTTATCTCGCCGTGTGTTGAGTCGCACTTATGTAAAACGTCGTGTACGCATAGGTAGATATCTACGTACATCTATCTTAGTGTATTTATGTATGCTTGTGTATGCCTAGGTATGAATGATATTGATTGCCTGGTATGGTAATATACATGTTACACCTTATACATTGTATGTATATATGTATATAGTAAGCATAGTTTCTGCATGTTTTGAGTTCTAGCCGAAGGACCAATTAGCGTCAATATGTTTATATTAAATATAAATAAGGTATGTATTGCATGGTGATGGTATAGATATAATACCGTATACATGATGCATGTATATAAGCTTGGTATGCGTGGTTTTCTGCATAATTTAGGGTTCTGGCCGAAGGCACCTTGGCGTCAAGCCCAGGCCGTTGATCCAGTGTTAGCGTCCAGACATGGACGCCAACACTAAATACGGCGTCCAGCGATATGGACGCCAATTTCTCTGACCTGCATGCGTTGCAGAGCTAGAAAATCCGGGAGCAAGGCATGGCCACCATTGGGGGATGTCCCCCAACGCTCTCAGCCTGTCAAATCGGTATGGTGAGTGGGTGAGGGGCTCTTCTAAGTCCTGAACCCGAATGGGACTCTCCCATTCCTTCCCTTCACCCTTGCAAGAGGAGAGAAGAAGAGAGAAAAACCCTAGGTGAGCTGTGAGAAAAAAAAACCCCATTTTAGAACCCCCAAATCCGACCCCTTGGAGCTGGATCTGGAGATCTTCTGCAACAAGGAGGAAGCTGAAGCAAAGGGGAAGGCTTCCCCATCATCCCCTCGGCGTGGAGATCACCCAGGAGCCCGGAGGAAGGCGATCTAGAGGGAGGTTCTGCAACTTCTTGGGACTGCCCAAGGAGGTCTTCACCAAGCCTTTAAATCCCTTAGAAGAAATTTTGAAAGGCAAGTGACCTATCTATGGTGTCCCCGTATGAGTCTAGGATGTTTCTATCATTTTTATGGAATTTATTTCGAGTCCTAGACCCTCCAATTCACCCGAATTTCAGAGCTCGGGTCTGTGTTTCTGCACAGACCTGAGTAAACGGCAAGATCCCTGGACGCCTGTGATGAGCTCGGCGTCCATCGACCATGCCGCTGACCCTTAGTCAGCGGCCAGAGACCGCCATTTAGTTCTTCTGGACAGAACAGTGAGCTGTTCTGTCCCACTTATACATTTAATTTCGATATGTTTGTGCGATGAGATATATGGTAATTCTATAAGCTATGTACATTATGCATTGTGGTTGTGGATGTGTGTGAGTTGTGTGATGAATGTGGTTATGATGTCTTGTAAGCATGTGAGCATGACTTGTAGACCATTTTGCAAAGTCCATGATTCATGATTTAGATTAATGTGAATGCCTTGATTTCGGTCTAATCATGAAGAGTTGTGGGTCATGTGTGTATGTTCTGAAATTTAGGTAATCCATGCATGCTTGTGGAATTGTTAATAAGTGTGGTTCGGTAAAATGAACCATGTAAAATAGTTGTGGCAAATGATTTATAGATGTATGAATTAGGATGATGTTGCAATCTAAAATCATGCATATAGTAGTAGTTTCTGTGCAAAACAGTAAGTGGATAATTGCAAATTATGTTAGACCCATGTCAGTTAAGTTGTGAATAATATGCTAAACAGGTGTTGATTTTCTGTAAATCTTGTTCATGATTTAAATTAGTGTGAACGATTTGGTTTGAGTCTAATCATGAAGGTCAGTGGGTCAGCATATGGGTTTGCAATTTTAGAAAGTTATCCATGCTTGTGTAATTTATAAATAAGCTCGGTTCGGTAATAATGAAGGCATGTAAGCATGGTCGTGGTAATTGATCCTTAGATGTATAAATTAGGGTAAATTTTGTATCCTAAATTCCTACATATTGTTAACAGTGTGTATTTAAACAGCAAGTGGTTAAATTACAAGATGTGTTAACCCCATGTTAACTTAAGTTGTTAATAGCATGCTAATTAGACGTTTTATTTTCTGTAAATTCTACATGGTTCAGAAAAATCTGAAAAATTGAGGGTATCATCATGAACCAGAAACCAGCATGTGGTTAAAATTTCAGGTCATTTGGATCAGTAAATAAAAAGTTATATATTTTCATGTGAAATGTGATAATTCGTACATACGATCGTAATGTGATTGTTATGGTCTAAAACCAACATGATTAGTGTGTTTACTATGTGTTAAATTCTCGAAATTCTGTAGTACCATGTTAGGGAAAAACAGAAGTGTTTATGTGAGTGAGAAAGTGAATGAAATGGGAAGAGTTATGTATAAAACCAGGAGTAAAACGGTAATGTGTAAAAGTGTAAAAGTTGTGCCTATGTGACACTGCTACCCTAGAGGCATCGGGAGCCGTATATAGAAAAGTCCTATAGAAGGCTCCATGTGATATAAGTTTGTCCCAAAGGCATTGGGAAAATCCTGGAGGTGGACAAGTACCACTAGATAGGGTGGAGAGGGCTTCTCCCGTCTGCGCAGTTACCAAGATTCACCGCTATATTGCCTAGGTGGTGAGTATGTGTATGAGTCGTGTAAGTGTTGTGTTATGAGTTGTGTAGAGCCGTGCTAAGGGATGAGCACGAGCTATGAGATATTGTTAGTGTCCTCTACTGGTGGTTAGGACTATGTGTCATGGCAAATTGTTTAAGTAATGAAAAATGAGTAAATGTGAAATATGTGAATATGGCGCGTGGTAAGTGCCCAAGATGCACGTGTTAGTGCAATCGATGTGTAGTGTAGTAAGTGAAAGTGAAATGATGTGAAATGAGTCAATTTTGTAAGTGTGAATATGTGTACGTGTCAAAGTGTAAAAGGGAACAATGGGAATGAGTAAGTATGAATCATGTGAAACCGAAAATGTGAGAATGGGTTATTGGAAACCATGTGAAATCAGTAAACTCTTGTTGTCATTATCATGCTTATGTGTGTATAAATACCTAGAATCCATGTTAGGAACAACTAATGAATGTGTGGCATAATGGTATGAGGGACTGTTCATATTTTATGTTTTAAGCAACGTTGTAGCTCTCATGTGTAGATTTATAGCCATTGAATCATATGAAATCAGCAATCTAAGGCATGTGAAAAGGTTCGTGTATGTGTTTAAAACTACGTGAAATCCATGCTAGTTGTATTTCCTTTCACGTATGTAAATTGTTCATGTTGATAGCTTTCATGTTTTAGCTCTTTGAAAGATTAAAGTTCCTGAGTAAATTGAATAGAGACCATGTGATAGGTGAATTTTATTTTAGAAATCTGAAAGCACGAGTTATGTATAAATTGTAGAACAATCATGATATGTTGACAACTTGAATTGACTAGCATGCTATGTGTTGTTAATTGTAAAAGTGCATGTAGAAACTACTAAGACTTGTATGTGTATATCATGAGTAGCGTCGCTTGCTGAGTCTTTGGACTCACTCTTGCTTCGGCGTACAGGTTAACAGGTATCGTGCACTAGAAGGTAGCGTGGCGAGGATCATCACTAGAAGACTATTTTGTGGAGCTGTTATCAGTTGTACTTTTCTTTTGCATGAAAAGGATTAATGTAAGGACTATATTTGGACATTGTAACTCTCTTTATTTTGTATTAATGCGGACATTGTCCTTCTACCTCGCTATTTAGATTATGGAATGTGTGTTGGTGACAGATCATGAATTGAGTTGTTTACTTTATTCCGCTGAACTCTATTGCTATCCAGGTACATATCAACCTATTGACCAATGTTGGGTAAATGTCCCACTGTGACGACGCCCTTTATACCGATGGAGATTGGTATAATCGTACCGGTATGAAGAGGGTCGTTACAGAGATTGGTATCAGAGCGGTTGGGTTGAGACTGTACATGGATAGGCCATCACCGTCACAACATTGCAAAGTCTTCATAGAGAATTGTCCATACATATAGAATCTACCACTAATGGATGGAAGATAATAGAGAGAATAGTTAGGATATAGTAACCTAGGTTCTAATTGAGTTATTTATTTT
>CM024755.1:110094526-110294526 GCA_014218235.1 Colocasia esculenta | reverse complement strand
AATCCTCAAGGCCGGAGAATACCCGGGTGGTCGAAGAAATTCCAACTCAACAATCCAGGCTCGCGTATCGGTCTTCGACCGTATATCGGGGATCCCAGAATTTTGTAAGCCAAGGCAATTCCTAGCACCAGTGCTCTGTCGTCAAAAAGGCGACGTGTTACTTGGGCAGCTCGGGGAACACCAAGCTTATAATCTTCTCATGTTATACTACTGGAAGGGAAGTTGGCGAACTCGCGGAGCAAATTTGCGGAAGCCACCCCCAATATCCCACAGAAGATGTCCATCCTAATATCAGACAGTTCGTCAGAAGAACTCACCAACCTGGCGGGCAAATTGGCCCCTCTAATCAAGCTTCTCTTCCAACTGATACCAACAGAGGGTACTCAAATCCCTCCCTGAAGAAAAAATATTCGACTTGAAGAAGGTGGACCCTCTACCTCTGGCAGTCATCCCGTCATCAACTTGCCAACAAAGAAAATTTCCACGCAATGGCGGATGACGACAATATGAAGTCATGCAACAGTGGCGGTCTGAAATGACCTCACTTGTCATGAGATGAGACGATTGGCAACTTCAAGCCATCGACCATCCATAGAACCGGTTGCTGCTCAACATCAACACAAAGCCAGCATCCGGATGGATTTATCTCATTAACAATCCAGCAATTTCTTCAACTGGTCTTCTTCCTCAAGCTACGGGTCCGGATATCAATGACCCATCTAATATCATGCCTCCTCAAACAGAAGCCTTGCAAATTCAAAGGCATGAAATAAAGAAGATGGTGAAGATATGTTCGCCCAGCAGGGCGAGGGTATTCAGGCTACGGGCTTATATTCTGTCCCGTTCCCTATACATCATCAACTCAAGAAGCTGCCAGAATCATGTCCCAAAGTCCCAAAGTTGCCTAAATATGATGGGCATGGGACACCTCGGGAGCATGTGGCACATTATATAATTGCCATGGGCGATCTTGCATCTGAGGAATCATATCTCCTCAGATATTTGCAACATCTTTAACAGGGTCGCATTCCAATGGTATGCAAAGCTCAGGTTGGCTCAGTTCTCGACTGGGCTGATATGCAATCAAAATTCTATGATCGCTTTCAAACAGCAGAAAGGAAGGTCTCTCTTGCTGAGTTATGCTCCCTCAAACAAAAGAAAGGGGAGTCGGCAATAGACTTCATCCAAAGGTGGAGGGAGTTTAGCATGCAATGCGACAATCCTCCCATCCAGCAAGATGCAGTAATTATCTGCCGCAGAGGCCTCATCATAACAATTAAAGAGAGACTCTTGGCTGCAAATATCAGAAGCTTTGACCAGTTGAATATTGCTGTGGCAGAAATCGAAGGTTCTTAGCCGAGCAATCAACTCATACAGCTCAAAAGGGTAAACTCCCTAAGGAGCGCAATCCTGCAAAAGAAGTCAATACTATCGACTTCTTGCCCAGTGATGAAACAAAGGGGGCAGTAATCCCCACTACCTCAAGAAAGAAACCGGAACCAAAGATACCTCCGCCTACATTGGCCGAGCGTATGAAGGCTCCTTATTCTTTCAGAAAAGAGCATACCAGAAACTCTTCGATCTCTGCCTTGATAATCAATTAATATCACTGCCGACACCAAAGAAGCCGGCAGATATCGGCAAGATCAATCAACCCAATTATTGCCCGTATCACCGTATGGTGGGGCATCCAATTGAAGATTGCTTTGTCTTCAAGAATGAGGCTCAAAGGTAATCCAAGAAGGCCGTATATCTATGCAAAATGGTCTGGTTGATCCTCCACAGCCTCATACTTCGGATTGGCCAGAACAATCTGTCAATGTCATACGCGGAACCCGCCACAAGCTCAAGGAATCCTGAGGTTGGTCTTCATGTAACCCACCTCAAGATACTTCTGGAGCTCTCCGCCGAGATCTAGGCATCGGGGTACAAGGAAAACAATACAAAGAGTACAAAGGCAGCTCGAGCAATTACAACAAAGCCAACAGGAGCTGCGCCAAATCATGCAAAGCATGGAGAGGCGTCAGGATGTGCCTATTCAGGAATCCCACGCCTTCCAACCTGCTTATATTTATCCACTGCATATCCGGAGCTGCCCCCTATGCCGCCATTTCAAGACCCAATCGGGTGGTTCCTTGAAAATCCTTCAAATCCTGTCGAGCCGGCAAGGTTATATTCCTTCCGTCGCCAGCATACATTGTCTCTTTTCCGGCTATGCCTGCGATCAGGATATATGGATTATCTGGTCCCAGAAGAATGAGACCCAACTATTGCCCATATCATCAACTGCTGGGACACGTCATTGAAGACTGTCCAAATTTCAAGCATGAAGTGGAAGAGCTGATCCAGCAAGGACTCATCAATATGGGTAATTTTCTGGTCAATCCCCCACAACCTCATATTCAGCCACCATCAAATGAGCCATACAATCCTGGACCTTATTCGGTCAATGTCATCAATGCATCATCCTCTGGGGTTCTTGAACGGAGGGACACCGCCTATGCCGCATCCATATCTATCCAGCCGATGGTATGATGATTGGCATCCTCTACATCAACGCTCATTTGATCTAAAAGATACTCAAGCCATATTCAATCAGCTTAAGATCAGAGGGTTGATAAAAGTATTTGATCCTGAGCTTATATCTCGAAAAGGAAAGGGAGTCACATCTCTACTGTGAATATCATGCCAGAGTCATACACTCTACCAAAGATTGCCCAGATCTCCATGATTGGATCGAAACAAAGATCCGGAGGGATAATTGATCAGGAGGGAAATTTCCTGACCCCTCACCACAAAATAATGATCCAAGTCCACAGTTCCAAGCAATATCAAGATCTATGTGAATATTATCATCGCCAGTTGGGCTATGGACGGCATAGAAGCAAGGCTGATGTTGAGCAATTCAGAGTTGGCCTGTTTCAATATAGAAACGGAATATCAGAAAATGCTGCCGCGAAACCAATCTCGCAGCAAGCTGAGGAGTTTGTAGATGATTACTACCAACTCCCTCCTGAAATTGTTGAAGAAGCAATCAACTCAACCTTTCAGGCACAACCCTCGGAAGCTGAATGGGCACTGTTGGCCCTCGAAAGTCAAGAAATTCTAGAAGACCGGCAAATCTATCGCCAAGGGTCGCCCTAGCAAAAAAATATTCCTGAGCCATCCTCAGAGCAAGAAGTGATGAATTCACTAGAAGCTCTACAAATGAAGAATAGAGAGAAAAAGAAAAAGAAATGAAAAAAGAAAAATGAAAAAACAAATGGAGGATGCTATGGCAGCAGAAGCTCCTCAGCAGCTGACGGCTGTCCAAAGACTCCAGCTGTGATTAATGAGCTGGAAGAATATGAAGTCTCCGAGCCCTCTGATAAAACCAACGCTCGACCAATATATCCCTTGGGAAGAATCGAGCGAAAGAGGCGGCTCCGGAACTGGTTATTGCAAGTTCAACATGAAGCACTCCAAGAAGGTGACCTCCCTCCTTCGCCGAATCTGAGTCTCTTCAATGGAGATGAAGAAATCACCATGGAACAGTTGGACTCTATGTTCAGCTCTTTCCATTGCTATATGGTGTTCATTCCTCCTCCAAAGGAACTACAAACTCCCACAAGCAATACTACTGCGCAAGCAGGAGATAAACCAACGACGCTTGTATACCAGCGTCGACCTCCAGGCAATTCAAATCGTCATACTAAGAAGAGTCGTGGTAGGCATCAAAAGGCGGCATCTTCCACTACCAAGCAGCCAGATAAGATTATACTCTTTCATGGCGAAGAAGCAAAGCCCTGCCCGAACCTCAAATCCGGGCGGACTCTTATATATTTGATCCTTCAGATGAAGAAGAGGGTGCTGACAAGGTTCCTCAATCTGGAGATAAAACTTAAGTCCATATGCTTCATCAAATGAGCCAGACAATGTCCTCCTCTTCCTAATGAGAAGCTATTGGCTCCTATCTCTCAAAAGAAGCCCGTCAAATCAAAAGAGCCTTCTGGGTCCTCATCAAGGGAATCCTCCCACTTGGACCAGATACGCTCCGAAGCTGACGACAAAATTCTTCAGCAATTACAGTCACTTCCCGTCAACATCACTGTCTGGGAAGCGATTGCCTGGAGCAAAGACTTGAGAGAAACTCTCGTCAAGATACTCCAAGCCAAGAAATTTATGAAGCCCATATGGCAAATTTTCAAGCGCAAGCATGTGAAGCACTGGCGGCAAATGTCACCTTCACTGATGAAGATTTGCTACTATCTTCCTCATATCATAATCGCCCCTTATATATGAAGGGGAAGATCAACAACATGCAATTGAATCGGATCTGGTTGATCCAGGGGCATCCATCAATCTAATGCCCTTCAAGACCTTTCAATCTCTATATCTTATGCCCTATATGCAAAGGGTCAAGGATGTGAAGATCACAGGATTCAATCAGAATTCGGAAAAAGCCATCGGAAAGGTCACCGTCAACTTGACCTGGGGGATTTTGTCACCAGGGTGACCTTCTTCATTATTGATGCCAATACATCATATAGAGTCTTGCTTGGAAGACCCTGGCTACATGAAAATTGGGTCATTCCATCAACTCTCCATCAATGCATTAAATATGCAAAAGAAGGGAAGCAGCACACAGTCTTTGCTGATCAAGCCCCGTTTCGGGAAGATGAATGCAACCTGACTGATGCCCCTTTATATCTTGGAGGACCAAATCTTCAACCCTCCTCCCTCCTAAAGGGAAGGGTAAGCAAATTGAGTCTTCAAATGAAGACAATGAAACTGGCGAGCTTTTGTGGTAAATAAAAGCCTTGCCAAATTACCTGCAAATACTCTCAAAGTAAAGCAACCCGCCCAGAACGGCGGAGCATCAGTTATGAAGCTGATCATGCAAGTCAAGTTATCAATGGGAGCATTCCTCTGCCATCCAACTGCATGCAGATCTGCTCTCTAAAGCAAGAACAAAGTGTCCGGCGATTAAAAACTTTCGTCGTCACTCATCAAAGAAAAAAGAAAGAAGAAAGAATGCAAGAAAGGCAGCAAAGCCAATCCTCTTCTACAAAGGGGAATTGATCCTTCCAACTTATACAGGGGATGATTTTGGTTGGAAGATAGGTCCAATAACCAACTGGAATCAATACAAGAAATGGGCGATATGCCAGAAAAAATTAAGGAGATGTGCAGAAAGCAGAAAATTCCTCAGGTACAAGATGTTTCCGGAGAAGAAATCTTCAAGCAACTATGGGAACCTTCTCAAGTCCGGGGGCAACCTCCATTCTCTGGGAGAGATACCAGAGGATTAGGTTATGATACCAAATCCTCCTATACAGTCAATGTTGTCGGATCATCACCAGAGGTCTGCAGCACGGAGAATAATCAGGAGTCCTCCAACTCCAACTCTCAAAATATTACTTCAACTCTATCAAATGAGTTATCAAATGAAGAGCTACCAGAAGAATTCTGCAAGCAATCTTCATCCACAAACTCTGAAGATATAGATCTCCATGAAGTTCACGTCACCAATTCTGATGACGCGGAAGATTTCATAGATCTTCAGCCAGCTCCCCAAGAAATTGAAGATGGTGGACAGGCCACTATTGATGAATTAATTGAACTCAATCTCGGGAATCAACAAGATCCCGGCCAATCTTTATCAGCGCCCTTCTTGATGAACAAGAGAGGCAATCTTATCAAATTCTTCTGCTGGAATTCCAAGACTGTTTCGCTTGGAATTATAAAGAAATGCCGGGACTGGAGCCATCAGTTGCTGAGCATGAATTATCCATACTGCACACGGCCAAGCCTGTCAAACAAGCTCAAAGGCGTATGCGGCATGAACTAGAATTGAAAGTAAATACTGAAGTCGACAAGCTTTCTGAAGTGACTTCATCGAGCCGTGCATATATCCAATATGGCTCGCCAATATTGTTCCTGTGAAGAAAAAGAATGGTCAAATCCGGATATGCATTGACTACAGGGACTTGAATAAAGCATGTCCCAAGGATGATTTCCCAGTTCCAATCACTGAAACAATGGTGGATATGACCACCGGCTATGAAGCCTTGTCTTTCATGGACGGGTCTTCCGGCTACAATCAAGTCGGATGGCAATCAAAGATAAAGATCATACTGCATTCAGATCACCCAAAGGTATCTTCAACTACAAGCGGATGCCCTTTGGTTTGAAAAATGCAGGGGCTACATATCAAAGAGCCATGACCTAAGATATTCAATGAAATGATCCATGATGTGGTTGAATGCTATGTGGATGACTTAGTCGTCAAAACCAAAAAACGGGAGGATCATCTATATGATCTTCGCCGTGTTTTTGAAAGGCTTCGTCAATTCAAATTGAAGATGAACCCTATGAAATGTGCATTTGGGGTTTCAAGTGGCAAGTTCCTGGGCTTCATCGTCAAATACCGGGGAATAGAAATAGACCCCGATAAAATCAAGGCGATCCAGCAACTGCCTTCTCCTCAAAATTTGACAGAGCTAAGGTCACTCCAAGGGAGATTAGCCTATATCAGGCGATTCATATCCAATCTCTCAGGAAGATGCATGCCGTTCGGCAAACTAATGAAGAAGAATGCTCCCTTTATCTGGGACCAAGAATGTCAGGACGCTCTTGAACAAATCAAAGAGTATCTTCTCACTCCTCCAGTCCTAGGGGCGCCAGTTATTGGAAAGCCTCTTATACTCTATATTGCAGCTATGGATGCTTCTCTGGGAGCTCTATTGGCACAACAAATGAAGATGATAAAGAGCAAGCTTTATATTATCTTAGCAGAAAGCTAATTGGTCCGGAACTCCGGTATGCTCCAATGGAAAAAGTATGCCTAGCACTGGTATTTGCTGTAAAGAAATTGAGGCATTATCTGCTGGCTCATGAAATTAAACTCATCTCCAAGTATGATCCAATCAAATATCTGCTAAGGCAACCCATATTGTCAGGAAGACTCGCGAAATGGGCTCTGCTCCTTATGGAATTTGATATCACATACATCCCACAAAGGGCAATCAAAGGGCAAGGCTTGGCCGAATTCTTAGCCGCACATCCAGTGCCAGAAGATTCCCCTTTATCTATAAACCTCCCAGAAGAAGAAACTCTTTCTCCTGCAAGTGAAAATTTAGTTCTCGAAGAGGTTGCCACAATTGAGCTACCCTCTTGGGAATTATATTTGATGGAGCTTCCCGAACTCTCCATTATACTGATGGTTCTACCACCGTCTCTACTGGAGCAGGGATCGTCCTAGTCACTCCATATGGAGGAATCTTATACAATTCTGTGCTCTTATGAAGCCACTCACAAATAATGAAGCCGAATATGAAGCTCTGATTATTGGGCTCCGGCTGGCTCTCGAAATGGGAATCAAAGGCATACAAGTTTATGGTGACTCACAGCTGGTCATCCGACAAATATTGGGCCAGTATGAAGTCCGTAAACCACAATTGCTTCCATACTATACCACTGTCATGAAGCTCAAAGAAAAATTCAACTTCTTTGACATATCCATGTGCCGAGAAGTGAAAATTCTCAGGCTGATGCTTTAGCCAATTGGCCTCTGCTATAAAATTGCCTCCTGAAGGGGAATTGGACATAAGTGTCCGCCACAGAAGGCTCATGCCGAGTATCCTCGACGATGAGTCTGATGTTCAATCGAAGAAGTATATAATACAGAGCTAGATATAACAAATGAATCTGAAGATTGGCGCGAGCCATTATCAAAATCAAGAAAGGTTGGCTACCTCCTGATCGAGCACAAAGAATTCAGCTCTTACGCAGGGCTACATCATATCAAATAATAGCAGATCAACTATATAGCTGGTCCATGAAAAGAAAGGACCAGTCCTCCTCAGATGCTTATCCTCAAAGAAGCCAAAATCATCATGAAAGAAGTTCACTCCGGGCTGTGTGGTGCACACCAAGCAGGAGAAAAGATGAAAATCAATATCAAGTAAAAGGCTTCTACTGGCCTACCATGTACGCAGATTGCATCGATATGCCCGTACATGTCATCAGTGTCAAGCATTTGGCCCTATACCAAGGAAATCACCAAATGTATTACATCCCACTGCGCCAACATGGCCGTTTGCCGAATGGGGTATGGATATTGTGGGGCATTCCCACCTTCATCTCAAGGCCACAAGTTCATACTGGCTGCCACAGATTATTTCTCTCGGTGGGCTGAAGCTATCCCATTGAGGGAGGTAACCGGAGAATCAGTCGCCAAATTTGTCAAGCAGAACATAATATACAGATTTGGGACCCCTCACAGGATCATATCTGATAATGGGTCACAATTCAGAAACAAAACAATATATGCCTTGGCGGCGAAATTTCATATTGATTGGAGGACATCGTCAGTATATAATCCACAGGCAAATGGGTTGGCAGAAGCCTTCAATAAAAACCCTCTGTAAATTGCTCGCCAAGATAGTCGGCAACAGAAAGCGGGAAGGGGAATGGGGAGAAAAGTTCATGAAGCCTTGTGGGCTTATCGAACTGTGTAAAACCCTACCGGATGTTCGCCCTTCTCCTTGGTATATGGAGCTGAGGCCATGATCCCTATAGAAATTGAAATGGCATCCTATCGGGTGGCAATCCAAGGTGAACTACAAAATCAAGATCAAGACCAAATAGAAAGGAGACTTGAGGAGCTCTCCAATCTAGAAGGAAGGCGCTTGAAGCATACAAGTCTCTCCAAATATATCAGGCTAGAATGGTTCGAGCATTCGACAAATTAGCAAGACCCAGAGCTTTTAAGCAAGGGGATCTTGTCATGGTCAAATGCAGAGAAGCAATGGCCGGAAAGTCATGTGGCAAACTTCAACCCACCTGGCTCGGTCCATATATCGTCACTCTGGCATATGAAGGAGGCGCATACCGGCTAGTTGACCATAAAGGTAATGTGGCCTTTCCCCCGCTAATGGAAACACCTGAAACTGTACCATGCGCCAGAGCATGAATTCCTGGCCAGCCACCAAAACAAAAAACGATCACCCAAAGGGCTCGAAGCCGAAAGAAAATAAAAAAAATGATGAAAGAAAGTTTTGCCATAGATGGGGGCAAAGGAATCAAATTTCCACCTGCCCGTCATATACCCCAAACCTTTCAGTCCTACCGAGCATGAAGCCAAGGGCATTCCATGTATAAACCCAAAAAAAAAAAAAAAAAAAAAATTCAATGAAAGTGAGGCTTATTTTGCTATCCCGCCAAATGGGTTCCAAGCTACAAGCTAAACAATGTCAAATAATACCAAAACCATAGCCAGCAAACCAAAAGGTAGGCTATGTCAAAACCATACCCAAACCATAGCAAACAAACCAAAAAGGTAGGCTATGTCAATCCAAATACCAAAACCATAGCCAACAAACCAAAAAGGTAGGCTATGTAAATCCAAATACCAAAACCATAGCCAGCAAACCAAAAAGGTAGGCTATGTCAAATCCAAATACCAAAACCATAGCCAACAAACCAAAAAGGTAGGCTATGTCAAATCAAATACCAAAACTATAGCCAACAACCACAAAGGTAGGCTATATTAATCCAAATACCAAAACCATAGCAGCAAACCAAAAAGGTAGGCTATGTCAATCAAAATACCAAAACTATAGCCAACAAACCACAAAGGTAGGCTATATTCAAATCCAATACCAAAACCATAGCCAGCAAACCAAAAAGGTAGGCTATGTCAAAATCCAAATACCAAAACTATAGCAGCAAACCAAAAAGTAGGCATGTCAAATCCAAATGCCAAACATAGCCAACAAACCAAAGGTAGGCTATGTCAAATCCAAATACCAAAAATCATAGCCAACAAAACAAAAAAGGTAGGCTATGTCCATCCCGATACAAAGCCATAGCCAGCAAACCAAAAAGGTAGGCTATGCCAAATCAAAAACCAAAACCATAGCCAGCAAACCAAAAAGGTAGGCTATGCCAAATCCAAAAAATACCCAAAACCATAGCCAACAAACCAAAAAGGTAGGCTATGTAAATCCAAATACCCAAAACTATAGCCAGCAAACCAAAAAGGTAGGCTATGTCAAAACCATACCCAAACCAAGCCAGCAAACCAAAAAGGTAGCTATGTCAAAACCATACCCAAACATAGCAGCAAACCAAAAAGGTAGGCTATGCAATATCAAATACCAAACCATAGTCAGTAAACCAAAAAGGTAGGCTAACAAAACCATACAAAACATAGCCAGCAACCAAAGGTAGGCTATGTCAAAAACATACCAAAACTATAGCCAACAAACCAAAAAGGTAGGCTATGTTAAACCAAACCCAAAATTATAGCCAACAAACCAAAAAGATAGGCATGTCAAAACCATACCAAAACCATAGCCAACAAACCACAAAAGTAGGCTATGTCAACCCAAATCAATCATCACCATGCCGGCAAACCAAAAAGGTAGGCTATATAAGTCCAGAATACCATGGCTATAGCCAACAACCATAAAGGTAGGCTAGTCAAATCCAAACCAAAGCCAAACTGAAATAACTAAACCCCAAATCAAACCCAAACTCCATGCCAAAGCCATAACAATACCCAAAATTAAAAAAAAAAAAATCTTCACGCTCAGAAGCCATCACCACCCATTCCATCACCAGCTCACCACCATCCATCCCAGTTCACACCGTTTCAGAACTGGACCCCTACCCTTTTGATTATCTGAGCCAGTTAAATCTTCAAAAAAAAAAAGAGAGAAAAGGGGGTAAAAAATAGAGATACCCCGATGGACTTAAGTATACGATTCCTTGTGTACTTAGGGTAAAAAGATCAAAAATCCAGCTGAGGCGAAAACCCGAGAGGGCGCTTCAGGCAAAAATGGATAACCCTCAACGTGAAAACCCGAAAGGGCGCGTTGGAAAAAGCTAAAGGGGGCCAGTCTTGGTGAAAACCCGAAAGGGCGCTAAGGCTGGTAAGGTGACAAAAAAAAAATGATGAAAAAATGAAATGATGAAAAAGAGGATTTCTCAGTCCTCCATTCATACAAGTCGCCACATTACAAACTTGCAGAGGGTGACAAATACCACATAGAAAAGAGATCAAGGCAACAAGCCCAATATACAAATATTGTGCTGTGAAGCAAAGGCAGGGAGACTTCCTCCTCTCCAGCCACTCAAATCCAAATACGAACCCCTTATCCCAGCACCAAGCCATCAAGGAGGGGTGAAATTCAAATCCCAAAGTCAAACAATAAACACCATTCCAGAGCCTATTTAAAACCAAGTCCAGGGCTAATCATACCCAATTCATACTCATATCCAAACCAAATCTAAATACCAAAAGGTGACCAAGTCACCCAACATATCCATATCCAAACCCAAATCCAAAATACCATAAAATGACCCAAGTCACCCACATATCATATCCAAACACCAAATCCAAATACCACAAAGGTGACCCAAGTCACCCACATATCCATATCCAAACCCAAATCCAAAATACCACAAAGGTGACCAAGTCACCCAACATACTCATATTCAAACCAAAAATCCACATCCAAATCCAAATTCCAAATTCAATCCCAATCCGAATTTCCAATCATTGGCCAAATTCAAATCTAAAACCACATCTGAAACCATCACTCACCTCACAACCAAACCTTTAGCCATTCAGCCATCCAAGTCAGTGAGTCCTCGACACCTTGGTAAAAAAAAAAAAGAAGAAAAAAAAGGGGTTAAAAATAGAGATACCCCGATGGACTCAAGTATACGGCTCACTGTATGCTTGAGGGTAAAAAGATCAAAAAAATCCAGCTGAGGTGAAAACCGAGAGGGCGCTTCAGGCAAAAATGGATAACCCCTCAACGTGAAAACCCGAAAGGGCGCGTTGGAAAAAGCTAAAGGGGGCCAGTCTTGGTGAAAACCCGAAAGGGCGCTAAGGCTGGTAATGTGAAAAAAAAAAAGAGGAAAAAAAAAACAGAGAGAATGAAAGAAGGAATTTCCTTGTCCTTCATATTTATATTCATAAAGTCATAAGTCACTCTGTTACATATTCATAAGGGGTGACAGATAGTCACACACTATTTACAAAAAAAAAAACAACAAATCAGGACAACGAGCCTAATACACAAAGGTTATGTTGAGAAGCAAAGCCAAGAGGGTGCCTTCTTCTGCAGCGCTCCGCTTCCTAGCTTTGGAAGATCCGGGCCGGCGAGAGCCGTTTCTATCTCTAGCACGGAGGCCTCCTCTTCGGGACCCAACTTCATCTCTGGCATCTTGAGCCTGACAAGATATTGCCTCGCCAAGCTCGCGTTCCAGCCGAGCCATCCGCAGCTCTCGCGTCTTCTGACGCTTGCGCACTTCAGCAGCCTGGGATCATCGGCTTCAGCATCGCTCTCCAGAGCTTCAAATCGCTGGGCCCAGGTCATCTCAACCTGGCGAGTGTACACCCTGTTCCAAACATCGGTGATAAAATTCATCCAACGCTCCTGCTGGACTCCCATGCTAAAGGCGGATCCCGTATGTTGCTCCAGCGCCTCTCGAATAACTTCAATGGGCGCCGGGTCTGTGGAGTCTGCCAATGCCGTTATTCGGCCAACAAGGAATTCCCAGCAGCCATCATCAGCAAAATGCGGGGCTGGTTGCGTCCCTTCAGGCCATCTTATACCATGCTCAGGGGGAGCACCAACCTCCAAGGGCGGAGAGCTGCCTTCGTCAAGATTCGGCACAATGTCTGCCCCAGAAGAAATCAGCAGCAAGGAAAAAGCTGTTAGCAAGACAAAGCTAGTAGAACACCAAGTCAAAGATGCAAGGCCTAAAGCTCGGCTCTTCTCACCTGGGGCGGGGATTTCGCCTTCCTCCTCAGCCTCAGATTCTGAAGGTTGAGCGAGATCGGATGGTCCAGGATGCGGATCTTGAAAGGAGCTGGGAAAATATGGCGAAGTTGCATAAACTGTTCCCCATCATATGGGAAGGTTGGAGGAACATAGGCAAGATCTGCCTGGTGAAGACCTCCGCCTCCACTTGTGGTACGCCCACACTGAAAGGCGGATTGAGCTGGGAAGTCCAAAAACGGGCTCATTGAAATTCCCCAACTCGGGATGGAGAAGTTCGCCCCTGAGACAGAATATGAATCTGTCGTTCCCCAGCCAAACAATGATCACAGAATTCTGCCCCTTTTAAAAGCAAATACAGCAAGGGAGGAGGATTCGTCATGAAAAGAAATGTGTCATGAAAGACTATATACGAGCTTGAGAAAATCGGCTCACCAAAAGAAGTTGTCCCTACAGGAGGCTCCTCCACAGGTCTCGGGATATAGACCTCAACGGGGGCAGAAGAATACTCTCCTTCTGAAGCTCCCAGTTCAGCATATGTGAATCTGGGCAGTCAACATCGGCTTCTACCACCCCAGAAAATGCAAAATGAAAAGGAGCACCATCAGTCCCCTCTTCGGGCAAAGGATCTGCCATAGCCTGCAGAGTGCTCCCGTTTCCCTCTCTATGAAAAATAGAGGGACTTTCGGGCGGAGAACCACACTCATCTGGAAGGGTGAACCGGCGCCGCCTCATCAGTTTCATCATCTAGTGTAAGAAAGTATGGAAGAAATCAATATGAGAACTGATGATAAAAAAGGGAGAGGCGGGGAAATGATAGAAGATATACCGCTCGAGGAGGCATATGCAACCTCTTTGGCCTTTCGGCTCTTCTATTGGTAGAGGAGAAGGAGCGCCAGGGCGAGTCCCGTTGCCCCTATCCCGTTAATCCTCAAAGCGGGAGTAGCTGGAAGACAAGGTCACCATAAAAAAAAAAAAGGGGGGAAAGAAAAAAAAAAAAAAGGGAAGAAGAAGGGAAAAAGGGTGGCTTACGTGCTGACTCTGATAAAGGCTTGGTACCAGCTGAAGGAAGGTGGTGCTACAAGCTTCCCCCACTCTCTTCATAATATCCTGAACATCTTGAAATGTCTTGGCATTTTCAGCCGAGGGATATATTCCAGAGGCCCAATATTGCCGATTACATTAATAAGATGTCTTTCCCATCGTGTCCATCCGGGATGGCCGATGCTCTCTGGAGGTAGCTTTGTCAACAAAGATACTGCAGGAGAGTGACCGCAATCAGATAATAAATGATTCCACCAGCAATATGATGAAGAATCATCGCTGGCGACCGGGGCTTTTGTCCAAAACAGCTCTATGGATGCCAGGAGCGGTATTTCCCCCTGATAATAATACCTGTCATTTTCGGCCTTGGTATTATGTGACATACTGGCATCGTAGCGCTCTTATATGAGGCTGCTATGCTAGAAAAGTGCCGTTAAGATATGCCTCGTCAATGAAGACTGGGGACAAGCTGTACTGCACAAGCCGAGAATCCTCCCTCTCCCTTATTTTGCCAGGGGAGAGTCGGAAAATACCGCTCCGGTCAAACCACCATCTGGCATAAAATATATCCATATGTCCCGTCATTCCTGGCGCAGGAAGGGCACATGCTGAACCTGTTTCAGGACGACGGAAATAATTCCACCAACTTGCTGCCGTCATGTGGACATCATGACCGCGTTGGAGTCGGAGTGACAATGGAAATTCCGCAGGTGGCGGGATAGATTGATCGTACCCAAAATTCTGGCAAATCGCGAAGGGTAATAAGGCTCAGTGATAAGAGTCGACCCACGCGATACACCAATACTCCGGGCCGAATACAGCATAACCAGTCCTGATACACGACTGGCTGGGGTATTGCTATGTTGCTGAATGATATTGTGTCCCGTCGGAGGTCTGGGTGCAGAAAGGCCTGGTTCCCGGGATGCATTGTCAAATTGAAGTAGCCCCTGCTCGTGTTCGGCAGAAAAGATAAACTGGATCTAGTACTCATCAGCTCTGTCAGTGGATCTCCAGCTGGACGATTCCGGAACATTAAAATTAATGGAGCTGAAGAGCGAGGCAAATCAATTGTCTGACACAAACTAGGCAGCAAGAGGCCGGCCCAAGCACTCAAGTAATGGGTGGGTAGCTGCACCTTCCGATCTCGGGGACTGGGATGTGAACTCAACGATCCCACCCGTGAAATATATTTGCTAGTGCTGCAGGAGCCAAAGCAAGTTGACGGCCCTCTGCCAGAAGGCAAGCAGGATAAATAAGGCCTGGCCGAATATATTCTTCTCGCCATGGGGAACCACAAAGCTGGACAGCCAGTAAACTAAGTAAGCGGCCAAATAAGTGCGGTCAGGTAGCCGCCGAGGGTTCCAACCCATATCCTTCGGGGCACAAATGAATCGTCCCCGGGAAGGCTTCTTCACTTCTAGCTGTGATATTCTTCTAAACAGCGACCCTCAACTGAAAAGCCTCGAAGAAGCAAAATGGCCCATTATAAAAATATCGAAGCCAGGCATTCTGACTGACTCTTATAGTTGAGGAAGACGAGGATGCTTTGTCTGTTTTCCCGACACGGGCTAGGTCCCGCCATACTTTTGTCAGGAAACGGAGGCTATATGGATAGAAATACTGGCCAGAGCCATTGCTGCGGTGGCTGTGCAAGTCATCCAATACAATTTCTTCATAAAGAAGCCCAGATATCGGCAGGCCTGAAATTTGGTGAAAACCCCATAAGTCAATGGAAGTTTCACCCTCAGCCGTCCCGAAGGTATTCCATCTGGGGCTAAATCTCTCCACCAAACCTCGGAGAACACCTGTGTAACAGGGATAATCATACAATGCTGCCTCAACAGCTCCATAGATACCAGATTTCTTCAAGATTTCGCCATAATGATGCAAAACACCAGTCAACCATTCTGTGGCCCATAACGAAAAATATGAGAAGATACAACTGACCAGTGGCCATACCAGCTGGGAGAAGTGAAATCAATAATCCGATCCAAAAGACATCGGATATCATGACTTCCAGCGGCATACCGGGAATCACCGGGCATCAGATAAGTGCCATTGATCTCCATCGCAGTTGTATGGCGATTCTGCAAGTTCCAGATAACAGGGGACAGCTTCCGTGACCGAGTATAACAATCAAGGTCACGGTTATAGGGGCCAAGGTTATCAGCCGTTGCATCCTCTTCAAAGGCATATATCCCAGAGGAAAACTGGGGTAGGAAAAGGCACAGGTACCCAGGAGGCTATCCCGGAACCTAAAATGGCAAATTCCAAATATCTCCTCTCGGCCGAAATACAGGGATCATTCTCGGCATATTGGGTGGGATGAACTGCTGGATGAAGGAAAATAATTCCCTGTCAGATGGGAAATGGCTTGGATAGCCTCCTTTCCGCATATAATGATAAGTCCCCTTTTGAAGACAAATGCGAGAGTAATCCACTGAGCCGTTTGGAGCAAGACCCTCAGGGTTAAGGGTTGCTACTACATGGTAACCACTATCCAGGGAGGGTAATTGGCTTCAGTAATACGGGGCCTCGCCAGGGCAGGCATCATAATTCCTTTCGGAACAACCCCGTCACGGGTCTTTCTGGCTGTGGTTGTCACGGGCCAAGTAATTTTCTTGAAAGGCATGATGAAAGCCTGGGAAACCACAGGTAAAACAAAAAAGGAAACAGAAGAAAAAAAAAGATACTAAATCCAACTGAGCAGAAATCCGGGATCAAAAGCACTACAAAAATGCTCCGGAATGCAAAGCAAGGATTTACACGGGTCGCGTGTCGTCACTTTCAGTTCCGACACGTGTCCCGTGGGGGGCATTTGTTGAAAGGTAAAATGTGACACGTTTACTTCACCAGGAATTATAGAATTCATCAGATGATGCTCCGGCGACTTGGCTAGTTGAAGCCTATTCTTGGCGGACAATCGTTCAAGTCATGGACATGATGAAAGGGGTCGTTGAGCCGTGAAGATTAAATGTGGTTATCAACGGACCTTCTTACAATATGATTATCAACAGCCTGCTCAGAGGCCAAAAAGTTGTGATTTAAAATGACCATAAGGTTATTTAAGTTACAAATTTATTCAGGGGATCCTTCCCCAAATTCAGCAGGGGAGTTCCGGCCCTTAAAATGGCGCCCGGGTTCCCGGTTAAAGTGAAAGTACAAGGAGAACATGTCTCGTCCAAAGTACGAAGCACGGAAAAATCCGGCAGCACAAGTCTATAGACCGAGTACGAAGGACAAGTACAAAGAACAAGCTCGAGGAAGAACTCTAGGCTTGCAAAGGCACCCTCTGATCGGGCAGAACTCCAAAAAGTCAGGGCGAAACACCAAGGAAACGGAGCCGGACTCCAGCAGCACCTCCGGCAGCACAAGGTCTATAGACCGAATACAAAGAACAAGTACAAAGAACAAGCTCGAGGAAGAACTCCGAGGCTTGCAAAGGCACCCTCCGATCGGGCAGAACTCCGAGAAGTCGGGCAGAACTCCGAGACAGAAAGAAAAACTCCAGCACCTGGGCAAGATGGCCTTCTAAATGAGGGTGTAGGGGGGGTATTTATAGACAAAAACCCCCCTCTCTCTCTCTCTCCATCGTTAGGACCTCCTAACCGATGGTGACCTCACAATGAGGTCACCATCGGTTAAGGGGGGGTCTCCCCCTAACCGATGGTGACCTCATCATGAGGTCTAACCGATGGTGACCTCATGATGAGGTCACCATCGGTTGGCCCTAACCGATGGTGACCTCATCATGAGGTCACCATCGGTTGGGGCTCCTCTCTCTCCTCTCCCAAGCATGTAAGGGGCGAAACCCCTATAAATACCCCCCTATTCCAAGGAAAGGGGAAGAGTCTTCTACTTGCCTTGGCGAAGCGTTGGGTTTTCCATTTGCCCCGGCAAAGCCCTGTTGGAAAAATCCCAGAAAAATAGAAAAGAGCATTTGCTCATTCCCTCTCTCATTCTCAAATCCTCATGTTTGGTGTGCGAAGGTACAAATCCCCTTCTTTAGCCCGATAGGCCAGGCGCGGAGAGGAGAGCGGTCGGCGTAATCGTCATCAACATCCTTCTTAATCTCCATCCCCACATCGAGCAAGTCTCTGTGGGGTGATATTCCGGGGTTTAAATGCCGTCCATATCGAGCGAGTCTCTATGGACACATGGTATTTAAATACCCATGTTCTCCCCGCCCATCGAGCAAGTCTCTGGATGGTGGATTTTGTGCTTATATGTATATGTTTTCTTGAGGAGACTCGCCCAAGCGGAGGTTCTGCCCAAGGACATATTCGTATATTCACAAATTTGTGTTCTTATATATATGTTTCTTAAGACGAAACTCTGCCCAAGCAGAGTTCCGTCCAGGAACACATATATAAGATTACAAATTTATAATTATACAAATATTCCTTAGGAGAATCTCGCCCAGGCAAAAATCTTCTCAGGGGACGTATCCATATAAATACAAATCCGTGTTATATGTATATGTTTCTTAGAGGAAACTCTGCCCAAGCGGAGGTTCTGTCTAAGAACATATTCGTATATTCACAAATTTATGTTCTTATGTATATGTTCCTTAGGGGAACTCTGCCCAAATGGAGACTCCCCTAAGAACATATCCATAAAATCACGAATTTGTGCCTATATGCATATGTCTCTTAGCTGAATCTTGCCCGGACAAAGGTTCCCTCCGAGTTCATATTCGTATAATCACGAATTTTATGTTTATGTAAATGTGTTTCTTAGTGGAACCTCTGCCCAAATAGAGCTCGCCCGAGAGCATATTTATATAATCACAAATATGCTTCATGTGTATATGTTTCTCAAAAAGGACTCCGTTCATACGGGGGCTCCTTCTTATCGGATACTTTGCTCAATGGAGATACCGTTGAGAATATATTCACAAAGTGCAAATTTGTGTTATACACATATATCTCTCGAAGGTAAAATCTCTCCGGGCAAAGCTTCTCCCGAGAAATATGGACATAAGCATACGCCATATAAACATGCCATTACAGGATACTCTGCCTAAACAAGGACTTGCCAAGATATACTCATATATTCAAAGAAAAAAAAAGGATTGTGATAATATACACACATCCAAAGAAAAAGGAGGATAAGACAGGAACCGTGCTCAGATACCCCAATGGGCACATATGCACCTCCACGAGTACTATATCCGTGGAAATGGACTTCGGACAAAATCACAAATATGACAAGGACTTCCGTGGAGATACATCCATATGCCTCCGGAAATTGTACCCGCACATGAGTGCGAAATGAGGAGAAAAGAAACTCTACCTCAAACTCGGACTCTGCTCAGAAATGGCATTGTAAAAGAACCTCATATAAAAATTTGCACAATCACCCTTCTAATACGGAAGAGTGTGCTCTGGGTTATAATACCCCCAAGTTCAGAATCAAAATCCATAGGCAGATGCCCGTTCATAATGATAATCTCCATGTTTTCCCAAATAAAAATCCATAATCAACCTTTTGCAAAAAGGAGAAAAAACCTCAAATCGGTCCCGGGTATATACCCGCTCCCCTTTTCAAAAGAAATCAAACTTTGGACTCCCAAAAAGGCAGTCATTTCAAAAAAAAAAAAAGAAATATCCAAAGCAAAAAGCATTTCAAAATAATCAAAAGAAAGGAAAAACATGTCATAATCAGGATTTTCTAAGAAAAAGCATGTATATTTTCTCGTCCTTTACTATGAAATGGTATTCGGGTTAGAACTGGTGTTAAATAAATACCAAGAGTTTTAATCCGATGTAAATGTAACATCGATTCCGGTCGATGGAGATCAGAGGTCCAGCACATGCTACCCTAATCACCTGATGAGAATAGACATGGGACTCAAGAAGTTCAGATAAAAAACGGCGCACCCGTCCGTTCGCGGACACACCCGTCCGTTCGCGGACACAACCCGTCGTTTCTCGGACACCATACCCGTCCGTTCCACGGACACCATACTCGTCCATCCTCGGACACCAAAATTCTTCCGCATTGCGCGGACTCTTTTTCTGTCTGTTAGACAGGCTGGCACGCCCCACAAATATCAAAAATATAAAATATTGGAAATAAATGAATAAATACACCAAATAAAAAACGAACGAACAAAACGAGTGTGAAAAATAGGAGAACGGAAATCTCCCCCCGTGTCAACAACCCCCCAGTGGGGGGGTCTACGCGTGGGGGGGTCTGCGCAGAAACCCCCCGTGGGGGGTGGTCTGCTGGCCCGACACTAATAAAGGTGGTCCCCCTTGGGCCCTTTTTCTCCACTGTAGCTTGTTTGAATCCCGTTTGTCTCCATCTTCCAATCGTCGGGGTCGTTTTGTTGACCCGGGCACTTGCACGACATGTCTATAGCATCGGCCTTCAACCGACATTGACCTTGTACGGTAGAGGTTATATATCTCAACATGCCGCGCCATAAAACATTATATTTAAAATCCATCCCGAATTAAATCAGAATAAATATCTTCGAATCCGTTTATCTCAGGTGTTCAAAATAGGCAGGTCCGGGGATTTTCCCGAAGCTTTTACAATTTTTCGGGCGGGTTTATGGCCCAACTTTCGTTCGAACCTCGAAACTTTTTCCAAGTTCAACAGTGAGAGAGGTCATGCCACCTCTTTTCTGGCTAGCTCTTCCTCTCCCAAAGACTGCACCTCCTCTCCTCTCATCCCTCTCTCTTGATCTGAAATTTCTCTGCATTTAACCACTATAAAAGTCAACCTACAAGTGAATGACACAATTTCTAGCGATGCTAGCCTATATTGGGCCACATGAGGGGGATGGAGGCACCCAAGATAGGCCCAGAAGCGATCCAGGTGACATCTAGGGTGATGGCAACCGAAGAGAGGTGACTGATTACCAGCTTGAGTTGCCTACTTGCCTAGGCAATCGCCTTTGATAACATAGCAACACTGAGGAGGTTAGTTGAGACTTGAGAGTGATTTCAAACTCCATATTAACATATCTCAAAATTGTTATGATAAACTCAAAGGTCGTTGTTGGGGATCAATCTGCATGTCACTTTTAGGGCTGTGCAAAATATGGTCCAAACCGAAAAACCGAACCAAACCGGCCGGTTCGGTTCAGTTCGGTTTCATGGGCTGGGTGGTTCGGTTCGGTTTCAGGTTGGGAAACCGAAATTAACCGAATATCTATATATAATTATATAAATAATAAAATTATACAAAAAAAAAGTGGTAGCGCAGTGGAGGGGAGGGCGGCGTCGCGCGCCCTCCACGCGCCTGGTGGTCGCGAGTTCGAAACTCGCGACCACCAAAAAACCACTTTTTACATGTTTTGCCATAAAAAATGCCAGAAAGCCATAAAAATTACCAGAAATGCCATAAAAAATGCCAGATGCCAGATTTCGGTTTGAACCGAACGGTTCGGTTCGGTTCGGTTCAAACAGTGATTGTTTTTCGGTTCGGTTCGGTTTCCTCCAAAATGGAGAAACCGAACCGAACGTGAACACCCCTAGTCACTTCCTGATGGCAGAGCCATGTGACACATAGTAGCAAGAGCAGTTAAAATTAAAAGAGTGAGTCCGCAAGTCACTTTCCTGATGGTAGAGCCATGTGAGACACAGCAGCAAGAGCAGTTGAAATTAAGAGAGGGAGCCATAGGAACCTTATGGACCTTCTCTTACTTGACATTGTCACCTAACTCTCTTTCCGAGTAAAAAATGTAAACAGTTCTATCAATGCTCCAATTTAAGTTTTAAGTCTATTTCTCTCTTTGGGAAAGAATTTGGTCAATTATCTTTTCTAATAGGACTAAGGCCAGGCCCACCGCAAAATCCGTGAAAAAGACATTTTCTTCTACTTCAGCATAAAGCAAGGTTGCAAAGCAGAAAGGTATAGTCTTTTATCTGCACTGACTGACATTTTCATCCTCCCTTTTTAAAAGGTGGGACCTCTTTATAAAAACATCAGGAGGATGTTGGGGGTCCTTGTGTTCCTCCTTTTATCACCAGAGACAGCAGGATAAGGCTTTAACCAGCTTAAATGAACAGGGTGTGTAATTGTTTCAACCTTGGGGGCGTTTATCACTAATGAGCCATACTGCCTAGGATCTATTTTTGGTCATGACAGATTTGAAAAGGCAAGATTTAGAACCATCAGTTACTCAAGTCTCAAGGTACATCTTGCCGAATAGGTACATCCAAATCCATTCAGACATCCTCCTGAAGCTTACCTTCAAAGACATTTCTCCTCCAATGGAGCATAAAAACCTTCTCATTTGGTCTCTCCATCTTATTCCTCAAATATTCTAACTTTCATGCAACATGTGATGGAATCATCCATCTTTTCTCCATGCTATTTCTAAAAGAGAGTGTCTGCAGCCATGACAAGGTTTTAGCGCATTTTTAACTTTGATTACTTTGATATGAATTGTGAAAAATAAATATTCTAGAATGTTTTCATTTTCCTTAGTCATCACAATTGAATTTTATATAGTTCAATCAACACCTTTTTTCCAGGAGGCAGAAGACTTCTTGTCAGGTTGTAGACACCTTTAGTATATCACAAAGAAAAATGTTGCCAAATCAGATTTTTAAACATTACAAATCACCAATGACAATTTTTAGCATCATCCTACTATAAAAGAAAAATTGGATTTTATCAACAAGTGTTGTTTAAATTTTAGTTATATAACAAGTAGCTTTTACAAACAAATATAGGATACATTTTTATTTTGTTAGTTTTTTATCACTGATTTACTTGCTTCATTTGGTGTGGTTATTATTGTCTTTTTTTTGTATAATTGTGTCACGGATATTACATTATGTCGGATGCGAAAAATTCTCTCTTCTCTCTTTTTTTTTTGTTTCTGGGGTTTGTTTACGAGCGTGCCAATCTATAAAAACAGACATTTAAAATTCGCTTATGTGGGTATTTACTCGTCCATTTATTGGACAGTATATATTCCGTGCGATTTATTTTATCAGGCGATTAGAGTTTCGTATACTGGATATTTCCCCACCGACTGAAGTCAATGTTAATTTACATCGAGTTGAACTCTAACACATTTGATTCTATGTCAAAGAACACATTTCGTCTCTGTTTGTTGTAACAATGACCTTAATGGTCGCCCTTTATGGGTACACACTCTTGCAAAGGAAATTGAAAACTTTAATACTTGTACACATGTAATTTAAATTACAATTGGTTTTTCAAGACCTGTACAAATGGTCCCAATTATATAATCGGCTCTTCCGAACCACATTTGGTCACAATCGAACGCTTCTGAATTTGCTTCTGCCACGATCAGACCGTTGGATTTAGACTTCATCACAATGAGACCGTTGGATCGCCAAGATGATCACTGCCAGTCCATTGTGTTTGCTTCATGGTCACCATCACCATTTGATTATGACGGGACCTTTAAGCGATCTTTCCAGGTTTCTGCAAGCTTGTGCCCTTTCTGGGTGCTTCTATCATTTTCTGGGATTCCGAGGTCTTTCTAGTCATTTAGTGACTTCTCGGGGTAAACTTGTCATTTCTTAGCTCTCTAGGGCTTTCCGATCATTTCATGACCTCCCAGGGCTTTCCAGGCATTTCTTGACATTTTCAAGAATTCCTGTCATTTCTTGGCAATCCCAAGACTGGGGATGGCCAGCCATAAGCCGATCCCAGGAGAGCGCACGCCGCTTCAGGGAAGTGACGTGGTCCCCGCTCCACCAATGTTGTGTAAACAGCATGAACTATATGGTTTCCTCCTTTTAAGGGAATTTTTCTACCACTTCTTGCTCTTAAGGAGTTTTCTGCAGTTTCTCATCCTTCAAGGACTTTTCCACAGTTTTCCACCCATTGAAGAATTTTGCTGCAATTCCCTACCCTTCTTGGGACTTCTGCAACTCTTCCATATCAAGGTATTTCTGCAAGTATTAGCCGCCATGATCAGAAAACTGAAAACTTGGCCAATGTTGCCTTTAGAAGAAGAAACCGGGAGGAGATTTGGACAGCATTATATCCATGACTGTTCAAGAGTTCCTTGTCTTTTTCTAACACTTCCAGGCACTCTTGCTATTTCTTGGCCTTTTCTAACCTTCTGCTATCAACTAACGTCCCCGGGTCTTTTCCATCATTTCTTGACTTCCCCGAGCAATTCCAGGTATTTCCGCCATTAACTGACTTTTCCGGGATGCTTCTGTCATTTCTTGGCCTTCTTGGACATTTCCTGGCTCTTCCGAGCGGTCCTAGATACTTTCGTCATTCATTGATTTTCCTGGGTACTTCTGCCATTTCTTGGCCTTCTCAGATATTTCAGTCAGTTCTTGGCTTTCTCGGACATTCCCACCATTTCTTGGCTGATGTCAGACATTCTTGCCATTTTTTTGCTTTTTCGAACGTTCCTACCATTTCTTGACCTTTTCGGGCGGTCCCGGGTACTTCTGTCATTTGTTGACTTCCCTGGGTGCTACTATCATTTTTTGGCGTTCCTGAGTGTTTCAATCATTTATTGACTTCCTCAGGCGTCTTCGTCATTTATTGGCATACTCGGGCATTTCCGTCATTTGTTGACTTCTCCGAGCATCTTTTAGCAAGTGGGATCTTCCAGGCCCAATCCAGGAGAGCGCACGCCACTTCAGAGAAGTGACGTGGGTACCGCTCCACTGAGTCGTGCCAACGATATTTCCGCTTTGAGCTAAATCGCCTTTACAGCTTGCCAAGGGCTTTGTGCCATTTTCTGGACCAACTAAGGGCTTCCATGGAATTTCCAAACTCCGTGAGGGTTTGCATGTAATTTTCCCCTACACCGAACTACCGAAGCATTTCTGCAATTTTCTGCTCTTCAAGGGTTTTTATGTGATTTACCACAAACCGGGGGCTTCTATGTAATTTTTTGGACAGCAGGGATATTTCTGCAATTTTTCCCCTAACCGGGATATTTCTGTAATTTTCGGACATAGAGGATCTTTTCTGCAATTTCACACCAAGGACTTTTCTACAATGTTGCACCTTTCATGTGGTTTTCGAAGGTGGGGTACCTCCGGTTGGGTTTAGACCGGAGGTGAGTGCCTTCGATTTGGTTGGACCGGAGGTGGGGTACCTCCGGTTGGGTTTGGACCGGAGGTGGGTGCCTCCGGTGGAGATGGGCAAAAGCCCCTCTTGGAGGCCAAAAGGAGGGCTCCCTTGGAGGGGAGCCTCCAAGGAATGGGGGGGATCTCCTCCAAAAAAAATGGGGAAGACCCCTTGGAGTGGGGGAGCCCCCAAAGGAGCCAAGCGAGAGTTGAGGCCAAAGAAGCCCCCCAAGGATGGGGGCCAAAAGACCAAAGGGCCAAGAAGGGGGGGTGCCTCCGGTTTGGTTAAGGAACCGGAGGTACCCCCTCCGGTTTCAAGAGGGGGTTGCTACAAGAGCGTTCTAGTGCAGACTTAATTATTTATATTTTACATTCTTGAGCAAATCATGAGAAAGATATATACTTCACTCATATTTAAGAAATTGGATTGGAACTACATGATGATAACTATCTTATCAAAATCACTTAAGGCGATCCAAGATGAGACGAGGTGAGGCACTGTTGGAACGCGGATTTCTCTTTCTCATTTTATTTATTTTATTCCTCACTTCTTCTCTGAAATGACGAATTTGGGCGTGCCAGACTGTTTACGGGAAACAGACAAAGATTTATTTTACGAGGAGTATTGGGTGCGAACCCTGATACCCTCGAATTCATTTCATTTATTTTCCGCGTGCGCTCGCGTTCAGGGCGATTGGAGTGGTCGTGTACGGGACCGTTCCCACCGACCGAAGTCGATGTTTCATTTACATCGAGTATAACACTCGAATACCTTCGGATGCGTAATGTTTATTAAAAGACCGTATGCCGAGATTTAAAGAAAAAGACAGATGACAAGTGAATTTCCACAATTTTATTCAAGCTTATGTCATTTATATCCATGACATTTACATTGGTGCTTTAGTGGGGTTTTGTACCTCCACTGGGCGATTACAAGTATTTCGTGTACATGAGCGTCGACGACAGGGTGTTTGTGCCTCCGCCGGACGTTACACGGTATGGGGAGTACATCAATGTCCGTGACAGGGTGTTTGTGCCTCCGCCCGGTATTTGCGGGATATGCGGCTTGTATTTACGCGCACGATGAGGTGTTTGTGCCTCTGTCGGGCGTTTACAAGCTTGTCGGATCCTCGATGCTCGAGGCGGGGTGTTTGTGCCTCCACCGAGCAGCATTGCCTCTACGTACGTCGTTTGATGACGACGGAGGACTTAAACATGTACCTCAACGAGTGTCGTTTTATGACACCGGAGGACTTAAACATGGCCTCGACGTGTGTCGTTTTATGACACACGGAGGACTTAAATGAAGAACGTCGGGGTCATATGACAACCTATGGTGTCTTCTCACGGACGAGCGCAGGGGGGCCCGAACGCAGAGGACAGAACACCGACAGACGCCAAAGACTTTCTCCCCCGTACGTGCGGCCTATATAAGCTCGCGCACGTAGGGCTTTCGGCGAGACGCTCGCTGCGGTGCTCGGCCCCTTTCTTGGCTGGCCTGGTTTTTGGGCAGGATCGGCCCTCAGAGCTCTCCTTGCAAATGGGGTATGCCCCCCTATTTATAGGATTCGTGGGGGGCATACCGGCGGGGTACCCTCCCCGGCGGAGGTGTCGCGGGCACGAGCGTCGAGGGCGAGCGCGAGCGCCGAGGTTGGGCGCGAACCGGCGAGGGTGCTGGGCGCGAGGCAGACTGGCGGAGGGGGGTCGCCAGTCAGGGAAACCTGGCCGGCGGCCCTCCCTCCTGGCGCGGGGGCGGAACTGGCGGGCCCCTGCTGGCGGGGCCGAACCGGCGGCCCCCCTGTGCCAGGGGGCGAACCGGCGGCCCCCTTGCTGGCGGGGGGCCGAACCGGCGCCCCCTTGGCGCGGGGGGGGCGAACCGGCGGACCCCCTGGCTGGCGCAGGGGGGCCGCCAGTCAGGGGCCTGACTGGCGCCCCTCCTGCTGGCTGAGGGGGCCGCCAGTCAGGGGCCTGACTGGCGCCCCTCCTGCTGGCTGAGGGGGGCCGCCAGTCAGGGGCCTGACTGGCGCCCCTCCTGGCTGGCTGAGGGGGCCGCCGGTCAGGGAACCTGACCGGCGCCCCTCCTGCTGGCGGAGGGGGCCAACCGGCGCCCCTCCCTGCCTGGCGGGGGGCAGACCGGCGCCCCTCCTTACCTGGCGGAGGCACAGACCGGCGCCCCTCTTCGTCCTTGGTCATTTCCAAGAGGATTTCCGGGAGTTTTGCTGGTTTGTCATGGCACGTGCGGCACACGGTGCGCACACATGCTCGCGTGCATTCGACGTGCGTTTTTGCCCGCTTCACGTGCGTTTGACCCCATTTTCGGAGGGCATGTGCATTTCGCCTTTTCGGACCCATCCGAGTCGTACGCGATCTTAGCGCGAGTCCGAACATTGAGTCTCGGCTGTCCGGGCGCGCATTTCCGCTATTAACGGGCTTTTTTAAGCGTCATCCTCCGGCTCATTCTGGGTGGACGTCCGGACTCAAACCCATTTATCTCAGGTGTTCGAGTGAAGGAGGCCGGGGGTTTCTTCCCAGCCTTTCGTGGATTTCCGGACGAGTTTGCCACCCGGGACTTGTTTAAATCCCGATATTTTTCGGGTTCAACAAATGCCCCCCACGGGACATCCGTCAGAGACGAAGACGAAGGCGGGTGTCCCGTGGCGATCATCAAACTCTACCCTGGTCTTAGTGACTTGGCGTGGAGTGGGTTGAAAACCACAGCAATGCGCTTCAACATTGTGTAGTGTCGCCAGCAACTAGGACAACAATTTGTTGCTGCCGGTTGAGCCGGCGATGCAACTTGCTATGCTTCTCGCGCTGAGTCGTCAGCTCCCCTTGCTCGCATATTTTTTCAGATTTGTTTTGAACTCGAGAGTTCCCATGAGAGGACCTAGGAGAGCGCACATCACTTCAGAGAAGTAACATGGACCCGCTCCACCAGGTCAACTCTAGGGGTGAGTTTCATCGAAGAGCTGCTCCTTGACTTTGCTTGGAGCTGACTTTGGCCGTCTTCATCCGAGTCTTGTCTTTTTTTACTTTACTCAAGAATCTGATTTCAGCATCCTTCTTCTGAGGCTTACCTTTTGGCTCTGCTTAAGGTTGGGTCGGAGCCCGGTTGCTGAGCCTTGCTTTTTGGCTTCGCTCAGTGTCTTATCATTTGGTCGAAGAGGCTTATCTTTTGACTTTGCTCCTCGCCTTTGCTCTCGAGATTTGCCTTCTTAGCTTTTCTCGGCATCTCGTTGGCACCTTGCTCTTGAACCTCGCATTTCTGGCATTCTTCAGATCTGATGCAAACTTCTGCCGCTGAGGCTGGCCTTCTTATCTTTGTTCAGCGACTTTTCATATTTGGATTACTTGACGGGCGTGACCCGTTAGCTTGGGTAGCATCAGCTTGACCTTTGCGTTTTGGCATTCTTCAAGATCTGATGCAACATTTTGGGTGCCGGTGCTGGCCTTCTCGGGGCTTTGTCCAGCAACCTGACTTTGATCTTTAGTCGAGAAGATTCGCCTTTTCTGGCTTTACTCCCCGACTGATTTTGTATTTCTTCTTTCTGAGATTTGCCTTATTGGCTTTTCCCAGGCTTGCTCTCGGCATCTTCTGCTTGAATTTTGCATTTGTGGCATTCCTCAAGATCTGATGCAACATTTCGGGTGCTGGGGATGGCTCTTTTCGGCTTTGTCCAGCAACCCAACTTTGATTTGATGATTTTTTTGTTCATCTTTTTTTTTTCATATTACCATCCCAAGCGCCCTTTCGGGTTTTCACCGGGGATGGCCCCCTCTAGCTTTTTCCAGTGCGCCCTTTCGGGTTTTCACACTGAGGGGTTACCCATTTTTGCCTGAGGCGCCCTTTCGGGTTTTCACCTCAGCTGGGTGTGAGGCCTTCTTGCCCCTGAACATCCCCCTTTTTTTTTTTTTTGAGGATGATCAAGTCTGCCGGGACATCTCTATTTTTAGTCCCTTTTTCTTTTCTTTTTCTTCTTTTTTTGCTAGGGCCCGGGGCCGGACCCTGGGGCAATTGACCATGGGATCTGCCATTCGGATTTAGCCTACCATTGCGGTTTTCTGGCTAGAGGATTTCGGTTAGCCTACCACTCCGGTTTGCTGGCGAAGGGTTTTGGTTTGACCGACCATGGAGGTTTGTTGGTCAAAGGGATAGCCTATCTTCTTGGGATTTGCTGGCTAAGGTTTTGGTTTGACCGACCATGGAGGTTTGTTGGTCAAAGGGGAATAGCCTACCTTCTTGGGGTTTGCTGGCTAAGGTTTTGGTTTGACCGACTATGGAGGTTTGCTGGTCAAAAGGATAGCCTACCTTCTTGGGGTTTGCTGGCTAAGGTTTAGGGTTTGACCGACCGCGGAGGTTTATTGGTCAAACATGGTAGCTTGATCTACCATTTTGGTTTACTTATCAAGCAGAACAGAGGCCAAACTGAAGATCTGGCTTTTTTTTTTTTTTATTACCGACTCCTGCGCCCTTTCGGGTTCTCACAGAAGCCGGCCCCCTCTAGCTTTTTCCAACGCGCCCTTTCGGGTTTTCACGTTGAGGGGTTATCCATTTTTGCCTGAGGCGCCCTTTCGGATTTTCACCTCAGCTGGATTTCGGGCATTTTTACCCTCGGGCACCCCTTTTGGGGAGTGGCCAAGTCCGCCGGGACATCTCTATTTTTAGTCCATTTTTCTTTTCTTCTTTTTTTTTGAAGTTGGTGTCCGAAGCAAGGTTGCGGAGCCTTGGCTAGGGGATTCACCGTTTGGCTTTAGCCCATCATTATGATTGGTGGGTCAAGGACAGCACAGCCTACCATGGAGGTTTACTGGCTGAGGGAGCGCTGCTTAGCCGACCTTTGGGGGGTTTATGGCTATGGGATTTTGACTTGGTCGACCAGGATGGTTTGCTGACCCAGGAGGAGGTTTTAGCCGACCTTCGGGGGGTTTATGGCTATGGGATTTTGACTTGGTCGACCAGGATGGTTTGCTGACCAAGAGGGAGTTTTAGCCGACCTTCGGGGGGTTTATGGCTATGGGATTTGACTTGGTCGACCTGGATGGTTTGCTGACCAAGGAGGAGTTTTAGCCGACCTTCGGGGGGTTTATGGCTATGGGATTTTGACTTGGTCGACCAGGATGGTTTGCTGACCAAGAAGGAGTTTTAGCCGACCTTTTTTTTTGGGGTTTATGGCTACAGGGTTTGACTTGGTCGACCTGGGCGGTTTGCTGACCAAGAAGGAGTTTTAGCCGACCTTTTTGGGGGTTTGTTGGCTAAAGGGTTTGACTTGGTCGACCTAGACGGTTTGCTGACCAAGAAGGAGTTTTAGCCGACCTTTTTGGGGTTTATTGGCTAAAGGTTTGACTTGGTCGACCAGAATGGTTTGCTGACCAAGGAGGAGTTTTAGCCGACCTTCTGGGGGTTTGTTGGCTAAAGGACTTGACTCGGTCGACCTGGATGGTTTGCTGACCAAGGAGGAGAACATAATTCATAGAGGGGAAAAAAAAAAAAATTTCTCTTCCCTCTTTTTCCATAGGCTCTTTTGCCCTTGGGCACTCCATTTTGGGGAGCGACCAAGTCAGCCGGGACCTCTCTATTTTCAGTCCCTTCCCTTGTTTTTTTTTTGAAGTGGGTGCATGTGCCCATCCCTAGCCTGATTCGGCTATAAGGGGATCAGAGGGCTGCTGCCCGGGGAATTCACATTCAGGGGCAAAGTACATTTTGAGATGCTTGCCATTTAGTGGTGGAAAGGGGCGATCGCCGGCATGTGTTGCCAGCGTGTATCCCCCGCCTTCATACACTCCGATGACCACGTACGGTCCGCGCCAGCTTGGCTGGAGTTTACCACTTGATTTGCCTGCCATGACCTCTCTTTGCTTGACCATAACGAGGTCACCTTTCTTGAAGACACGGGGTCTGACTAGCTTGTCGTAGGCTCGAGTCATGCGGGCTTGATAGGATTGGAGATGTTTGTATGCTTCCAACCTTTTGCCTTCTAGGTCGGACAATTCCTCCAACCTTCTTTCCATTTCTTGTCGCTCTTCGGGCTGAAGACCAGTATAGACGGCAACCTTGTAGGACGACATTTCAATTTCGATGGGGAGCATGGCTTCAGCTCCGTACACCAGAGAGAAAGGAGAACACCCGGTAGGGGTCTTGTAGACCGTCCGGTATGCCCAGAGTGCTTCGTGCACTTTCTACCCCCAATCACGTTTGCGATTGCCGACTATCTTGGCAAGCAGTTTGCAAAGGGTCTTGTTGAAGGCTTCCGCCAGACCGTTAGCTTGAGGGTTGTAAACCGTTGACGTCCTCCAATCTATCTGGAATTTGGCCGCCAACGCATATATCGTTTTGTTTCTGAAGGGCGTACCGTTATCTGATACGATCCGATGAGGGGTGCCGAACCTGTAAATCAAGTGTTGCTTGACAAATTTTGCAACGGCTACCCCGGTTACCTCCCGGAGAGGGACTGCTTCTGCCCATCGGGAGAAATAGTCGGTGGCTGCCAGGATAAACTTGTGGCCGCCAGAGGATGGTGGGAAGGGTCCCACGACATCCATTCCCCATTCGGCGAAGGGCCATGTAGGGGCAGTTGGATGCAATTCGTTCGGCGGCTTTCTTGGCACCGAACTGAAGACCTGGCATTGATGACACGTACGGGCGTATTGGACACAATCCGTGTACATGGTCGGCCAGAAGAAGCCTTTTAGCTTGATGTTGATTTTCATTTTGTCTCCCGCTTGATGGGCTCCACACAGTCCAGAGTGGACTTCGTGCATGATGACTTTGGCTTCTCTGGGGGAGAGACATCGGAGGAGGACAGACTTGTCTTTTTCATGGACAAGCCGATATAGTTGGTCCCCGATCATTTGATATGATGTGGCCCGCCGTAGCAGTCGGACTCGTTCGGTCCGGTCTGAAGGCAGCCAACCGTTCTTTATTTGAATGATCGGCTGGCGTCAGTCTTCTTCTTGGCTGGCTTCTTCTTCGAGGGTGTTGACTTCGGCATTTTCTGGGTCGGAGTCGTCCTCGAGAACACTGGGCATCAGCCTCCTATGTCGGACAGTTTGCCCAATTCCCCTTCAGGGGAAGCTTTAGGGCGGACGCCAGTTTGGCTAGCGCATCCGCCTGAGAGTTTTGTCCCCTGGGGACATGTCCGATTTCGAACAAGTAGAACCTCTCGCGGAGCTTCATTACTTTGGCATGATAGGGGATCAATTCCTTTTTTCGAACTTCGTAGTCCCCCAGCACTTGACGGATGACCAACTGTGAGTCTCCGTAGACTTTTATGAATTTGATGCCCATTTCGGCAGCCAGTTGAAGTCCCACGATCAGCGCCTCATATTCAGCCTGATTGTTGGTCAACGGCTTCATGAGTGCACATGAGTTGTGTAATATTCCCCCTTGTGGAGTCACCAGGACAATGCCCGCTCCGGAGGTATAAGTTGTGGTGCCGTCAGTTTGCTTGAGCACCCGGGAAGCGCCATCAAAATAGAGTTCCCAATGTGGTGACTCCACGGCGAGAGTGTTCCCGCTTTCTTGAACGGGGACTTCTTTTTGTTGGGTCCCCTCCCCGTGGGGGGATGAGAGTGTTTCCCCCTCCGGGAGCTTGAACTCGAGGGGAGAGCCTGCTGGGAGCGGATGCGCCGCCAGGAAATCTGCCATACCTTGCCCTTTGATTGCTTTTCTGGGGACGAAGGTGATATCAAACTCCATGAGGAGAAGGGCCCATTTCCCCATTCTTCCTGACAACACAGGTTGGGTGAGGAGCGCTTTTAGCGGGTCTATCCTCGAGATGAGGCTGACTTGATGGGCTAGCAGATGTGCCGTAATTTCTTGACGGCAAATATCAGTGCTAGGCACACTTTCTCCACTGGGGAATATCGGTGCTCCGGACCCACGAGCATCCTACTGAGGTAGTAGAGCGGCTGCTCTTTGCCTTCCTCATTTGTTTGCGCCAAGAGCGCTCCCAGCGACGTTTCCATGGCCGCGACGTAGAGGATGAGCGGCTTATCTTTCACCGGGGCTCCCAAGACGGGAGGAGTAAGCAAATACTCTTTGATTTCTTCGAAAGTATCTTGGCACTCTTGGTCCCATATGAATGGGGCTCCTTTCTTCATCAATTTGCTGAAGGGGGCGCATCTGCCCGCAAGGTTGGAGATGAACCGCCTTATGTAGGCCAGCCTTCCTTGGAGAGATTTCAGCTCCGTTAAGGTCTTCGGCGGCGGCAGCTCTCTGATAGCTTTGATTTTGACGGGATCAATTTCTATCCCGCAGTATTTGACAACGAAGCCGAGGAACTTGCCGCTTGACACGCCAAAGGCGCACTTCATCGGGTTCATCTTCAGTTGATGTTGGCGGAGCCTTTCGAAGACCTGGCGTAAGTCGCCTAGGTGGTCTTCCCGCCTTTTGGTCTTGACGACCAGATCATCAACGTAGCACTCGACCGAGTCATGGAGCATTTCTCCGAAGATCTTGGTCATGGCTCGTTGGTAGGTGGCTCCGGCGTTCTTCAGGCCGAAGGGCATTCTTTTATAGTTGTAGATCCCTTTGGGGGACCTGAAGGCGGTATGACCCTTATCTTTGGGAGCCATACGGATCTGATTATAGCCCGACGATCCGTCCATGAAGGATAACGCTTCATGGCCTGTGGTCATATCGATCATTGTTTCCGTGATCGGGACCGGGAAGTCGTCCTTTGGGCAGGCTTTATTCAAGTCCCTGTAGTCGATACAGATCCGGACTTCGCCGTTCTTCTTCTTGACTGGCACTATATTGGCCAGCCAAGTTGGATAGATGCACGGCTCGGTGAAGTCGACTTGGAGAAGCCTGTCCACCTCGGCATTTACTTTCAGCTCCAGCTCGTGGCGCATACGCCGTTGGGCTTGTTTGACCGGCTTTGCTGCAGGGAGTATGGACAACTCATGCTCAGCCACGGAGGGGTCCAGGCCTGGCATTTCTTTGTATGTCCATGCAAAACAGTCTTTGAACTCCAGCAAGAGGTGCCGGTATGACCGCCTTTCTTCCTCGTTCAAGAAGGCGCTGACGAAGATTGGTCGGGGTTCTTTGGGTTCCCCGAGGTCGAGCTCGACCAGTTCGTCGACCGTAGCTTGTCCGCCGTCTTCGAGCTCACGGGGCGCCGGCTATAGGTCGATGAAATCCTTCTCTTCATCGGAGTCAGCAACGTGGACGTCATAGTATTTGAAGCCTTCTTC
This sequence comes from Colocasia esculenta, assembly GCA_014218235.1. Taxonomy (NCBI): domain Eukaryota; kingdom Viridiplantae; phylum Streptophyta; class Magnoliopsida; order Alismatales; family Araceae; genus Colocasia; species Colocasia esculenta. Next base: position 110,260,472 of record CM024755.1, on the reverse strand, counting down.
TGTGATCGGCCAGAAGTGACCTCCTTCGCTTTGAGGCGTTTCTTGGCACGACGCCCCATTTGGTAGGACGAGGGCGGCCTCCCCTTGCTGCGGCTTTGTAGCGGGGGTAGGAGATCGCCCGTCGGAAGGGCAATGATCAGGTAAGGGCGCGAGCCCAACGGTGTTGACCGCATAGTAGGCCTCGCATTCCGCCGCCTGACCATAGCCCAACCCCCGAGTGTCTTTTGCACAATAGGGGGGTTGCCCCCGGAGTTGCTTCGGGTACCACAGCTGGTGGAAGTACTCCTGTCGCGAAGGGTCTTACATTTGTGCAATCTTTTGCCTTCGGCACAATTTCTTGATGTGCTCGGGCATGTCGTCCATTCCTTGGACGGGCTCGAGGGCGATTTGAGTCGTGTGACTCCAGCCAAAGTCGTCTTCGAGGGGCCCATGTGGCAGCGGGTCTCCTTTGTAGAAGACGATCGGCTTCGGCGTCTCGCCCTTCTCGAGACTATCATTTCTGTAATGGGTGACAATGAATGTCTTCAGTCGTTCCACCCATTGCTCCTCCCTGTGGAAGAGTAGTTGCATATACGCCGGCGGCAAGGAGATGCTTCGGTTGATGATCTCGCCGATGGCGTTTGCCTCGTAGTTGATCTCACGCCTTTCTGGGCAACTTGGCCCGGGCGTGGTGGATTCGGCGAGGCGGCTGAGCCGGTGAGCTTCAAGGAGGTCTTGGTTGACCGTGAAGAGCTCCTCTTCCTCTTGACCCTGGCTTGCTTGATTTGCGTCGGCATTTTGCTTTTCCTTGCCTTTTGACGCAGTTGCTGGCTCCCTGAGAGGTTCGCCGAGGTATAGCTGGGCGTCCGCCAAGTTGCATTCATTTGGGCGGAACGGGGCTCGGTCTGCAAAGACCGTGTGCTGCTCTCCTTCTTTGATGTATTTTATACATTGGTGGAGAGTCGAGGGGACGACCCGGTTTTCATGGAGCCAGGGTCTTCCCAGGAGGGCTTTGTAAGATGTGTTTGCATTGATGATGTAAAACACGACCTTAGTAGTGAGGCCGTCCATGGCCAGCTGCACTTCCACCTTTCCCAAGGCATTCTCAGAATTCTGGTTGAATCCAGCGATTCTGATGTCATTTACCCTTTGCAAGTAGGGCGTAAGATACAAAGCCTTGAAAGTCTTCAGGGGCATGATATTGATCGACGCCCCGGGATCAACCAGGATCCGGTTGAGCTCGTGCCCATTGACTTTTCCTTGCATGTACAACGGGCGGTTGTGGTATAGCGTTGGCAACAACATGTCCTTGTCAGAAAAGGTCACCTCCGCCGCCAGTGCTTCTAGGGCTTGTGCCTGGAGTTCGGTCACGTCAGGTTCGTAGACCTCGGGCTCTTGCAAGATTTTGACGAGCGCCGTTCTCAACTCTTTGCTCCAGGCAATGGCGTCCCATATGGTGATGTTGGTCGGGAACCGCTTCATATGCTGTATGATTTTGCGGTCAGCCCGGGCACGGGTTTGATCTAATGGTGGGACAGTATCCTCCAGGGCCTTTATCGGTTGCCCGAATTGGTTGACCCTTCTTGCCGCTGGTTGCTCGTCCGACTTTTCTTCGAATAACGAGCCCAGGCAATCTTCCTCCGGGGCGACAGTTTCTTCTTTGCCGCTCCCGGACAGAGCGGGCCGGGCGGCCGATTCAGGAATTTTCCGGTTGAAAGGCCTGTTGGGGATCGCCCATCCCCCATATTCTTCTTCGTCAGACAGGACGAAGGGGATTGACTGGGTGGCCCTCCGGTCGGAGAGCCCGCTAGCGATATCCTGCTACCCTTCTTCTTCCTCGTCGGATGGGTCGAAGATGAAGGAGTTCGCCCGCACCTCTATTTCCGGGGCAGGCTGAGGCTTTTCCCCTCGGAAGACGATAGTCTTGTCCAGGTCAGGCGAGTTGGCTTTCTCGCCGAGGGACGGGGTTGATTTCTTCCCTCGTCCGCGGCCCTTCGCTTTGCCTCGGTTGCGGCGTCGGTATGTCGCCACAGGAGGCGTAACAGCCGGTGATTGCAAGCTTGCTGGCGGCGGGATTGACACCATGTTGCACGAGAAGTCTTTCAGCATTTCTTCTAGCTTCTCGATAGTGATTTCATCTTCCTTATAGAAGATGGACAGTTCTTCGGGCAGAGGCAGCTTCTCGCCTTCTTGAGCCCTTTGTAGCATTTGGTGGAGCCAGCTTTTGAGCTTTGTTTTGCGCTCCATTTCTTCCCAAGGGATGTAAATGTCCAGAGGGACTCCCCAAGTGGGCTTAGAGGGAATATACTCCTCCAGATCATCGATGAGCTTTTGCAGCTTCTGGAGTGGAGTCAGCTCTGCTGGAGCTGCCGCGGCCTCCTCTTGCTCAGCTTGCTTCTTTAGGCGCCTTTTCATGTTCTTGCGCCGGTTCTTTTCTTGCTGCACTGCGCGCGCCATTTCAAGCGGCGTCAGCGGCTTGGCTTGCTCTGTTGTTCGAGAGGTGGTTTCTCGGTCGAGGCGACCGTGCGACCTTCCCCTCTTAGGGAACGCTGACAGAGTGCGCATTCTGGACGCCACCGTCGTCCAGCCAGCTTCATCTTGTGATGCTGGAAAGTGGAGTCAATTGACTGCTCGATTATCTCGGGCGGCAGTTGTTGGAATTCGGCCCAGTAGGAGCTTGGCTCTTGGGTGGCCGGCTCCGTCACTGGCTGCTTGCCCCTGCGGTCATTATCTTGCCGCTTGAGTATTCGCGGAGGCGAATTCTCGAAGCACTGCCCCTTACTCCTATTTTCCGGAGTTTGCTCGCGGGGAGGGGAGACTTGGTGTCGTCGAGACCCCTTCTTTCGCCGAGGAGGTTGTTGCTGGGCTTCTGGCCTGGCCTCGGCCCGGATTGTCGGGTTGCCTTCTGACTCGATCTTTCCTTTTGGATGAGCGATTCGACCCAGTCTCGGACAATCGGACACATATCCGTAGGATGCAGCAACATGGCATGGTATTTGCAATACATGGGGTGGTTATCTCCCTCTCCGTGTATGTTGGTGGCGGCCTGTGCGCCTTTACACAGCCTTGCTGCAAGAGTCTTTCGAAGATCTCCCCAGTCTTTGCGGTCGCAAAGGGATTCGGGGAGACTCGCCACCCGGGATACCATAAGGCAGGGGCCTCGTCAGATGAGCCGCCTTCTGTCATATCCGGGTTCTCTTGATTATATCTTAAGATGGGTGCTCTTTCAGGGATATATCCCTGAATTGCTGCGCCAAGCTTGCGCCTTCAGTGTCAGCTATGGACGACATCGGCGGTACGAGCCATCCTCGTTCATCAGCTTCGGGGGCTTGGAGGTTCTTGAAGTGCATATAGTCGCTTTCTTCGAATTCCCGTTGGGCTGCTTCCCTGGCTCTCATCAGGACCATGGAATTGCCTTCCGGGTCGATTTTCCCCTTTTGGATGAGGGACTCGACCCAATCCCGGACATCAGGGCACCTGTCGTAGGGTGCAGCAGCATGGCGTGATACCGACAGTACATGGGTGATTCAGCTCCCTTTCAGTGTACGTCGGCGGCGGTGTGTGAGCCATCACGACACCCTATTGCAGGAGCTTTTCGAAGATCTCCCCAACATTTCCGATCGCCAAGTGACTGCGATGGGGAATTTGCCCTCCCGGGGACCACCAAGTAGGGGCTTCGCCTGATGAGCCGCCTTCTATCATATCCGGGTCCGGGAATGTGAAGGCCACCGGTGTATAAATTTCCGGTGGGTCGATAACGTTGACTGTGTGCGTGACAACGTCAGCTGAATGGTCTGTCCATTCGCGAATGTGAGGCTGCGGCGGGTTGACACGGGCGTTGCCCAAGTCAATTATCCCTTGGTTGACCCATGCTTCAACCTTGTCCTTAAAGACGTGGCAGTCCTCTAAAGCGTGCCCTGCATCTTGATGGTATATGCAGTAGTTTGGCGGGACGCTTGTTGGCGGCTGGCAGCCCAATAGCCCTGCTCGCAGGCAGGTACGGTAGAGTGCCAGTGTCCGATGGCGCGGGAAGGAATATAATCTTCCGGCGATTTCGTCATCAGACGGGTTTGAGGACTCCTCCGAGATCCACCCCCCGCAGGGGGGTCGCGTCCGGGGCGCAGGTGTGCCCATAGGCCCCTGGAGTCCTTGCTGGAGGGTCGTCAAACTTTCTTGCATGGTCCTCAGGTACATCAGCGTTTGGCGCTGACCGTGCCGCAGCGACTGAACCTGTCTTTCCAGGTTTTGCACTGTCTCGGACCATGTCCTGTGCTCTGAGGCTGAGGGATGATCCCCCTCCCATCCGTTGGTGGAATGAGCGTCCCAAGGATTTGCCTCGGGGTCTTCTGGCTCGGGAGCCGGCGCATTGACATGGATGACATTGGCCGACTGCCTCGATTGGTCCCAGGCATGGGGTTGTGGAGGATCGACCAGATGATCATGCATGGTGATGAGGCGACTCTGGATCAGCTTCTGTACTTCATTCTTGAAGACGTAGCAGTCTTCAATAGAGTGCCCCAGCATGCGGTGGTAGAGACAGTAATTTGGCTCATCCACTCTATCCGCTTCGCTTGGCCTTCTCAGTGCTGGAAGCTTGAGTAGGTCATTCTTCATGCACAGCTTGAAGAGCATCTTCGTATGGTCCCTTTTGAAGGAATACGGCGTGCTCATACGCTGTGGCATGAAGTTGGAGGCGGTCTTTCTTCCACCTTCTTGCTCGGAGCGCCGGAGGCCATGATCTTCTTCCCTTTACTTTGTGGGGCGAAGTCCACAGCGTTGGCTTCTTTGCCCATAGCCCGCTCCTTGCCCGACTTGCTCTTCGGAGGGGCTTGCATCGGGTTATCGGCGAAGAACATTTCAATTTCTGCCACGACCGCATTGAGCTGGTCAAAACCCTTGATGTTCGTTCCCAGCAGCTTTTCACTTATCTGCGCTGCCAGGGCCCCGTCGACAGATAGTTATGGCATCTTCTTGCGTCGGGGGGTTGTCGCACCTCATACTGAAGTCACGCCACCGCTTGATGAAGTCGAGTGTCGTTTCTCCTTTTCTTTGCCTGAGGGAGCACAGCTCTGCAAGCGACACCTTTCTCTCGGCCGTTTGGAAACCGGTCGATGAATTTCTTTTGGAGGTCGGCCCAATCGACAATGGAGTTGGGCCTCAGCCTGGAGTACCACTGGAAGGCGGTGCCTGTCAGGGACGTTGCGAAGTAGCGGAGGAGGTAGGATTCATCGAATGCCAACTCTCCCATGGCCGTTATATAGTAGGCCAGGTGCTCATTTGGCGAGCCCTGCCCATCGAACTTCTGCAACTTTGGCGCCTTGGGGAAGTCCGGTGGCAGCTTCTTGAATTGATGGTGGACGGGATATGGCACGCTGTAGAGATCTACAGTGGCAGTCCCCTCGCCTCGCTGGCGAAGCGGTCGTCCACGATCTTTTCAATCATTCGTCGCTGGGCGACGATATCTTCAGCCGCGGAGGCTTGGGAGTTTATGCCCCTGCGCGGCTGTTGGACCGGATCGACGGTGTAGTCGTTGACCGCAGCTATGCGTGGATTGACATCGGGCAGGTCGCCTTGTTGATGTCTTGTCCGAGCATTTTGGTTTGCCGTCGGCACTTGGCGGCGTGGCGCATTTGCCCCTGCCTGCTGCCCTCGCTCCGTCAGGAGGTTGGCCATTTCAGCCTGCCAACGCTGTATGAAATCATACTTGGCGTCGTCCGTCATTGCTTGGAAGGCGGCCCTGGTTGGCGGCATGAGGAACACTTCGGCTTGGTCCCCGTCGGCCGGCAGTTGTTGTTCTCCAAGGTGGAGGCTGGCGACTTCGTCTTGCTCCCCTCCTTCGAGGTCCAGCTGGACTTGTCCCGGGAGGGGTCTTTGGTCATGCTCGAGTGGAGGCTCGAGGACCTGCCCCAGATTCGGGGGTCCGGCTTGACTGCCTTGCTGCCCTTGGAGAGGTCTTCTGGCAGCGTTTCTGGTGTACCGGAGGACGGTTTCGTCGTCCTGTCCGGGTTCATTTATCCTGAGCGCTCCAGCAGGGATGCCGGATGGCCCAGGTGCTTCCCTTCCAGAAGCATAGCAGGTGAAGATTTTCATGCCTCCACCTTCTTCAGATGTCTGTTGCACTCTCCGCTTCTTGGGCTTCTGAGTGCTTGGACGGATTGCAGCTCCCAGCCTGGTGAAGACTGAGGCGCTCAGCCTTTCAAAGACCGAGACTCGAGGTGCGGAAGCTCCGGCTTGACTCGCATCTCCCCTTCAGCAGTTTCCGCTTGGGCGGGGACGAAGTTAGGCTTCCTATAAATGCCCCTGCGTTTGTGTCCGCGGGGACAAGGAGGTTCGGTTTCTTGAGCTTTTTCTCGCCCAGGTACCGTCGCCTTCTTGGGGCTTTCGGCGGGTTGATCCGCTCTAGCCTGCTTGATCTGGCGGGCTTCCTGCTTGGTCACCCACATTTGCCTCATTTTGCGAGGCGGCTGGGGCGCCGAGCTTGATGCCTGCCCCTGTCGGGCTCCTTTTGGGGAGTCCCGATCTTCTTGCCGCATCCCCTGGAGGGGAGCGAATTTGTTGGAGGTTGCCACCGTAGGGACGCTTCTGTCCCGGGGCAGTATCGGCTCGCCTCCATCGAGCCTAACGCGGATGTCGCCAACTAGCACCGTTTTCCCGGAGTTGGAGACGACCGCGTGGGGCTTGCTGCCCCTGCGTCCCTGGCGCTGTCCCCGTTTTCTAGGGACTGCGATGCAGGAGATCGTGTTAACCGAGAAGACTCGGCCTTGGCCTGAACGGGGTTTGGTGCCCCTAGTTGCAGTAGCTTTGGGCGCCGCCTTTGGAGTAGCTTGGACGGCGGGGACCACCCCTAGGAAGTAGGGGGATCCCACCACTGCAGGAAAATCGCCGAACACGATCGGCGTCGTCAAGTAGCCACACTTGGCGTGGCATGCAACGACCATCGGACCGTAGGTGACGGCGGCCATTGAACAAGCTTGAAGTTGCAGGTGGGAACGGGCTTCTTCTCGCCGACTTTCGCTCCTTGTACCTGTACTGTGGAAATTAGTCATCTTTATTTCTATATCGGCATACGGTCTTTTTACATATGCATGGAAGGCAGGAACAGTCCCACCGGGCGTGCCAGATTGTTGGAACGCGGATTTCTCTTTCTCATTTTATTTATTTTATCTCACTTCTTCTCTGAAATGACGAATTTTGGGCGTGTCAGACTGTTTACGGGAAACAGACAAAGATTATTTTACGAGGAGTATTGGGTGCGAACCTGATACCCTCGAATTTCATTTCATTTATTTTCCGCGTGCGCTCGCGTTCAGGGCGATTGGAGTGGTCGTGTACTGGACCGTTCCCCACCGACCGAAGTCGATGTTTCATTTACATCAGTATAACACTCGAATACCTTCGGATGCGTAATGTTTATTAAAAGACCGTATGCCGAGATTTAAAGAAAAAGACAGATGACAAGTGAATTTCCACAATTTTATTCAAGCTTATGTCATTTATATCCATGACATTTACATTGGTGCCTTTAGTGGGGTTTTGTACCTCCACTGGGCGATTACAAGTTTCGTGTACATGAGCGTCGACGACAGGGTGTTTGTGCCTCTGCCGGACGTTACACGGTATGGGGAGTACATCAATGTCCGTGACAGGGTGTTTGTGCCTCCGCCGGTATTTGCGGGATATGCGGCTTGTATTTACGCGCACGATGAGGTGTTTGTGCCTCGTCGGGCGTTTACAAGCTTGTCGGATCCTCGATGCTCGAGGCGGGGTGTTTGTGCCTCCACCGAGCAGCATTGCCTCTACGTACGTCGTTTGATGACGACGGAGGACTTAAACATGTACCTCAACGAGTGTCGTTTTATGACACCGGAGGACTTAAACATGGCCTCGACGTGTGTCGTTTATGACACACGGAGGACTTAAATGAAGAACGCCGGGGCCATATGACAACCTGTGGTGTCTTCTCACGGACGAGCGGGCAGGGAGGACTTAAATGAAGAACACCGACAGACGCCAAAGACTTTCTCCCCCGTACGTGCGGCCTATTAAGCTCGCGCACGTAGGGCTTTCGGCGAGACGCTCGCTGCGGTGCTCGGCCCCTTTCTTGGCTGGCCTGGTTTTTGGGCAGGATCGGCCCTCGGAGCTCTCCTTGCAAATGGGGTATGCCCCCCTATTTATAGGATTCGTGGGGGGCATACGGCGGGGTACCCTCCCCGGCGGAGGTGTCGCGGGCACGAGCGTCGAGGGCGAACGCGAGCGCCGAGGCTAGGCGCGAACCGGCGAGGGTGCTGGGCGCGAGGCAGACTGGCGGAGGGGGGTCGCCAGTCAGGGAACCTGGCCGGCAGCCCCCCTCCTGGCGCGGGGGGGAATGGCGGGCCCCTGCTGCGGGGCCGAACCGGCGGCCCCTTGCGCCAGGGGGCGAACCGGCGGCCCCTTGCTGGCGGGGGGCCGAACGGCGCCCCCTGGCGCGGGGGGGGCGAACCGGCGGACCCCCTGGCTGGCGCAGGGGGGCCGCCAGTCAGGGCCTGACTGGCGCCCCTCTGCTGGCTGAGGGGGCCGCCAGTCAGGGGCCTGACTGGCGCCCTCCTGCTGGCTGAGGGGGCCGCCAGTCAGGGGCCTGACTGGCGCCCTCCTGGCTGCTGAGGGGGCCGCGGTGGGAACATGACCGGCGCCCCTCCTGTGGCGGGGGGGCCAACTGGCGGCCCCTCCCTGCCTGGCGGCCTGCGGGGGGCAGACCGGCGCCCCTCTTACCTGGCGGAGGCACAGACCGGCGCCCCTCTTCGTCCTTGGTCATTTCCAAGAGGATTTCCGGGAGTTTTGCTGGTTTGTCATGGCACGTGCGCACACGTGCGCACACATGCCCGCGTGCATTCGACGTGCGTTTTTGCCCGCTTCACGTGGTTGACCCCATTTTCGGAGGGCATGTGCATTTCGCCTTTTCGGACCCATCCGAGTCGTACGCGATCTTAGCGCGAGTCCGAACATTGAGTCTCGGCTGTCCGGGGCGCGCATTTCCGCTATTAACGGGCTTTTTTAAGCGTCATCCTCCGGCTCATTCTGGGTGGACGTCCGGACTCAAACCCATTTATCTCAGGTGTTCGAGTGAGGGAGGCCGGGGGTTTCTTCCCAGCCTTTCGTGGATTTCGGACGAGTTTGCCACCCGGGACTGTTTAAATCCGATATTTTTCGGGTTCAACAGGCACCATTCTGAACGCCCACATCGGCCAGAAGTGTCGAGGCGATTGCCTCAGTTGCCTCCAAATTCACTTCGCGTGACTCAGTGCGATTCAGGGGCCTCTGCCCAGTGAGACCAGGTCTGGTCCAGTCCCCATTTAAAAGGACTCGAACCCTAAACTTGAGCCAGCCCCACCCGAGCCCGACAGCCCTATCTCTCTCATCCTCTAACTCGGTGGAAGGAAACAGCAACAACTCAGCCCGATGGTGGAGACGAGCTCCAGCGACCTTCAGCAAGTGCCAGACCTCTGGCGAGCAAAAGGTTCTCTCTCTTGCTCTCTCTCTCTCTCTCTATCTACAGTGTGGACTCCCCCCCCCCTCCCTCCCTCCCTCCCTCCCTCTCTTAGTCACTCACACATACACACACAAGGGGGCTCCCCCCCCTCTCACTCTCTATCACTCACACTGAGGGGGGGTTGCCCCCCTTTCCTTTCTCACTCACACCAGTAGGGCTGGCCCCCCCTTCTCTCCCTCCCACTCACACACACAGACACAGGGCTCAGCCCCCTCTTCCCCCTCACTGTGAGACAGAGGGGGGTTGAAACTCCTCCCCCCCCCAAAAAAAAAAAACCTCTCACTGTGTACACAGTGACAGTGGAGGGGTCAGCCCCCTTTCCTTATCTCTGCCACACACACACACACTCATAGGAGCTCAGCCCCTCTCTCTCCCTCTCTCACTGTGACAAATCCCTGTCTGTCTCTCACTATGTTACACAGTCTCACTATGTTACACAGTGACAGTAGGGACCCTTGGCCCCCGCTCTCTCTGTCACACACACAGAGAGACAGTGGGCTTGGCCCCCTTCTCTTCCTTTCTCACTATGTTAGACACAGCCAAAGTAGGGCTGAGTCTCTCTCTCACGTTGCATAATATTTTTTAATCACATGTGGTCTCTTTAATTTGTTTGTCATGTGTTTTCTCATCTTTTTAGAAGTCTACTAGTACACCCATGGACAGTGCATCTTCCAATTCAAGCAACCCACATCACAACGATAAAACACCTAAAAATATTGGGTAGAAGTATGGAGTTATGACTTATCCACACAATAGAGACTCAGAAAAGTGCACATTTTGTCAGAAACTTTGCAAAGGAGGAATTTATAGATTGAAGGGTCATTTAGCAGGGATTTCTACAAATGTGACGGCTTGCCAGAAGGTCCCAGTGGAGGTGAAGAACAAAACTCAAGAATATATGCAAAAAAGCAAGCAAGGTAAGAATAAGAAGATGCAATTGATTAGGGAAGCTGAAAGCAGAGCTGATTTATTCAAGGACAAGAACTCCACATCTAGGACTTGATCCATAGAGGTGACTCAACACTTCTGGTTCTTGATGATATATTCCAAAGCCACCTAAGATGAAGGGTCCTATGGATAGGTTTGCAACTCCTGACCAGAACAATCAAAGGGGAAGACTGTCAGAGACAAAATGGGAAAAGGAGTTTCAAGTAAAAGTAGTCCAATTTATATCTAGGTGGATATATCAAGCCATGTATCCTGTTCAACACCATATGCCTACATAATTTTCAAACCATTGTGGAAGCTATAGGACAATATGGTATGGGATTAAAAGGTTCCAGCTATCATGAACCTTAAGACACTTTTGCAGAAGTAGCTCCAAAAGACACGAGTTGGTGGATGCCCAAAAGGCAAATTGCGCGAAATATGGATGTAGCATCATGCCTTATGCTTGGATCCAGAAGGAATGGTTTTCTTAAGATCGGTGGATGCATCATCACATGTGAAAGATGCCAAATTGTTAGCAAATTTGTTGGACAAAATTGTGAAAGAGGTTGGCAATGAACATGTGAGACAAATTGTCACCTATAATGAGTCAAGTTATGTGGCTGCTGAGAGAATATTAATCTGTCCATCCACATTTGTTTTGGACACCATGTGCTGCCCATTGTACAGCTTTGATATTGGAGGACATCTCCAAATTGTCCCCAATGAAAGTTACCATACAAACGGCAAAAATGGTGGCTACCTGTATTTATGGACTCAAGGATTACTACTATGCTGAGGAAGTTTACCAATGGTAAAAATTTGCAAGGGCAGCACTGACACGTTTTGCCACTAACTATTTGCACTTGCAAAGTTTGCTTGTTTGCAAGGATCATTTCAGGAGAATGTTCACATCACAGATTGGATAACTATTAAATGGTCCAAGAAAAATGAAGGGAAGAATGTGGAAGGTATAATCTAGAAGACTTCTTTTTCATCAACTGTAGCCTATTCTTTGAAAGTCTTGAAGCCTCTTGTTGTGGTCTTGAGGTTGGTGATGGTGAAAAAATAGCCATGGCTATATCTATGAAGCCATGGAGTGTGCTAAGGAAAGCACTAAAAATGCTTTGGATGACAAGCTTAAAAAATATGGTCCAATTTAGGACATCATTGATAGGCATTGGGACTATCAAATGCATCCCCCTTTATATGCAGCTGGTCATTTTCTCAATCCTACCTTCTATTATTCCAATGCAAACTTTGACCATGATACTGAAATTAAGAAAGGGTTTTATGATTGCATTGACAAGCTAGCTCCTGATAGAAGAGCTAAAGATCAGATTATACAAGAAGTACAGGCCTATAGAGATGCTCAAGGGTGTTAGGGAGAGACATGCCATCGAGCATACACTACAAGTACTCCTGGTATGGAAGCTTTTATAAAATTGATCAGTTCCACTTGAGTTAGATATGTTCATATGTGTGATCGTGAATATGATATGTTATGGTGTAGTCATGGTGTTAAGGCAAACCAAGGGACTAAGGAGGTGGCCCACTGCCTTACCTTAGGCACCAAAGTGAGGCACCTAGGTGAAGCCTAGTTTATGTAACAAAGTACCTAGCTATATTTATACTATGTACATTCCCCATATAATATAAAAGTGCTACCCACAACTTAGCAATATGTGTCTGTAAGGTATATAATAAAAGAAATAACAAATGTTAACAAAAGATTAATAGTAAATAAGGCAATCAATGGAATCTGAGCATATATTTGTCAAGTGTCAACAAGTCAAAAAGTTTCGTTTAACCTGAAATATGCTAGACAAACAATAAAGTGAGAGAGAGGGAGATAAAGAATGAAAAACTATACATATAGTTAAGGCATCTAGAGAAATAAAAAACACAACATGGGCTGTTGTGATTCATGAATCATGCAGTTGTTGAGTCTTATTAGGGCTGCTCGCCTTGGCAGTTGGCCAGTGCCTTGTCGCTTGGAACGCTTTGAAAGCCATGAGTGTAGTTAATTGGCGGTTGGCATTTGGAATCAACGCACCAAATTTATGAATTTAATCGGATATTGAGTTTGATTTGTAGTGCATCTTCTTGTGAGAGAATTACATTTGAGCAGGTTTAGATCTATTATTTCATATTCAAGTATTTAGAAGATGTCTCCTTTTTTTAATGTCTCCTTAACGTTTTATTAATTTTTAATTGAAAAATAATATATTTGTAGGTGTACACAATGAAAAGAAATACGTTGGAGCAAAAAAGGCTAAATGATCTTATGTTGGTGCAAAACACATCAATGCCTCCACGCACACCATTTGTGTTTTCAACAATCCGATCTTGACCAATTTATTTGGATGATATTGATGATTGTAAGAGTGGATTGCTCATCGTCCACAAAAGCAAGACTTTGTGCAAAGATGAAGACTTTACATGTTGGACGTCGAAATTGATTTCAGATTAAATGCCGGAGAAGGTCCAAGCACAAGATCAAGTAAAATGGAGTCCACACATGAGCCATCGGAGAATGAGCTTCTAGATGAAAATGACGGGAACTCCAACTTTTAGGAGTGATGAGAAGGTTGAGAATTGAGAGGGAATCATGTCACTTTTTATTCAGCTTTTATTCCAATCACTTGTGTTATGGGATGATGTAATAGACTTGTTCAGTGGGTTTAGTGGTTCAAGAATCTTAGTATAGTTATGGTGACTTCTTATTTAAATTTAGTTGCATTTACAGTATGATTGGTTTTAATTGTTTACTTCAATTTAGTATTGCACCAGATTTACAGTATGAGTTTGTTTTCATTGCTTACTTACAATTTAGTATGCACTTCTTATTTTCCTTCATGTTACATATAGTGTGAATTTATTTTAATTGTTACTAGCATTTAGTTTGTAAATGAATGGACTTAATTAGTGATACAATAATTTGGCCCATAGGAACTTAGTTTGTGAAGTATATTTCTTTTCAGCAAGCATTTTTGTGGTATTTAAATTTTAAAGACATATTTCATGTTTCTTAAAAATATAAATTACTTTAATGATAAATCACCTCAAACGCCTAGGTCCTTGAGGTTGGGGCGACCTCTTGGGCACCTCGCTCACCTCACACCTCTGACTACATAGATAACAAAATAATATCAATATTTGAAAGAAAATCTTGCTTCATGAAGGCATGTTGAACATTGTTGAAATGAACTTTTTTCCTTCATATAATTTGTCGTATACTAATTAATCTTTAGCTTATATATCATATACCCATTTGGCCTCCCCCCCCCCCCCCGGGAGAAAAATCCAGCCCCGCGACTGATAAGTGTGATCATTGTAATTTCCATTATTGACAAATAATAGGAACCGCACTCTATAGAATGTTCCACCAGTTATTTGCGTCAAGAGATCCCAATAGAATGGATAAGGGAATCGCACACTCTAGATGAGACCCGCACCTTCTGGATGTATCCATTTATGTCTATATAAACAGAATACGGGGTCCTGAGTTTTGGCACCCTGCTACATTTCTTCCTTCTTGTTTCTCATTCCACTCACATTTCTAACTTGGTATCAGAGCGTGGTGAGATCCCACACCTTCTTCCGTCGGCTGCTCGTCATCACTCGAATGGCAGACGATTATGCTTTTGCCGCTCCTTCATTGGTTGTAACAGGAGCGCAGCAACGTTTACCCCGACGATTTCCTCATTATATGTTGCAACAAAGGTAACAACTCCAGATGGACTGGAGAACCCTTTCTTCTTTTACTCTTCAGATAACCCAGGTAATACTTCTGTAAGATGCCATCGTTGGATACTTGATTCAGGGGCATCAGCACACATTACTGTTCAGCACAAACCTTGCAATCAATTTCAATTCCCAGGCACCTCCCAGGATACCATACCCACAGGAGCTCAAGTGCCAATTCAAGGAGTTGGTTCCTCTTACTTAAGTTCCAATATTACGCTCCCTGTTGTATATCGTTGTCCCTCATTTCATTTCAATCTTTGTCTGTTAGCCGACTCACTAAGATTCTAACTGCTCCATTACTTCTTTCCTTCTCATTGTGTGCTACAGGACCTCTCGACGATGAAGTTAATTAGGCAGGACCGTGAACACAAGGATTGTACATTGACGCAGAAACCACTTGCTACCTGTTTTGCCTCAAGTGTCCATAATTTTCAACTTTGGCATCAACATTTAGGTCACCCTTCCATAGACAAGCAATGACAGTTGGCGAAGCACATTCCTGGTTTCATGATGATCCATCCTTCACTTGTTTACAATGTCTGTTAGGCAAACAAACACGCCTTCCATTCCTCACAGTTCTTCTTCTACAACAGAACCATTTTCTCTTCTTCATTGTGACCTTTGGGGTCCTTATGCCATTACTTCTCGTACTAGTGCACATTTCTTTCTCACTATGTGGATGATTTTACCCGTTTCACAGGGGTGTTTATGTTGAGATTTAAATCTCAAACCTTTGATTCCTTCCAAAAATTTACATCTTATGTTCAAAGACAATTTCCATTTCATATTAAATGTATCCGTACTGATAATGGTGGCAAATTCTTCAACAAAACATTCCAAAAATTTCTCACTGAACAGGGTATTGTTCATGAACACAAAGTGTCGTGCTACATCTCAACAAAATGGCATAGTTGAGAGAAAAACATTGGCATATTCTGAACATAACTTGAACTCTTCATTTCCAGTCTCACTTACCGAAACTTTTTTGGAGCGATTGCATACTTACAGCCACTTAATTAATCGACATCCGACCGCCGTCCTTCACGGTCGAACACTGTATGAAGCTCTTTTTGGTACTCCACCACCTCTCACCACTTTGAAAACTTTCGGTTGTCTCTATTATGCATCCACTTCTCATCTTGATCATGATAAATTTAATGCTTGTGCTCGCCGCTGTCTGTTTCTTAGCTACCCACCAGCACAAAAAGCCTACAAATTATTGGATCTAGACACCAACCAATTTTCACAAGCAGGGATGTGATGTTCCATGAAGATACTTTCCCTTTCGCCCACATACAAACACCTACAGGACATCCTACAGTCCTTCCCCTTCCTGCCACACACTTGACACCCCCATCATCCACCACCCAACATTCGTCAACTCAATCACCTGCTCCAACAACCACCTCACTTCCTCCACCTGCTCCCACAACCACCTCACTACCTCCACCTGCCGCATCCCCTCCACCCTTATCACCTGCTACCACCATGTTGTGCCAGATTTTCACCAGCCGATTCCATAGAAGAAACAGAAAAAGGGGCGAATAAACAAAATAAATAAATGGAAAATCGAAAAAAAGTGAGAGAGACGGGAGGCCTTACCAACAGCCATGCTATTGTGGTCTGCGCCTCCCCAAGCCTCCGCCTCTGCCTGGTGTTTTCCACGGCAGGAGGGGGAAGACGGAGCAGGGGAGGAGAGGACGCCGCCGCCACCCTTGCCTGGGTGGACCGCCGCCGGCCCCAACCCCCACCGCAGGCGCCGTCGCCGCCCGGCCTCACCGCCGCCGCCCAGTCTCGCCCTCGCCGTTGCTGCTCCAGCCGCCGCCGTCTTGCTCCCGCCGCTGCTGCTGTTCACACGCCGCCAGCTTCCCCTTGGCCGCTGCCGCTGCTGCTCTGCGTGAGGAGCCACCGCCAGCCCCCTTGCTGCTCGCCCTCGCCGCTGCTGCCGCTGTTAGCCTGGAGGGACGCCGCCGCCAGGCAAGGAAGAGAGGGAGGAGGGGGGTCGCGCATCCCCCCTCTTCCTTGCTCTGCTTCGCGCAGAGCCAGTCCGGGAAGGGGCCGAACAAAAAACGGAAAGGGAAAGAACAGAAAGAAAGGAAAGAAGCAGGGGTAAACTGCAAATACGCAACTTAAAAATTGCGTTAAAACCCCCTGGACAAACGTGCAGAGCTCCGGAGAGAGCGCAAAAACCTTCCGACCGGGCGTCTTTTGCCCAGCCATTATAAAAGGAGGGGGGCGCCCAGGCTAAAGAGGAGGAGAAAGGAAAGAGAAAACGGAGCAAGGCTCCGGGCAAAGACTGCAAGGCGGTCAAGAGAAAAGGGTCTGCAAGGCAGCCCTAAAAAATCATCGTGCAAGGCACGATTAGAATATTCCCAAAAGGTTATTGGGCTTTCCTTATTGGGTCAATTTCCTTATTGGGCCTAATACTCCTTATTGGGCCAGATTTGTACTGTCACACAATTAATTGACATATTCTGTGCTGATTGGGCCAACAATTGACAGATAGACTTGTGTGATTTATTGGGCCCATTTGGGCTATTTTAATTCTCCAATGACATGTTATATGAATTATTTCATGTAATCTTACATTATTTAAAACGTAGCACTACGTAATTTCTTAATCAAATTCACCAAGTTTTCGACCAACGTAACGAAATATTTCCAAACATTATTATTAACTTTCAATAACATAAAATCAACAAACAAGTTATGTTTCACATCAATTTTAATCCACCTTAAGTTAAACACCTTTAAATCAAATAAATAAATGAAAATGTTAATTTAATTCAATAATCATAATGTAAATAAATAAATAACGAAAATAGATAAATAAATGAAATTAATAATCCTAAAATACCAAAAAAATGAGAAAATGAATTTAAAAATCAATAAAAAAAATAAAATAAATATCATAAAATTCCAAAAAAATAGATTGCATGTCTTCAACCATGTTTTCTTTCGTGTGTGATTCATTTCATTCAAATGTGAGTTATGTTCTTTCATTTCAAAGGGTTTGTCTGATGGTTAATCAAGGGTGTTCAGTCTTTTGCGCGGATATAATTAACACTAACTGCGGTTAGTGGGGAGGTCAAATGAACTAAACAAGACCATGTCATATAAATAAATAAATAAATAATTCAAATAAATCAAATCCAAAGTTAAATTTAAAATTTTTAAAGTGTTAAAAAATAATTCTCACAAAGATGGCGACTCCACTGGGGACCTCCCTTCCCTTCATCTCTCCATCAGACAATACCCTAACAATAAGATATACTCACAATCCAATTTTTATGCAGGTGTGGTCTTTGGCCCACTTGTGGTCCAGGACCACATAAGAATGGCTACCTCACAGCACCAACCAGATTTGGAGCCTTTCCCCAGTGGTGGAGTCTCCATACTTCTTGGACGTAATACCGGCTGTACTACCTGCCACTTCCAAGGCCCGTGAAGCAAACAAAGCAAAGGAAGAGCCTCAAGCTCAGGAGGCTAATCTGATAGAAATGTTTACAACCTATGCTATCAACTTCACCAACACTCCAACTGTTAGAAAGAACAGAAGACGCAAGTCTAGCAAGAAGCCCACAACACGTGGCATTTCAAGTTCTGGCAAGACTGTCCGAGTTGGCGATCTCCGGATCCACCTGGACGGCAGTGAAACCCTAATGATACCGGAGCGGCATGTAGCTACCGTACTGGTAAAGAACAATTTCGCATACTGCCTAAATACTACAGGACAAGCCAAGTTTCAAAGTGAAAGATGTGAAGAAGCAATGGATGAAAGTTGAAAACCAAGAATAATCAACATGACAAATTGGCTTCAAGAAATACAAAGTCAATGTTGAAAAGAAGGAAATATATAGCCCACCTAGTGTCAGACAGGTGTGGGTCACCAAAGAAGAAGCTCAAGAACTTCGAAGGACAAGGGCCTAGAGTCTCTAGTAGGGCGAAGCAATGCAAGAATGGTCATGGAGCAGGACCCAACAAACTGGCAAACCTTCGGGAGAAGAAAAGTCCAAGAAAGACAAAGGGAGTCTTCCCAAGAGTCTCGAACTAAAGAATGCACCCCTTCTTTACCGGTTGATCTGCAAAGAAGATCTAAAAGGAAAGGGGTATACCAAGAAAGAAGACAAGCAAGCCTGGAGACAGGGCAAAATTTCAAGTCAGAAGAACACAAGAGGGATGATGATGTCCCTAGAAAATCAGTCTTCCAACGCCTGGGTGCCACTGTACGCCCTAGGCAGAAGAAAAGAAGAACAGTGCAAATCACTGAAGAAGGCATGCGCATATACACATGCTATGCCTCTAACATCAACCTGCCTGCAATAGCTGACCAGGCAGAAACCTCAAATATAGAACAACATCCCACGATATCTAATCGCAGAAGGGAGCAAGCTCGAGCCTGGCTTGACCGGGTAAATGTGGAAGTGGGACTTACCACACAAAATGAAGGAGGCATGGGGGCTGCCGACATTGCCACCACATCAAGTCACCCTCTGGATCAGGGTCGACCAGCTGAAAACCCTAATATCAGGGTATCCTCATCACCAAATCTAGAAATGGTAATGCAAGAAAATCGAAAGCTAAAGGCTATGTTGGAAAGCCTTATGCAACAATTGGAAATGGCAGCGCCACTGCCACCACTATAGCCTCCGCAACAGGCACAACAGATATTGCAACCTCAGCAACTTCAACAAGCAAGCCAGCCAGCATTGCCCACAACGGCACCAGCCCTGGGAAATTTGCCGCCAAATATTCCATGCACAGAACCTCTGGCCGAACAACCAAATGAAAATCCAAATTCATGCCATGAAGAAACTCAAGAGGTGCATGTTACAGAACAAAGACATGATGCGCCGCAATTGAATACTACATTTGAAAGAACAAGGGTCTCTCAGAGGGGCATGATTGAACAAATGATTGAAGCAAAAATAGCTGAGCAGAATGAGGGGCCTGCCACCTATGACCTATATAGGGTACCATACCCTGTATACCATCTCTTCAAAAAGCTCCCAACAGACCACCCAAAGGTCCCTAAATTTTCAAAATTCAATGGGGATGGGTCACCTCATGAACATATAGCTCATTACATGAGCAGCATGGCAGAACTGGCAACTGAAGAGTCATACCTTTTAAGGTACTTTTCAAACTCACTTACTAGGCCAGCTTTTCAATGGTATGCCCGGTTGAAGCCCGACTCAATAGTTGGTTGGGAAGATATGCAAAGAAAATTCTATGAACGCTTCAGAGTGACAGAAAGAAGAGTCACTTTAGCAGAACTTATATCCTTAAAGCAAAACAAAAATGAGTCTGCTCTGGATTTCATCAAAAAATGGCGTGACATGAGCATGAAATGTGAGCAACCACCAGCACGTGAAGATGCGGTGAAATTATGTCAAAGAAGTCTGAAGCCAGAAA
The DNA here is from genome assembly GCA_014218235.1 of Colocasia esculenta. Taxonomy (NCBI): domain Eukaryota; kingdom Viridiplantae; phylum Streptophyta; class Magnoliopsida; order Alismatales; family Araceae; genus Colocasia; species Colocasia esculenta. The sequence continues at coordinate 110,240,875 of CM024755.1, read as the reverse complement.
TCAAGGAAAAGCTCGTAGGGGCCAATATTCTGACATTTGAACATCTCAACAACACAGTGGCAGAGATAGAAATCTTCTTTGCCGAAAACCCCATGCTTTATATGGAAGGGGTTAAATCTCCTAAAGACGAAAACACCAGGTCACGAGAAGTAAATACCGTGGACTTTCGGCAGCCCTGGGGAAAACTGGGGGCAAGGGAGATACCTCTGCCTCTTCAAATTCAAAGAAAGAAGAAAGGAGATCTGCCCCCACCCTAATTGAGAGGCTCAACACTCCTTATTCATTTACCAGGGAGCATACAAGAGAATTGTTGGACATATATCTCAAGAGAATCTCATGACACTCCCAGAGCCCAAGCGTCCAGAAGAAGCAACAATGGTGGACAAGCCCAATTATTGCCTATATCATCGCGTGCTGGGTCACGCTCTAGAAAATTGCTATCTGTTCAAAAATCGGGCAGAAAAGCTAATTCAAGCAGGAATTATTGACATGGCTGAGCACTTGGTAAATCCACCGAAGCCATACCAACAACCAAAACTCACATTCTCTGCTAATGTGATCAATGTTATGACCCAAGCTAGGTCCCAATAGGCCAAGCACAAATGGCGCAAGCTGGATGGCTAGATGAGCTGTCTAGAGTCAGTATATGACTCCGAGGGAGATAATGGAAGGTGCTATTCAGGCCACATTCGACCATAGGCAAGAAGAAGCAAGTTGGACCCTGGAGAATACAAACAAGAGGTCAGCCCCTATGAAGCTCAAAAAAAAAAAAAAAGATTGAACCAGAAAGTCATACCTCAGTGGCGTCGCCCCACTCAAGGAAATAGCAAAAGAAGTAATTCTCCAAGAATTGGCAGTCTTGAAAAAAAAATTTCAATCAAATCAAATCAAAAGAAGAATGAGAAGAGGAAGAATCTGCCGTTGAAATAAATAAGTCAATGCCCACAGTGGAAATAAATGAGAAACCATCTCAAACACCAACTAAGGAGGGGATAAAAGGTTTGGTACCCCTCGGAGCTGAACAACTTCCTCTAGAAAAAATGAATGAGAGCAAGAAATGGGCGACAATGCCGCAATCCTCCTTCCACCACAGCCATGCAAGGGTTTAGCAAATGATGCCCCCTTAACAAGACAAACAAAGGCAAAGAAATAATGGGGGCATCTCCAAAAAAGAAAAGAAAAAATCACCGTCAACAAAGAAACGACGACATTAAAGCTCAGCATGCAGTTGGAGGATCCTGAGCAAAGGCCATTATAGCTGCATAGGCCCATTGTCAAGCTTGGAACTAAGGCCATCAGCCAAGTAATAGAAGTTGGCATACCACTGCCATTAAATCACATACAAACGGCAATCCCTCAGAAGGTCCACATACTGGAGCCTCTGAAATTCTTTTTGGCTTACCATGCTGAAGGTCAGCCAATGATGTTCTATAAAGGGAAGCATGTACCCAAACAACCTTCAGATGATTTGGCTAAAAGATGCCACTTTTAAATTGAATGAAATAGTCAAAGATCTGAAAGACATGCCAGAGCAAATAAAGACAATATGTCAAAAATAAAATATTCAAGTTCAAAGTCGAATGAAAGTCAAGCTACATCAAGCAATGTGGTACCCCTACCAATGTCAGGGGGCAACCGCCATTCCCCCACAATGACAGAAGAGGTTTGGATGGGAGACACGGGATGGTCCCGCAGTCTCCTATGTTGCAAATATTGTCAACATAAAGCTTCCAAAATTGAAACAAGGATGGATGAGAATGATGCCCAGATGGACGAGGATCTCTCCACAAATGAAATAAGGGTCGTTCAAAACCCCAAAGAAAATTCAAGAAAAGGCTTATCCCTCCGAGAGCAAGAATGGGAGGTATCACCCCTTGCATAAATTAACAAAGAAAGGAGCCCATTCATATGGGACGACGAATGTCGAAAAATCTTTGATAAAATCAATATTTGCTTAATCCTCCTATGCTGGGGGCACCTATCAAGGGCAAGCCTTTAACTGTGGCTATGTGTGCATCATTGGGGCATTACTAGCTTTAAATGAAAAAAAAAAAAAAAGAAAGAAAGGGAAACAAAAAAAAAAAAAAGGAAAAAGAAGAGAAAATAAAAAGAAAAAAGGGGCAACGCATGGTGGAGTGCTTAACAACCCATCGAGCGCCAGAAGATTCCCCTCTGAATACAGAATTGATTGATGAGGAGGTGCTCCCTGCTCATGAAACTTATGAAGCACAAGAAACTCAAGTTGAATATTGACAATTATATTTTGATGGGGCAGCACGAGCTTCTCTGAAGGCTAAGGGCACATCAACAAATATGGCAGGGGCAGGAATTGTCTTTCGTGACCCCAGAAAAAAAGGATATTGCACTATTCATGTGCTCTTACAGAATCCCTGACAAATAATGAAGCAGAATAGGGAGCCCTCATAGTTGGCTTGGAAATCGCTCTGGAAATGGGCATAAGATGCATTGAAATGTTTGGCGATTCATTGCTAGTCGTCAGACAAATGTTGAACATTTTTAAAGTCCGAAAAAAAAAATTGAAAGCCTATTTTGAGGCAGCCATAAGACTCAGCGACAAGTTCTACCACTTCAAAGTAGAACATGTCAGAAGAAGTCAAAACTCTCAGGCTGATGCATTGACTGAACTCGCATCTGCCCTTAAACTTTCCTTGGAAGGTGAACTGGGAATTACCATAAAAAATAGAAGATTGCTTCTAAGCACCCTAAATCGCCATGATGGTTTGACAACCTTCGAGGCAAATGAATTGGAAGAAAATGAAAGTCAAGAAGAAGATGATTGACGTATTCCCATTATCAAGATAAAAAAAAAATGGTTGGCTACCAGACAAAAGAGGGGAGCAGGTGCAATTGCTGCGGAGAGTTGCTTCCTACAAATGATGAATGACACATTACATAAGTTTACACCTGAAAAGCACAAGTCGGTACTGTTGAGATGCCTCTCTCTGAAAGAAGCCAAAATGGTCATGCGGGAGGTACATGCAGAGCTGTGTGGAGCCCACCAATCTGGCTCAAAAAGAAGTGAAAATCAACATAAAAGCAAAGGCTTTTATTGGCCAACCATGTTTACAAATTGCGAGCGATTTGCCCGAACCTGCCTCCAATGCCAGGCCTATGGGCCCGTGCCAAGAAAGCTTTCAACAAAACTTTATGCAAGCTCATGGTCAAGTTGGTAAATGGCCAAAAGCGCGATTGGGACGAAAAGATGCATGAAGCTCTATGGGCCTATCGTAACATCTACAAAACTCCTACAGGATGCTCGCCTTTTTCCCTAGTCTATGGGACCGAAGTAGTCATCCCTGTTGAAGTCAAGCTCTCATCTTATAGGGTAGCTCTTCACTACGGGCTCCTTACGGACGAGGAGAGTGAAATTGAAAGGCGGCTTGAAGAGCTGTCAAATTTGGAAGAAAAGCGTTTGGTTGCATACCAACGACTTCAAAATTATCAAGCACGGATGTCCCGCGTTTTTGACAAAGCCAGTGAAAAAAAAAAAAGCTAAAAAAATGAGGGGAGATCTTGTCATGGTCAAGCAAAAGGACGTCATGGCCTCCCAACCCAAAAGCAAATTCATAGCCAATTGGCTTGGCCCATTTGTGGTCGACAAAGTGTTTGAAGGTGGCGCCTACACGGTAGTCGACCAAAAAGAAAATGTGATGTTTTCGCCTCTAAACGACAGACACATGAAACTGTACCACACTCCTGAGTGTGACTACGTCCACACAATGCAACAGGTGGATCCGACTTTGGTACACACTGAAAATATAGAAGTGATCTCACTGCAAGATCCTCCAAATAAAAAAAAAAGAAAAGAAAACAAAAGAAGAAGAAGAAAGGGGCTTAAAAACGAGGTGCCCCGGCAGACTTGATCCATTACTCTTTTAAAATGGATCAAGGGCAAAAAGGCCTAAAACCCAGTTGAGGTGAAAACCCGAAAGGGCGCCTCAGGTAAAAATGGGAAACCCTGCTGCATGAAAACCCGAAAGGGCATACAGGCAAAAGAAAGAAGAGGCTAATTGTGGTGAAAACCCAAAAAGGGCATCACAATTGGTATATCAAAAAAAAAAGAGATGAGGGTACTCTCTCGACCTTTCTTAATAGCGAGATGAGTTATCCCGCATTCCTTATAAAAGAAAAGATACAAGAGTTGTCAATGACGAAACAACCATTAAGTTCATTCAAATGAATAATCTAATTCTGGGGCTACGACCGAGACAACGATGATTGTGTCTTTCCGCCCTTATAAGAAGTGTGGAAAACTCAAACTCTGCTCAAAGAAAGAGAGAGGAGGAGAACCCAAACAAAAGAGAAAACTCTCATTCCAAAAAAGAAAAAGAAAAGAAAAGAGTCAAATTTCGAGCTTCTTTGGCTAACAAGCCGTCATGGCTAGTCAAAAAGCTCAAAATCTAGACCTTTTGGCTAACAAGCCGTCAAGGCCAGTGAAAGGTCAAAATTCATGTCTTTTGGCTAACAAGCCGTCAAGGCCAGTCAAAAGTCCAATCCGAGCTTTTTGGCTAACAAGCCGTCAAGGCAGTCAAAGAGTTCAAAATCCAGACCTTTTGGCTAACAAGCCGTCAAGGCCAGTCAAAGGTCGAAACCCATGTCTTTTGACTAACAAGCCGTCAAGGCCAGTCAAAGGTCAAAACCACGTCTTTTGGCTAACAAGCCGTCAAGGCCAGTCAAAAGTCAAATTCCAAGCTTCTTTGGCTAACAAGCCGTCAAGGCCAGTCAAAAAAGCTCAAAATCCAGACCTCTTGGCTAACAAGCCGTCAAGGCCAGTCAAAAAAGCTCAAAATCCAGACCTCTTGGCTAACAAGCCGTCAAGGCCAGTCAAAGGTCGAAACCCATGTCTTTTGACTAACAAGTCGTCAAGACCAGTCAAAAGTCAAATGCCGAGCTTCTTTGGCTAACAAGCCGTCAAGGCCAGTCAAAAAGCTCAAAATCCTGACCTCTTGGCTAACAAGCCGTCCAGGCCAGTCAAAGGTTGAAATCCATGTCTTTTGACTAACAAGTCGTCAAGACCAGTCAAAAGTCAAATCTCGAGCTTCTTTGGTTAACAAGCCATCAAGGCCAGTCAAAAAAGCTCAAAATCCAGACCTCTTGGCTAACAAGCCGTCCAGGCCAGTCAAAGGTTGAAATTCATGTCTTTTGACTAACAAGTCGTCAAGACCAGTCAAAAGTCAAATCTCGAGCTTCTTTGGCTAACAAGCCGTCAAGGCCAGTCAAAAAGCTCAAAATCCAGACCTCTTGGCTAACAAGCCGTCCAGGCCAGTCAAAGGTTGAAATCCATGTCTTTTGGCTAACAAGTTGACAAGACCGGTCAAAAGTCAAATCACGAGCCCTAGAGGAGCCTCAATCCTCTAAACATATTCACGGCTCTCAGGGAAGCCTCTAATTCCCTACCATACACAAATCTAACTTCTCAATTCACGGCTCTCAGGGAAGCCTCTAATTCCCTACCATACATAAATCCAAACTCTAAATCCATGGCTCTTAGGGAAGCCTTTAATTCCCTACCGACTATTGAACCCAAACTTTTGGCCAACACACTGTCAAGGTCGGCCAACCCAATTAAAACCCAAGAAACAAATTCAAATTCCATGGCTCTCAGGGAAGCCCTAATTCCCTACCATATACGAATCCAAACTCTCATTCCATGGCTTTCAGGGAAGCCTCTAATTCTCTACCGACTATAAACCCAAGCTTCTAGCCAATACACCATCAAGGTTGATCAACCCAGTTAAAATCCAAATTCAAATCCTACGGCTTTCAGGGAAGCCTTTAATTTCCTACCGCACATAAACCCAAACCCTTGGCCAACACACCATCAAGGTCGGCCAAGTCAGCCAAAATCCAAATCCAAATTCTCACGGCTCTCAGGGAAACCTTTAATTCTCTACCATACACAAATTCAAATTCTTACGGCTCTAGGGAAGCCTTTAATTCTTTACCAAAAAAAAAAGAAAAAAAATAAATAGAATAAATAGGGGCTTAAAAAGGAGGTGCCCCGACGGACTTGGTCTACCACTTCATCGTGATGGATCAAGGGCAAAAAGGTCCAAAGCCCGCTGAGGTGAAAACCCGAAAGGGCGCCTCAGGCAAAAATGGGTAAACCCTCAACGCGAAAACCTGCAAGGCGTGTTGGAAAAAGCTAGAGGGGGCCAATCTTGGCGAAAACTCAAAAGGGCGCTGAGGTTGGTAATGTGAACAAAAAAAAAAGAAGAAGAAAAAAAAAAAAAGAAAGAGCAAAATCTGTCAGCCGTACTGTTATGGACATCCTTATCCATGATGGCCGGCCAAGTCAAAATTTATATATTTTGGCTAACAAGTCATCAAGACCAGCCAAAGGTCAAATTACGTGCCCGAGGGAGCCTCAATCCTCTCATCCAAATCATGTGCCGAGGGAGCCTCAATCCTCTCATCAAAATTATGGCCCTAGAGAAGCCTAATTCCTAAATTCAAGCGTGTCATGGCCCCAGAGGAGCCCTAATCCTCTAAGTGAAATACCTCACGGCTTTTGGGGAAGCCTTAAAACCCCTGTTATCAATAAAGATCACATGCTGATAGTGAAACACAGAAGCCGATGTATATAGCAAAATAAAAGTCTTGGTCCCAAGACAGGCCCTTGGGATAGCCCAAAAAAAAAAAGAGAAGTCAAAATGAATGGATAGCATGTACTGATGCTAAAAAACAACATATCTCAAGTAACTCTATGCTCCAGTGTCGCCTGTCCTGAGAAAGACAACATGTATAAAAGAATGGCATGAATAACTCTATGAGGCGTAAGCGAGGTCGTCAACTCACGCCAATTCATGGCCTGCACGATTCTTGTAGAAACTATAGCAGTCTCTGCTCGCATAATAGTCAGCTGGGTCTCCATGATTTTTGGCTCCAAGTAATCTTCTTCAAGGTCATGTACCTGATCCTACTCTGCAAGGTCAAAACAACAGGAAATCATATTTTTGCCACAAAAGGATAAGAAAAGAAAAGGATAAAGCAGCTTATCAGAAGATATATTACAGCAAAGTCACAATTCTCAATGCATAAAGCAAAATTTGGCATTGTTGTCATGATATGATGGTCATTGATACTGCAAGTCCAAAAGGAATGGAAAATTTACTGCAAGTATGTCACAAGCTGCGACATCTCAAGTTCATAAATATGACATCTCCACCAAAGATCTTAAGAAAGTCAAAGTGGCTGAAATGAATTGGCAGAGTAAATGAAATTGACCCTCTGAAGGGCAACATGTGCTGAAATACAACTGGAAAGATTCACACGAGACAGTCGCCCTATGTTTCACTCTCGGACGCCAGTCTCGTGGGGGGCATTTGTTGTGCCAGATTTTCACCAGCCGATTCCATAGAAGAAACAGAAAAAGGGGTGAATAAACAAAATAAATAATGGAAAATCTAAAAAAAGTGAGAGAGACGAGAGGCCTTACCAACAGCCACTGCTATTGTGGTCTGCGCCTCCCCAAGCCTCCGCCTCTGCCTGGTGTTTTCCACGGCAGGAGGGGGAAGACGGAGCAGGGGAGGAGAGGACGCCGCCGCCACCCTTGCCTGGGTGGACCGCCGCCGGCCCAGCCCCCACCGCAGGCGCCGTCGCCGCCCGGCCTCACCGCCGCCGCCCAGTCTCGCCCTCGCCGTTGCTGCTCCAGCCGCCGCCGTCTTGCTCCCGCCGCTGCTACTGTTCACACGCCGCCAGCTTCCCCCTTGGCCGCTGCCACTGCCTGCTCTGCGTGAGGAGCCACCGCCAGCCCCCCTTGCTGCTCGCCCTCGCCGCTGCTGCCGCTGTTAGCCTGGGAGGGACGCCGCCGCCAGGCAAGGAAGAGAGGGAGGAGGGGGGTCGCGCATCCCCCCTCTTCCTTGCTCTGCTTCGCGCAGAGCCAGTCCGGGAAGGGGCCGAACAAAAAACGGAAAGGGAAAGAACAGAAAGAAAGGAAAGAAGCAGGGGTTAAACTGCAAATACGCAACTTAAAAATTGCGTAAAACCCCCTGGACAAACGTGCAGAGCTCCGGAGAGAGCGCAAAACCTTCCGGCCGGGCGTCTTTTGCCCAGCCATTATAAAAGGAGGGGGGCGCCCAGGCTAAAGAGGAGGAGAAAGGAAAGAGAAAACGGAGCAAGGCTCCGGGCAAAGACTGCAAGGCGGTCAAGAGAAAAGGGTCTGCAAGGCAGCCCTAAAAAATCATCGTGCAAGGCACGATTAGAATATTTCCAAAAAGGTTTATTGGGCCTTTCTTATTGGGTCAATTTCCTTATTGGGCCTAATACTCCTTATTGGGCCAGATTTGTACTGTCACACAATTAATTGACATATTCTGTGCTGATTGGGCCAACAATTGACGGATAGACTTGTGTGATTTATTGGGCCCATTTGGGCTATTTTTAATTCTCCAATGACACGTTATATGAATTATTTCATGTAATCTTACATTTATTTAAAACGTAGCACTACGTAATTTCTTAATCAAAATCCATCAAGTTTTCGACCAACGTTAACGAAATATTTTCCAAACATTATTATTTAACTTTCAATAACATAAAATCAACAAACAAGTTATGTTTCATATCAATTTTAATCCACCTTAAGTTAAACACCTTTTAAATCAAATAAATAAATGAAAATGTTAATTTAATTCACATAATCATAATGTAAATAAATAAATAACGAAAATAGATAAATAAATGAAATTAATAATCCTAAAATACCAAAAAATGAGAAAATGAATTTAAAAATCAATAAAAAATAAATAAATATCATAAAATTTCAAAAAAATAGATTGCATGTCTTCAACCATGTTTTCTTTCGTGTGTGATTCATTTCATTCAAATGTGAGTTATGTTCTTTCATTTCAAAGGGTTTGTCTGATGGTTAATCAAGGGTGTTCAGTCTTTTGCGCAGATATAATTAACACTAACTGCGGTTAGTGGGGGAGGTCAAATGAACTAAACAAGACCATGTCCATATAAATAAATAAATAAATAATTCAAATAAATCAAATCCAAAGTTAAATTTAAAATTTTTAAAGTGTTAAAAAATAATTCTCACACACCATCAATACACGCCCCACCAGAGCAAGACAGCCACCACCTTATTTGTCTGATTACATCAATGGTTTCACTGCTGCCCCAACTCCATCGTCGACAACGTCCAAGGTATGTTACCCTATTTCTCAAACTCTTAATTATTCTCGCTTCTCTACATCCCATATTGCCTTTCTTTCCACCATAACTCGGCACACAGAACCTACTGTTAGGATCGGATATTCGGTGATGGCAAAGCTAGAAGGGGGGGTTGAATAGATTTGCAGCGGAAACTTAAGCAATTTAAAAATTACTTCGAAATAATGAATCTACTCAATTAAAAACCCCACTGATCTGATGTGATTCAGTACACAAAGTGTGTGAGACAATTGAACAATCAGATTATGTGAACTAGTGTGTGAATGTTAAGAGTTTAATAGAACCCCTATGCATGCATCTAACGATGAGACAATATCAAACCATTGCACAAAGATTTTTAGGTGATTCGGAAATCACACCACGTGACTCTTACGTCCACCCCTCACACAGTGAGGAGACACTACTCAAAGATGAGTACAACACACGCACACTTGAGCACGACGACTCAATCACACACACACACGCTAGATCAAGTCCACAATAGATCAGATCCTCTAGCCTTGATCTGATCAACACACCACACATACAGAAAAACTGCTTATTAAGCTAGTTCAACCCTACAATCACACACACGCACGTTGTCTGAGGCAAACACGGACTCAAAACAACCACACGCACGTAGATCAAGCACAAGGGACGCTTAAACCACTGCCACACACACAGAGTAGTGAAAAGTGGAAAGAAGAAGAGTTCTGAGATGTAGAAACAAATCCAGATGTGAACTCTTCGTGGTGGTCGTCCAGAAGAACTCCAAGCTTCGTATGGATGATGATAAGATGATGGAGAAGCTTGAATCGTGGACGGACCGACTTCAACTCCGCTCGTGAGATGGATCTTCCTCGCGCTGGACGGAGAGTTGAAGCACAGCAGCAGAGAGAGAGAGCCTTCTTCTTTGTTTTGCTTAGGGTTTTGATATGGTGGCTTCCTGCTGCGAAAATACTTCAATATGATGTATATATAAGGGTGTCCAAGTATGGAGAGTCGTACTTAAAGAGAACACCCCAATACAAATCATATCTTAATCTCGTATCTGACTTTTCTCTGCATCTGTCGACAGGCACTTTATAGCTGTCGACACCTACTGCTGACTTCTGGTTTCCAGAACCATGTTAGTTCCTGGAAAACTGGATCTGTCGACAGGCGATTTGCTGCTGTCGACAGGCAACCTATATCTGTCGACAGGTACATTTCAGCTATCGACACATGCTGCTTTATTTGTGTTTCCAGTAGCCTGTTTGTTCTGGACTGGTCTATCTGTCGACACATGCCTTGGGGCCTGTCAACACATGACCACTTGAAGTGCTTTTCAAGGTCTTTTGCACTTGACTTTAGTTGCTTGTCTTGTGTACATTCACACCTACATTAAAGGACATTCTAAGTAAGATACAATGAATACATAGGTGATCATAAAAGCATTTTTTTCACTTGATCATTTCATTCATGTCATTATCATATTTATCATGTTTCCAACATCAATGTAACACCAATTATGTTAAACATCATCAAAAACATTTAAGCATATGTCATCATATACATTGTAACTCAACACCTACCACATATAGTGAAGCATCAAAACATTCTAATTGGCGAGCTGCCATGGCAGAGGAACTTCGGGCTCTTGAACTGAACAACACTTGGACTCTCACTACTCTTCCTCCTAGTAAGGGTGCTATAGGGAGCAAATGGGTCTACAAGATAAAATACAACTTTGATGGATCGATTGCTAGATTCAAAGCTCGTCTTGCTGCCAAGGGATATACTAAAGGTAGATGATGGCAAAACATTTGCTCCCGTCGCCAAACTTGTCACAGTTCGCTGTATCTTATCACTTGCTGCTGTCAAACAATGGCCACTGCATCAGTTGGATGTAAATAATGCGTTCCTGCACGGTGACCTCCAAGAAGAGGTCTATATGCAACTCCCACCGGGGCTTTGCAAACAGGGGGAGTTTTCTGTCTGCCGACTCTTAAAATCTATCTATGGCCTCAAGCAAGCCTCCTGATGCGGGACGACTATCACACGTGATAACTCTAGCTAACCAAAGTGATTTCAGCAATGAACATGTTAAGTTAATGGTTTCCACTTGCTTTTCCACAGGTCTAACAAGAAGGTAAACACGTAAAATAACAAGAACCTAACAGTACGAGTCGTCCCTAGCAGCAAAGAAGCGCTACAGATTGATGGTAGTGAGAACTACCGATAGTCTAGGACGCTAGCAGCACGTTCAAAATCGCAAATTCGATAGATCAGGTAGGTCCTTACGTCACACAACCAGCAATGATTTTAAAAGTTTTAAAATAGCTAGTTAACCTATTCTCTCATGCACGAGAACAAATATGCTCATATACCGACCAGCAAGTGTGGGACGGATCTAAAGCGACTTACCGACCCGTTGAAGAACGGGGTTCGTACCGGGGACGGTGGTAGGCGACACGGGTTGGCGGCTGCTACCGCTGGCTCCTGGGTCTCCCAACGACAGTCCGGCAAATTTCGTGACCACTGGATCCACGAGACGCGAACGTGGTGGTGAGACGACCGGCCTTCGAGGATGCTGGTGAGGAGGTGTTCTCGGACGTCGGGGCAGACCGAACTCGTGCGGGAAATGAGGGGGATACACGTACAGAATTTCCGCTGCGTTGACGTTCTCAGCCTCCGGGTTGTTCATCCAGTTGTCAGCCCAAATGCTGGCCCAGTGTCCAACAGCACTGGTAAGGCGGCTCCGGGATCAACCCACGGGGACTGGGAACTGGACGAAGGCGGCGAGAAGTCTGGGGCGTCCAGACGAGACCGCAAATGACTGGGGTGATGCGGAGACCACAGCGGGACGTCGCGGACTTCCACTGCTGAATGCGTCGCAGGAGGAGGCGAGGGCAGCAGTTCACGTTCCCAGGTTCGTGACCGCGAACAAGGGCTCCGCAGCACCAGGAGGGCCGTGCCGAGCGCTCGTGGACAGGGCGGCGCGGGTGAGCAGGGGCGACGGCAGGGGTGACGCGGCGGCTTCCCGGCAGGGCGACGCGGGCGGTGGCGAGGACGGAGAAGGCCTGGGAACCGGTGGGGGGCTGTTCGTGGACAGGGAAGGGGCCAACGGGGTTGGCGTCGCGTGTGGGGCTGCTGGGTGTGGGAGCGGTGGGCTCCAGGCGGCAGTGGGGGATGCGCCGGGGCCTCTCACAACCGTGGTTGGCGCGGGGTGGTTGCTTGGCGTCACGTAGGAGGGTTGGCAATGATGGCATGGTGGTCTGCGAACTGGACCAAAACAGGGATCCGGAAATGGCTTTTACGCAGATGGAGGAAGAAGGGGTTCTGGGGCTGTGGAGAGAGAGAGAGAGAGAGAGGGAACTGAGAGAGACAGAACTCAGAGAGAGGGAGAGAACGCAGATAGAGGGAGGAAGAGAGACAGAGCAAGGGGAGGAAGAAGACGGGGGGAAGGAGATGGGAAAGAAGGGGCGGTGGGGCTTCACACCCTCCCTTCCCGGGATCCTCCAAGCTCACACATGCACAGGGTCTACAACTCAGACGTTTCACTTCTCCAAGCGGCTGTTCATTCATTCATGTATTCATTGTCTCAAAACAGTGAAAGAGCTATTACATATATAGGCCACTCTCGAAAGGCCAAAAGACAGCAAAAAGAAAAGACTAAAATAACCCTGCAGATAACCAGAAATAACAGGAAAATAAAAGACCACATAATGGGCCATAAATGGGCCAGTCCACCAAAAGACAAGTACTAAGAAGCCTCAAAGATCCACTGTCTCATCAAGCCACAAAGATAACGGTCGAGCAGTCCGTCGACGACGATATACCAAAGCCGGGTCGAACCGGTCCCGCACATGTGTGTCCCCACCATCTCCAGAAATTGGTTCCAGAAGTTCACATCTGCTTTACTCGATGCTGATTTCTCACAGTCAAAAGCCGATTACTCTCTCTTCACAGCTCGACGTGATTCTTTCCTCACAATTGTTATAGTTTATGTGGATGATATTCTTATAATTGGAGATGACCACATCCTTATCACTCTTCTGAAGCAATTTCTACATCTCCGATTTCATTTGAAGGACCTTGGGCATCCTAAATATTTTATGGGCATAGAACTTGCTCGATCCCAATGTGGTGTTTTCCTCAACCAGCGAAAATATGCACTTGATATCATCAAAGACACAGGTCTTCAAGGAGCAAAACCAGTTACATCTCCTTTAGAGATTGGACACTCACTTCACTCTAGCAATGCTCCGCAATTATCTGATCCTTCCAAATATCGGCGATTAATTGGCAAACTATTGTATCTGACAATCACCAGGCCAGACATTACCTTCTCAGTTAATCTTCTCAGCCAATATATGTCTGCACCTTCTGAAAAGCACATTGGCGGGCAGCTCTTCATGTTGTCAGGTACATCAAACACACTCCAGGCACTGGGATTTTCTATAGCTCTTCCAGCCCCCTGAAGTTAAACATCTACGCCGATGCTGACTGGGCTTCTTGCCCAACCACCAGACGTTCTGTTACTGGATATGTCACATTTTTTGGCACTAATCTGATTTCCTGGCGCACAAAAAAGCAGCATACTGTCTCACGTTCTTCTGCAGAATCGGAGTATAGAGCTATGGCTGCTGCTTCCTGTGAAGCACAATGGCTTCATTCACTATTTCAAGATCTCCAAATTGACACTGGACCTGCAATGTTGTACTGTGATAATAAAGCTGCTTTACATATTGCTGCAAATCCAATTTTTCATGAACGAACGAAACATATTGAACTGAATTGCCATCTTGTTCGAGAGCGCATCCAGTCTAAGCTTCTTCAAACATCGCATGTTTCATCAACTGATCAGCTCGCAGATATCTTCACCAAACCTTTGGGCAACAAGCAATTTGTTTCCCTTAGTTCCAAGTTGGTTCGGCATTTGCACCCTCCACCTTGAGGGGGAGTGTTAATCATTGTAATAACCATATATTGACAAATAATTAGGAACCGCACTCTGTAGAATGTTCCACCAGTTATTTGCGTCAAGAGATCCCAACAGAATGGATAAGGGAATCACACACTCTGGATGAGACCCGCACCTTCTGGATGTATCCATTTATGTCTATATAAACAGAATACGGGGTCCTGAGTTTTGGCACCCTGTACATTTCTTCCTTCTCGTTTCTCATTCCACTCACATTTCTAACTATAAGAACCACAGGGATCCTAATGGTTGGAGAACAACATGAAATAAGCGGAAGCATCGGAAACAAGTTGCCCCGGAACAAATTCAACACAAAAGGGCCAGTATTTCACAAAGTCGTTGTGATTTCAAACAGAAAATAAGAGGAAAGGAAATCGGCAAAAAAAATAGGAGAAAAGGTGGAGCCGAGGAGGAGGGGGGGCACTCACATTTGAGAGAAGCTGAGTACTGGGGGAAACACTGGGAATCCGAGAACCTGGCTGCGCTCGGATACGGTGGCGAATATGAAGAAGAAGCAGCGGCGGTGGAAGAGGAGGATGCGACCGGCGACGACGAAGATGCCATGATCCCTCAACACGCCTTCCGCGGAGCCCCGACGAGGCCGCTTAGACAGCGTTAAGATATATATATATAATATATATATATATATGTATTACAGCGCTGTATTGTATATTACTTTATTTAGAAAATTTGTACATATTACCCTCTGAAATTATAAGATATATCAACTAGTACTTTGAAATTTTGATAATTCTCAACAACCTCCTAAAACCTACTTGAGTTAAAAAATAACCCCTAAAGTTAAATTTTTTTGGTATGTCTTCAAAACAAGTATCAAATAATGGAATATTTTTGTCTTTAGTGCCATTAATATTTTAGGGTAGAAGTGTCCATAGAGAGAGAGAGAGAGAGAGAGAGAGGAGGGGGGTTTCTCTTGTATTGCCTACGCAAAAAATAAAGAGAGGCAAAAGGCCGAGATGGGGAACTTAGGTTCTCCATCTTCCTAAACATCTCTATGGGCATAGCTAGGCATCAGCCTTGTTGCCCTCCAAGTCCTCTCTAATATACTACATCAGTCCCCACTTGACCATCCACTAGATTCCTCTATATGGTCCACCTACATTCTCGGTTGTCGCCATCACCCTCTTCGCCCCTTTGACTACTTGCATGGCTCCAACTTCTTAGGGCAAAGAGAGGACATTCATGAAATGTAGCAGAAGATAGCTATGAAGAAATCTAGAAGGGGGGATGAATAGATTTCTACCAAATTAAAAATTAAACACTCATCAGATTAAAAATCTATGAGAATTACAGAGTTTTGAGTTATGCACAGATTCAAATCATAACAGATAGAGCAAGTGAGGTGTGAATCTACAGATTGCTAGATAATATCATACTGAATAGCAAATGTGTCTATCAATCATCTAACGTTAAGATAGATCAATCCACAGTGACACAGAGATTTAGGGTGGTTCGGATTACACAATTGTGTATCCTACATCCACCATCCACACACACACACAAATCTGCTTATGTAGCCAGTTCAAACAGAACACACAACACACACACAATTTGAGATGATCGAAATCTCAAATTAGAACACACACATGAAATTGAGCAGAAGGATAGATCTAATTTCACACTACACACTGAATGATTTGAAGTTGATTTGTAGAACCAGTTGAATAATAAGAAATTATGGAACAGATGAAACTGGTTCGAATTTCCCCCTTTGTGCTTCCAACTGAAACTTCTGGCTTCCAGCTTCAGACTGATGATGTAGACTTCTGAATCTGAGAATTCAACTTTGACTTTGATCACTCACAGCAACTGGATCTCCAATTCTTCAGATCTGAAGCAGCAGCAGCCTTCAGATGAGACCTCTCTCTAGCCGCCGCTTTCTGGTTCTGGAGAATGAAGAACTAGTGTGTGTTGCCCCAAAAGTGTGAAGATCATGGGCATTTATATTCTCATGTATCCACGTAGTACCTTGGAGGCACAAAATTCCCACTCAAAAAATTCCTGAATCAAAACCTGACACGTGTCTAAGAATTTAGATTCTGGATCATCATTCGATGTGTGTTGACACATGATCCTGGCTTGTTGTTCTGTCAACACTGGAAGTTAACCTGTGTCGACACATACTTGACTTGTGTCGACACACCTGACTGAATCATAAAAATATGGCTCTCTGGGAAACCTCCTGTGTCGACACCCTGACAGAAGTGTGTCGACACCACTGACTCCTTTCTCCTGTCTGCTTTCTGAGAACAAAGGATGTGTCGACACATAAGGGACCTATGTCGACACAACTAGTTTTTCTTCTTAAATTTCTTCACTGGTATTGCTCTTTGTGTCGACACTCTGAAAATAATGTGTCAACATCACTGACCTCATAACATCTTTTTCTCTGAGTTAAACATGAAATATTATGTTAGATATGACTGAAGCAAAGTATTTAAAATTGTATGGATCATAGTTAAACATCATCAAAACAAGAGATCCAACAATCTCCCCCTTTTTGATGATGACAACTATGATTCATTGATCATTTCAGTACGAATGAACAAAGTATAGAAATCAGTCAATCACTTCATTTCATGTCACATGTGAGAGGCAATCACAATCATAAGGTCACATCATTCATTGAGAATTAAACAACAGGAGTATGACATTCATATGAAAATCATGAAATTCAAAAACCAATGAGTCTCAAATTCACTTGACATAAAGTTCTGAAACAAAAAAAAATGAAATATTCACCCACAATATTCACACACAAACATATCTCTCCCCCTTTGACATCATAAAAAAGATAGCACTACTGAGGTGGAGCTGGGGGAGGGGCAAAGAGCTTGTGATCAATGTCCTTCAATTTATCTTCCAAAGCTCCAAAATTGTTTCTCAGTAAAAGTTGAACATCAGTCAATCATGTATGAAGTGTTTCTTCCATTTTCTTCAGATTTTCAGAAATGTGAACTGTCATGTGATCAATGCCATGAGGCATAGGAGGAACAGTTGTAGAAGAGGTAGCATAACTACTATCTCCAATGCTAATGTCATCTTTTAGTTTCCGCATATTATTGAAATCAGCTTTGAGTTCCTCAATCTGTTGATCAATGTGAGCTGTATGCTCTTTCATCTGTTCCATATCACTGACAAAATGAGCAAAAGAGAGTCGACACTTGAAAATCTGAGTTACAACATCTTGTCTAGTTTGAATACCTTGTTGTGTATTATCAAGAACTCTGGAAAGCAAGTCTTGAAGCCCAGACTGAAGGAATGATAACTGAGTTGATGCATCACCAAGTGTGCCAACCAATCTATTAAACCTTCTTAAGGCATGTTCAACAAGTTCTTGTTGCCTCAAAAAATGACTTGTTACTATGTTTTCCAATCTCTGTATTCTGAACTCAGAATTGGTTGATATTTCTCTCATAGAAGAATTCAAATTGTCAAACTGAACTTGAAGAAAATGATAGAGTTCACGAGGGACTGAAGATCTACCAATAGATGTGGAAGCTGATCCTTGATGTTGAAAGAAGGAGGATTGAACAAGCAAACTTTGATGTGGCACACTGTCATGTGGACTCTCCTATGGAATGGACTGTTAAGGCATATCTGGGGGTAATTCCTGCTCCAATGGTGGTTGTTCCACTTGTGTTTCTTGAGGAGGGTCTTCACTAGGAGTTGATTGTTCTAAATTATGGTTTGATGCTTGTTTCAATACTGGACCCCTAGTGATATGATCTCCTTGAATTTTGAACCTCATGTATCCTATCACATTGTTCAAACAGTATATGTTATACTGAGGAATTCTCTGAACTTTCTCATTTAAAAAGGAGATGCCAAACTTCTCAAAGAGAGCAGTCAAGTGTGCAGCATAAGGAAGAGATCTACGAAGTTCCTTTCTTGTTGTTTCAGACATAATCTAAAACATGATCCCAGTAAGATCCACCTTAATCTTTTTCAACATGCAAAACAACAAAAATTTGTGAATGTCTGTGAGCCTGTTTCTTCCACCACCCTGAGGTGTAAGAATAGTGGTGAATATATGATGCACTAATTGATGCAGTGGAGGAAAAGTATTGGCATTCAAGCTTGTAACATGTGTTTGTTTTGCATCTTTCTTGTCATAAGGTAACCTAGTAAGTAAGGAATAAGCTTCATGAAGAACAAACTGGAAGGTACAAAAATCTTCACCAGAATTAGGAATATTAAAAAGTTGATGTGCCAACTCTTGAGTTAAACTGATTTTCACATCTTTTACTTCAGATTTAAATCCCTCTTATGTATCCACAAGATTTTTGTAGAATTCTTGAACCAATCGTGGATAAAAAAAATTTGTGCTCACTGATGAATTTTAACTAGCTTTGAAAATTCAAATAGGGGAAGAAGGTCTAGAAAGGAAGTTGATAAATCTGTATCATGGATGTCAACTAACTTTGGCTTCAAAAGCATGCGCAGTTCAGACTATAAAGATCTTGAAGGTGTTTCTGTTGGAGGCTGAGATACATCAGATGAAGAGAGTTATGGTGTTTTTGTATTAGGGTTAGAAGTGGGTGTATCTTCGGTTGATGAGGAACTGGTTTCCTCAGAAGAGCTTGAATCCCTCAGAATTCTTCGTTTAGGATATCTTGGCGGCACAACAGACTTTCCTTTGCCTTGAGGTGTAGATTTTCCACGTTTGGAAGAAGTACCAGAAGAAATTGAGTCTTTTGTCCTCTTCGAAGGATCATTGATGAACTTGGACCTCTGTTCCACTGGTTGATCTTGAATAACCACACCTTTGACTGCTGCTTTTGCCTTTGCTCCACGCCTTGGAGTTTGCTTGGGTGCCATGGAGACTAGATATGGAAGAAGAAGAAGCAAGATGGATGAAATGGAAATCGGAGAATCTCGTTCTTCCGGAGTTGGATGAGAGGAGGGAAGTTTAAAAGATGGAAAGTTGAAGGTGTAGGGTTGACCTAGGATTGTGGTCCTTAAAATAGAATCGACACCCAAGGAAAGATGGTAAGATGATCTAGCGGTTCATCTAACCTAAACTAGAACCATTAACTGGGTGAAAGTGTGCCGACACAAGAATAGAGTGTGTCGACCTGTGACCAGACTGTGTCGACACAAGAATAGAGTGTGTCGACCTGTGAGAACAAAATTTCAAGAGTTTGTGAAAGGAAGAGAAGGAGAATCTTTAATATGATGAGAATGACTTGAAAATCAATTATTCGGGGATTTTTAATATGTTAAAGATGTCACTATCAAATTTTTTCATCATTCCTTTTGCAAATATAATGGTTTAAGAGACAGTAGACAATGTTTGACCATCAAACAAATCTGAAGACCCTGGATCACGATTTAATAGAATTAAAATATTATGTTCAGTAACACATCATTTTTTCAAACCTTACTCAACAATTGCAAGATAATCTCTCTAGGATAAATGCTAATCAGTATTCAAGTTAAACATTTTAGAAGATCTGAATTGGGCAAGTTGTTGACCATTATGATTGTTGTATTTTCTTTGAAGTACAAGTAATGAACAGTCAGATATAGTACATCTTGTTCACTCAAGTACACATATTTTTTACACACCTGAGTCTCTGGTTACTTGAGATTACTAATCATTCTACCTCAAGGGGTTAATGAAAACTTTTTGACATGGAAATATACGTTTATCAGATGCCAATATTCTCAGTTACTCAGTTAACATTAAAGTTGAATATATTTTGATTGAACCCCTTAGAACAGAGATAGCAAGATACTTCATGACATACATAGCTCATCACTTTTTGTGAAGGTGTGCAGTTTCTCAGTATGCAAGCCATTGCTCTGCCATAAGAGAATTGAAAATTGATAGATATCAAAAGTTGGGCACAAACTTAGCATTTCTCAAATCTTAAAAAATGTGTAAAAATAGTACTGATTTTAACATTATTCAACCAAAGAAATTAAATTACTTTTGAATTTTAGTGAATAAAAGAATGTTGACTTAAAGAATATGTTAAGACTATTAAATATGCATTCCTGGTTGTTTTCAGAAGTTTTAATGGTCAGGTTTTGAACTACATAAAAAACAAACCACTAAATTGTTTTTGGTTTGATGTAAGAAGAATCAGTGAATTCTTTAGCTCCCCGTGAATTGTTGACTTAGTCAAGATTCATAAAAAAATAAAGATTTTCCTTCTTCAGCATGATAGAAAATCAAATTGAAAATGTCTTGGAAAATTTTAAAGAATTTGATGTCAAGCAAAGAAGAGATGTGTCGATGTAGAAGTTGTTGTGTGTAGACATAGAATATGGGTAATGATCACTCTCAGTCTCAAAATAGTGAACTGGTGTCGACACAACATCAATTATGTGTCGACCTGATTCTGAATCAAAGCTTTCACTGACATTGCTCAACAAGTCTGATCAAATTGCAAGTTGTTCCCTGACAGCTTATGTACAATCATTGTTGCCTTCTTTTCAAAAAATCTTTCTTCTCAAAACATGTGCTCCCCCTCAAAATGTGCATGACTAGAATATGTGATATGCAAATGATCCACATATCAAACTTGCACACTTTTTTGCATTCAGTCAAGTAGAATCAACATGAAAAGCATGAATATGATCAGACAATCACAGTACAAACATAGACATTTCATTTAGATGATTTTTTTTAAAGATTAAAAAAAATTAATGACCCTTACACAAGGGAGATTATTGGTACTTGGTGGAGGATTTTCCTCACACATAATGATAATGATAGTTTTCAGAATAGTTTGACTTGTCCTTCCATAGTTCACCATTTGATATACCAAATAATCATTACATAAGAGGCCAAATTATTTCTAGTTTCCAATAAAGATTTAGTGCATGTTGCAAATTCTAAGCTCTCTTCTCAAGGATGTGAATCTGTCCTCGGTCAAAGGTTTTGTAAAAATATCAGCCACTTGATTTTCTGTAGGTATGAATTCTAATTCAATGTTTTTATTTGCAGCCTCATCTCTCAGAAAATGATGTTTGATTTCAATGTGTTTAGTTCTTGAATGTTGAATTGGGTTTTTAGAAAGATTGATAGCACGAGTATTTTCACACATAATAGGTGTGCATCCAATGTCAATGTTGTAATCAAGCAACTGACTTTTGATCCACAACACTTGAGCTGCACAGCTCTCTGCAGCAACATATTCTACTTCTGCAGTGGAAAGTGCAAATGAGTGTTGCTTCTTGGATTCCCACGATACCATGCAGCCTTCTAGGAATTGGCAAAAACCACTAGTGCTTTTCCTATCAAGTTTGCATCCAGCATGGTCAGCATCAGAATATGAAATCAAATCAATATGACAGCCAGATGGGTACCATAAACCCAAATCACATGTAATAGAGATATATCTAAAAATTCTCTTAACAGCAAGCAAATGACTATCTTTGGGACTAGATTGAAATCTAGCACAAAGACAAACACTGAATTGTATGTCAGGTCTACTTACAGTAAGATATAGGAGAGAGCCAATCATACATCTATACTACTTTGCATCAACCAAATTACCTTTCTCATCACTGTCCAATTTCATACTTGTGCTCATAGGAGTAGATGTTGGCTTGGCTTGTTCAAACTGAAATCTCTTCAATAGCTCTTTGACATATTTTGCTAGATTAATAAAGAACCCATCTTTAAATTGTTTAACTTGTAAGTCAAGGAAAAACTGTAACTCTCCCATAAAACTCATTTCAAACTCACTATGCATGTGTTTTGAAAATTCTTCACATAGTGAAGGGTTAGTGGAACAAAAAATGATGTCATCCACATATACTTGAACTACAATTATGTGATTTTGGACAGATTTTATGAAAAGAGTTTGGTCCACCTTACCTCTGGAGTAGCTTTTACTAACTAAGAAATTGTTCAATCTGTCATACCATGCTCTTGGTGCATGTTTCAATCGATAAAGAGCTTTGTGCAATTTGTAAACATGGTTAGGTTTATCAAGAATTTTAAATCCAGGTGGTTGTGCAACAAAAACTTCTTATTTAAAGTAACCATTTAGAAAGACAGTTTTGACATCCATTTGAAACAATTTGAAGTTGCTGGAACATGCATATGCTAATAGAATTCTCACTGCCTCTAGTCTAGCTACTGGTGCAAAGGATTCTTCAAAATCTACTCCAAATTCTTGATTGTAACCTTTTGCAACCAATCTATCTTTATCCCTAACCACTTTCCCTTCTTCATTTAACTTATTCCTGAACACCCACATAGTTCCAATTATTGAATTTTCTGGGTTTTTAAGAACTAAGCTCCAAACATTATTCCTCTGGAATTGATTTCATTATTCATGTATTGCCTCTACCCAAGAATTGTCATTTAAGGATTCTTCAATATTCTTAGGTTCCACTTGAGATATAAAGGCAATTGATCTTGTTCAAAGATATTTCTGAAATGTCATCTAGTTTGAACTCTGTCATTCACATTTCCTACAACATTTTCAATAGGGTGATGTTTAGAATACCTAAAATTGACTCTTGTCAATGTGCTAACATTTTTTGTTGGCCTATTCTGATCTGGTGTCGACCTGTTGTTGTGATGTGTCGACACACCTTCTTTTTTAGGTACTTCATCTGTTTCCAATGACTGATCTGATTCCTTCACAATGATGTCTGCATCATCTTCTTAATTTCTGCAAGAATTAGAGTCATCAATGTTTTCATAATGCTCATCAAAGATGACATGTGGAGTTTCCTCCACAGTTCTTTATTCATTATTGAAGACTCTATATGACCTTGATTGTTCAGAATATCCTAGAAAGATACCTACATCATTTTTCTTTTCAAATTTATCTAAATCTTGCTTATCATTGTTGTGAATAAAGACTTTACTCCCAAAGACTCTAAAATAAGCAATGTGAGGTTTTTTACCTTTCAAAAGCTCATAGGAAGTTTTCTTAAGGACTGGTCTTACCATAACTCTGTTAAGAATGTAACATGAGGTGTTTACATCTTTTGCCTAAAAATTTCTTGGAAGATGACTTTCAATTAGCAAAGTGCGGGTCATTTCAACCAATGTCCTATTTTTCCTTTTAATTACTACATTCTATTCAGGAGTTCTCGATGAGGCAAATTTATGATCAATTTCTTTGCTCCTGCAGGAATCAAAGAATAAGTTGTTGTCAAATTCTCCTCCATGATCAGTGAGTATGGAGCAAATTTTATTTGTGTTTCCTTGCTCAATCTTATTGAAGAAATTCTAAAAATTCTCAAAAGCATCACTTTTGTGAGATAGAAAGAACACCCAAGAAAATCTAGAGAAATCATCAACAATCACAAACCCAAACTGATGTCCACTAAGACTGAGTGTCCTAGTAGGACCAAAAAGATTCATATGCAACAACTCAAAAGGTTTTGAAGTCATTACAGGTGCAACATATTTAAATGATTTTCTAGTTTGTTTACCTTGAGCACATGCAAAACAAACAATTATATTTTTCTTTTTCTTTATTTTAGAAAGTCCATTCACAAGAGTATATCTAATCAACTTTTTCAAAATATTTTCACTTGCATGACCTAGCCTACGATGCCAAAGTCGAAACTGATCATGCTGATTTGCAACCAAACAAAGATTTTCATTTTGCTATTCATTTAAGTCAACTAGATAAACATTATTGATTCTCTGACCAAGAAATTGATTTTTCCATATTCTTTATCAATAATTTCACATGAATTAGAATCGAATATTACCTTAAGTCTCTTGTCACACAACTGACTGATACTGAGCAAATTATGATCAAGGCCTTTAACCAATAACACATTTTCAATGGAGTTTGAGAAATTCTTACCAACATTTCCTATATCGATGATTTGACTTTTATTTTTACCTCCAAAAATTACCTGACCCCCATCCTTCTCAACCAATGAATAGAATTTTTCTTTGTCTCTGGTCATATGCCTTGAACAACCACTGTCGAGGTACCATTTGTCTTTCTTGTGGGCTGTAAGGCATTCCTGCAATGGAATTTAGAAGAAAGATTTTGGTACCCAAATTGCTTTGGGTCCCATTAGTTTTTTCAATTCACTAACAATATGCCTTGGAATCCAAACTTGCTACATGCATTCATGTTAGATCTGCAATTTGAATCAGAATGCCCAAATTTTATTACAAATTTTGCATGACATGAATTTATGGGATGTGAAAATTTTATTAGTTTTCTGATGAAAAATAGATCTGACAACTTACTTCATGTTCTGTTGATCATTGAAATGAGCTCTTCCATGCTGAATTTGTGTTCTGGAATTTTTAGATTGATTCTCACTTTTATGCTTTGAATTCAATGATTGTTTCTCTTGAGTATTTATTCCAAATTGATGGTAAGAAGATGTTTCTTTAACAAAAGATGTTATCAATGTCTGTCCAAATTTCTTTTTACTTTCAGATTGAAAACATAATCCATGCTATGTAGTGTTCATTCGAACCCCTAAGATTGCATCTAGATTTTGTTTTCCTTCAACAAACTTTGACTGAGTGTCCTTCTTATCATGCAATTCTTTTGTGTGTTTTTTAATTCTTCTTGAAGTAATCCTTTTTCTCTCTTGAGGTTTTCAGTCTCATTAATCAGAATTTGTTTTTCTTTTTCAGCATTTTGACACCTTTCATTCACATTATCAAGTTGCTCATTAAGAATTTCTTTTTCATTTTTCAAATTGACAGTTTCATTATTTAGGAGATGAATTTGTTCAGTATTTAGAGAGTCATGCAAGATACTGTTAATTTTCCTTTTTAGTAACTTATTTTCAGATTTATACTCACATAACTTCTCAAACAATGTAGCATAAGCTTCTTCCCAATCATTAATAGAAAAATCTTCAAATAAAGAATTTACCTCTGTGTTTTCCTCATTTCTTGCCATGAGACGAGTAATTTCTTCATCATCAGATTCACTATCTTCTTGTTTTTCCTCATCTTCATCACTCCAGGTAGCTAACATAGCTCTGGTCTTCTTGAACATTTGGTTTTCCAATTTTCTTTTCAAGTCAGGACATTCTCCTCTCATATGCCCTTATTTCCTACATTCATAACAAATGATGTCAGACTTTTATTTAACTCAATTTTCTTATTGAACTCTGGTTTCTTAGAGAAATCTTTTTTAGTGAAGGGCTTGGATTTACCTTTCCCTTTCTTTCTTAGAAATTTCTTAAATTGCCTTGTCAGTAAGGCCATTTCACTGTCATTTTCTTCATCAGAGGATTCATCACTGTCATCACAACTTTCAATAACATTTTTGGAGCTAGATGTTGCTTTTAATGCTATTGGTTTCTTTGAATTCATTACAGATGCATTCCTTTTCAAATTGATTTCATAAGTCATCAAATACCCTATTAGCTCTTCTAATTGCATGGTGGATAAATCTTTAGAGTCTTCAATAACAGTGGCTTTTATATGCCACGTAGATGGAAGAGACCTTAGTATCTTCCTTACAAGGTCGCTGTTAGAGTACTCCTTTCCAAGACCTTTAAGACCATTTACTATTAGCATGAATCTAGTTGTAACATCTCGATTTTATTTATAAAAATAATTGGCCATTTGTGTATAATGCATGATGACGTTCCAATTAGTTTGATTATTACGCGCATTGCCATTACTAAAATAAACCTTGGAAATAAACGCACATGAGACCACATAAATTAATAACCTAAATAAATAAAATTATATTGATGGAAAAGGATTAAAAGAGAATTATATTATATTAAAGAAATATATGGAAATATATATATATATATATTTAAATTATGGCACATTGATTATGTAGGGTAATTACTGTTCACCCTACGTAACATGGGTTACGTAACAACCCTGTTACGTGTTTAACCCGTGTGAAACCTTCCAGAAGAATTCATCGCCATCGTTCGTTGCAATCTCGCACGCAGATAAACTCTACATTTAAACCCCCCAGTGATCCTTATCCAACCTCACTCCCTGCTGCTTTGTCTGTTGTTGTTGTTGCTTCCACTAAAGCCTGAGGAAGAAGAAGAAGGAAGGAGGCACTGGAAGCTGCTGAAAGGAGCTCCGGAAGCTCTGTTTTCCGTTACTCCCATTTTTCTTTTGACTAAGGTAGGAAATCTCGTTTCCTCTTCTCCCTTTTCGATTGTTATTCCCCAAACATCACTGCTCTAAGCAATTGTTAGTGTTAAAGAGAGTCTTGGCATTATACCCTCAGCCCACCATTTGAAGCCTCAACCCACTTATTCTGAAAGTCAGAACCCAGTCTTGTGAGAACTGCCAGAATCAGTCGACCGACCGATTAAATCAGTCGACTGATTCCCCCCTATTTCTACCACCCGAGAGAGAAAAAGAAGAGAGATAGGGGACCTAAAGCCCCCCACTTTCTTGGAAAACCATGTATAATTATAGTATAGACCTTACACTTCTATTCCAGCTCATTTATTTCCATTCCCAAGCCCGAAAAAGTGGTGCGATTTGTGACCGTAAGAATCTAGTTTTTACCAGAATCGGTCGACCGAAACCAAAGATCGGTCGACTGATCCCACTCTTCAGGTCGACCGACTTTGTCTTTCTGGTTGATCTATCCCACAGTTCAACCCAAAAACCAGTCCTGGCTCGGTCGATTGATCGATTTTACAGTCAAAACCCAGAAATCAGCACTTGCTAGGTCGGTCGACCGATCCTGCCCTTCCGGTCGACCGATTTCCTCCTGAGTTTATAAGACTGATTCTTCCTGAAATGTCAACAGAAACCCTGCGAAACTGAAACTCATACCTTATTTACACTCCATATCATTTAAGTAAATGTTATAATTTGATGTTTCATTTACTTAAGATATTACATGTAAATAAGGAGGTACCCCCCATTTGAATCCAATAAAAATATTAGAAAAATTATATCTCTTACCAATAAAAAGTCAACTCTCCCATCAAAAAAGAAAATCGTGAATTTGGTGATTCCATTAAAATAGTGTCTTTTTAATCTATCACAATTTGGCTTATCTGAAAATCTCATAATTCAAGTAAACCTAGTAGAATGCTAAAACTCTAAGGTCTGGCGAAAAATGATAAACATGCATATGACTTCTCTAAGGAGTCCCTCTCCTACTGAAACAAAAGTCAAGCATGCCCTACCCTTCCAGTCGATCGATTTTCTCTTGAGTTTATACATGCTGTTCCAACTTGCTTCTTTCCCAGATTTCTTATATAGCTTTATATTATTTAGACTTGGATCAACCTAACTAGCTAGCCTTACTTTGACTTGCTATCACTGTACTCTCACATTGAACTTGCTTTAATATTAATGTTACTTCGAGATCTACCTGAACTATATTAAAAGACTGATCAAATGGAAATGGTGACACCTTGGGTCTGCGGACTCTATTGGACCAATGCCTGTGCAATGGGGCCGATCTAGTCCTGGGAGGAGCACCCGAACTCGGCCACTGAATCGGTCAATTCGAATTGTACCCGTCGAGAATGGATCTACTGGGTGTTTGGCATAACACCACCTACTGCTAAATTTAGTGTATATTTCCATGAACTGTATTATGGCATGAATTTATTTACTGTTTGGTTCCGGGCAAATTCTTTATGATATCTTCATTGAACTGTACTTCAGTATCTTTGTTGCATCCTCTTATTGACTAATATACTTATTGTTCCTTTCCTACTACTGTTAGACTTTACTGTTATTATTAATGGCAATTTCCTACTGAGCACAATTGCTCATAAATTCTACTTTTCTTTCAGGCATCTCAGATGGGTCTGACTCGCCAAGGAATTGTGCGCCGAGTGATCCATAAATTAGAAAACCTTACTTCTTTTTAGACTCTGTCACCTAAGTTGTTGTATATTTTAACTCTAAACTATCAGCATATGTAATATATTATTCCGCTGCAACTTTCTATGTATATGCCAGACCGTCCCTGTTTGTATTATTTCGACCTTTCTGTCATCTTTGAAAATAGTTCATGTGACGGACCGGAGTATTTATGCCCATTAAGGCTCCATATCCAGATCCGCCTCCCGCGAACGGACCGAAGTCTCGCAAGGGATAGCTCACACAAGTGTCCAGTAAGAATATAAAAGACAAACTACAACAGTATAAGACACAAGAAAGTACATGTGCTCATACCTGCATATAACAATTTACAACTGTCCCATTACATTAATACATGTCCAATTAAAAAGTACAACTACCTGGGGCATACCCCGAGGGAGCACAAGCTCACACAACACTAACTACTACACAGCTGCTGGTGGTACAAGTCTGACACAACGCCGCTGCAAGCCAAACACTCGGCAAGCCCTGAAAAGAACTGTAGGGGAGTGAGCCTCAACAAGTCACTGGCTCAGTAGGGGCTACCCAAAACAACACCGTAACCACGGACACCTCAACCCCAATGGGTCTCACTGGCAGCACCAATAGCCAAACCATTTCATGCTCACAACATTTATATTTAATTAACAGCTTAAACAGTAATTGATAAACAAATACATATTTCTTATAAAGAAAGAGGAACCATAGGCTAGCCCTCTCAACAACTGAAATGCATAGGCCGCAAGCCTCACAGGCACATTATTCCAACGACTGGTTGCCTAAGCTACAAGCTTCACAGGAAAATCTCAAGTACATGGGTAACAGAGCTGTTAACCAAAAGCTGGCCCTTTATACCCAAACCACAATATGTCGGAAACCACATACACCAAGTAACATGATCGGCTACAGCGGGCCAATCCATCACACATGAAAACCATATACGGTAGCTTACCCGAGGGAGGGTGAAGCACATTGTGTGGAAGGTCACACCACATGACCTCCACGAAACACAGTTCCACGTCAACACCAGAAAGACTGGTATACGACGTGCCACCACAAACCATTACCCACACAGGGTACAGGTACCTATTACCACAAAGCACCAGCACAGAAACCGCAAGTAAACCAGTGCAGTAACAGGGCACACCATAGCAAACTAAACCACATTTGTGGTGAGTCAATACTCACCATCTATAGCTGAAACTGTGCCACCACTCGGGCACACCACAAGCCACAATCGCAGTCACAACTGTGCCAACACTAGGGCACACCTCGAACGAGTCAAACCTCGACTACGAGTCACAAACTCACAAACCAGAGCCAGTGGCAAAGCACGAGTCGGAAAAGGAACGACGTCACCACAACCACAACTGGAGCTAACAAAGCACGAGTCGCGAAGAACGACGCCACCACACGGGAATGGTATACTAGCTGATCAGGCCAGTATCCAACCCGGACAACACAACACAAGAACAACCTCTCAGCCTCGCAGTCACGGACGAAAGGTCCAACTGCTACTCCACGAGAACAAGTCAAACAACTGTGGAGACCAACCAACACCACAACTGCAGACACACAACTGCAGGTCCATGCCTAGCACCTCTAGGGTCTCTGGCCGGAGCACCCTAAAGTGAGGCACTGGAAAACAGGACTAGCTGGGGACCAGTGTCGACTACTGGTGTCCGTACCCCCAACTACGAGCGCGCTACAAGCGACTGCACACCCACCAACACAAGCCGCTGCCCTACTGTCGTCTTTCCCTCAGCCGGACGTACAACTCAAACACAAGAGTGAGGGTGTCCAGGAAGACGACACAGACCTCAACGGTACCACACTGTACCGGGACAAACCCCGAGCACAACAAACACACGGGCCTGGCTCACAAAGAACCTGGGGTACCTGACTAGAGAGGCATTACGGAATAGGCGCCAGACCACCACACTCGGAAAGCTCAAACCACGATATATACACAAATACTTTTTGTTACCGATCACGGTACATATGATAGGAATAGCTTGTTCCAGTCACCCTGTGACTTATAAGCTAACCTACACAATCACACACATAAACCACATTAATAATAATACCACGACCTGTCATCGGTCACAAAGTGACAGTGAAGGTTACAGTAAACACTGACAATAAATCATATAATAATCACACTTGTATTTCACTAATTATCCATCCAAAATAATCTATAAAAGATTCTAGAAGATCGAGGCTAGGTTCAGACGTGAACCTCA
Source organism: Colocasia esculenta (assembly GCA_014218235.1). Classification (NCBI taxonomy): domain Eukaryota; kingdom Viridiplantae; phylum Streptophyta; class Magnoliopsida; order Alismatales; family Araceae; genus Colocasia; species Colocasia esculenta. The sequence goes on along the minus strand of CM024755.1, from coordinate 110,210,688 downwards.
TCGCCACAACACCACAGTAATTAATATATAATAAACATGATAACGTACGATATGCCATGCATATACAAATCACTTGCACGACATCAAAACCCTGTGATATTTCACAACTTCATAGCCAGTAAACTGACCTCAAAAGCCCCGTGCTCCAAGAGCACCTCAGGTGTTAATACACCGCAACACTTATAACAAGAATGCCATTAAAAACACACTGCGCACATGCACAGGTTGGCGGCGACATCAATTGCCGTCCAAAGAATATAGACGACAATGTCCTTTGCCGTCAACACCAAGTAAGCGATCACCACTTGGCCGTTTACCCACACTCAACGGCTAGATACCTAGCCGTTAATCTCCTAACGAAGAACTCTGCGTCAACCGATGTTGACGCTAAGATCTTCACTGCAGAACCCGCCAGAACACACAAAATGGCCCTAGACCGATTACACGGGCAATCTAGCCATAAATACAATAGAAAAACAAGGGGAAACACTCCCCCTTACATGTATATACCATAATTAAACCAGAGAAGCAAGATCCAATACTTGGATCGATCAAACCACCCAATTTCCCGGCATGGTAACCCTTTTTCCCAAAAACACAATTAACAAGTAATCTATACAAACGGAGCATGACAATTCAAACAAGAGAAGTCAAGGGGTCCAGTCCCTACCTCAGAAACGCAAATAAACTCCTAAAGAACTTCAAATCGCGCCGAAACCCCCAGGAGCTTCCCGCGAACACCACCCTCCAATCCGTCATTCCCCGCCCGATCTGCCGCAACTGCGCGCATCACGGCCTTCCCACGTGCTCCCGTCAACTGCCGGAAGTAGTGAAGAGGCACAAAGGTGAAAGGTGGGGAAAGAGGAGAGGAGAAAATGGGGAAAGAAGAAGGCTCGGGTTTACCTAAAAACACAGGCGCCTCAGGTTAACGTCAACCTCTGCGCCGCTAACCAAACCGCCCCAACTAGGCGTCCACATCGCTCGACGCCAAGTTCAAGCAATAAAACCAATTAAAATAAACGGTAGACGTCCACATCGATGGACGCCAAAAACATGTTAATGGCAACCCATGGCCACCAACACAAAGTCGACGTCACCCACCTAGACGCCAACCCACTGTTGATGTCCAGCGTACTGAACACCAACACAGACCCATAACCAAACCCGGTAAGGATCTAATAAGAAACACACAACACTAATGGGCCTCACATTGGCCACAAAACCCGCTAAACCTGGATCCACGGGGATCTGAAAAACGCACGACGTTACATTATTATCACCTAAAAAGAAATGTCGTCCTCGACATATAAAATAAATCACAACAACCCAGATTATCACCTAAAAAGAAATGAAACCATATACAGAACAAGAAGGATATTCTTTCTCTGCATTAGCCTTTCAATTTATCTATCCATTTCCATCCTTGCTTTGTTCTTTTCTTTTCTTTCAATTCATTTCACAATTACTCTGTTCTGTCGATTCCATTGCCTTTCCTTACTTTTCAGTTGTAGACGATTCTACCTTGCCAATGGCGCTTTATCTCCTTGGACTGAACCTACTTTCACATTTTTCCAGCTGTGTTTGCAACATTTCTTTCGGGATTACTTTACCTTTCTCGAATATCTTATACTGTAATATTCTTTCATGCCGCCATTTTCTTTTTCTATTTATATTGCTTGCTGTTATTCTGCCTCATCTGCATTTACATTCGCAACTGTCACTTCTTCAAAGAAAACCAATCACCATCTTTGAATTTCTTACTCTTTTTCATATTATTCTGCTCATACCGTTTCAAGTCATCTCTGATTAAAAACCATAATAAACTCTGCGCCTTTATTCCACTGTGCAAAACTTTACACTTTCTTCTTATCCCAGCAAATCTTAAACAATCTGTGGATATTAAATCTTTCTTGTTTCAGTTTCCGCTGCGCTACTCTGATCACACCGAACATTTACTTTCAATTACTTTCTTCTGACTTCAACTGCATTCATTTCTAACTTTAACTGCTTCTCAAATCATCTCATTCAATTAATTCATGCTAAAAATATTACTGCAATTTCTGACCTGCCAAACCACTATTAACATGCTTCACTCTTCATATACCTTTCTTGCTTTACTGACATTCTCTGGCTAATCTCATAATTCTGGGGGCATAAACTTTCCAAATATTATTTAATCAATCTGCTTCAGCATTAAACCCTAAATATCTTAACAACAGTTTACTTCTGTTCAATTAAATCATTTCTTTGCACCGATATGCAAGCTCTAACTGACATTTTCTGACTCATCTAATTTTATTTACTTCATCATTTGCTAAATTCTTTCTTTCTCTGGTCCATATTTCTTCTTTATCTAAGCTGCCAATCATTCTAATCATAACATCTTTTCCGCAAAATACTTCTCTTATTCATTCTGCTGCCTGGCTAATCTTGCTGTACCGTTCATACTATAAATCTTTATGGTATTTAATCATCCTTCTTTAAAATACAGCAAAAACTCAAATTTAAATACCAATTTCTTTAAATATAACAACTTGCTCTGTCTGCTTCCCTTATTCCATTAAATACTCTTTTCTCAAATAACATAAATATTACAGTCTGCCTTGCTGTTTTTCTCAACTCAATATTTATTAACTGCTTCTCCATTAATGCACTTCTTTCCATTCTATTTCATTTGCTTTGAGCTCATTCTAACATGGTTAACTTTAATTTTGATTTTCCTCGAACTGCTCACAGTTACTAACTTTCACTGCTCTTATCTTTAGCACAGCCATCTTTACTAACTTTTTCTGAAGAATTCCTCATAACTTGTCGTTCATCAACTAAATATTTCTCTTATGCTATTATTAGAAAATCTCTTTACACACTGATTCTTCTTTTCTTTCTTTCTTTATTCAACTGATCTTTTCTGTACATATTTGTACAAATCCTCATATCAAACTTCATATTAAAATCACTATTCATAACAACGTTTTTCTCAAATTTCCGATCTCAGGTACACTTAATCATCACTATTCTTTTATGTACCAGCACCTCTTTTAAAGCTGATCTGCTTTACTTAATCATGTCAAACTCTTCATAATACTAATCACATTCTCATTCACACTGTTTCTTGATATCATCTGACTCAGATCTCTGATGCCACAATACCTCGCTGAGGTTCTCAACTATATTTTGCACATTAATCACTTCTAACACACACACTGATCTGATCCTCATCATCTTGTTACCATATACCTGTCTCTGCTAACTCTGTATTCTTACTGAATTCCATATCCAAATTTATTAATTTCCTCAATTCTTTTAACTGCGAATCTTTAACAACCAAATCATTCTATCACAAACTAACACACTGGTATAATCACACAGATTATACCACCTCTAATCACATCAACTTTCAACAACTGCTAACAACTGCCAAATTCTCAACTCAAAAACACATTTTACAAAACAAAAACTTAAACAAATACCACTTTAACCAACACAAAACCGCAGACTTACTACCAGTAGTGGACATTAATTCATGTATTGGGACATTGCAACCTTATTGTCTTTTCATATTCTAACTGGACCATGCTCTGATACCAACTGTGACGGACCGAGGTATTTATGCCCATTAAGGCTCCATATCCAGATCCGCCTCCCGCGAACGGACCGAAGTCTCGCAAGGGATAGCTCACACAAGTGTCTAGTAAGAATATAAAAGACAAACCACAACAGTATAAGACACAAGAAAGTACATGTGCTCATACCTGCATATAACAATTTACAACTGTCCCATTACATTAATACATGTCCAATTAAAAAGTACAACTACCTGGGGCATACCCCGAGGGAGCACAAGCTCACACAACACTAACTACTAGACAACTGCTGGTGGTACAAGTCTGACACAACGCCGCTGCAAGCCAAACACTCGGCAAGCCCTGAAAAGAACTGTAGGGGAGTGAGCCTCAACAAGTCACTTGCTCAGTAGGGGCTACCCAAAACAACACCGTAACCACAGACACCTCAACCCCAATGGGTCTCACTGGCAGCACCAATAGCCAAACCATTTCATGCTCACAACATTTATATTTAATTAACAGCTTAAACAGTAATTGATAAACAAATACATATTCCTTATAAAGAAAGAGGAACCATAGGCTAGTCCTCTCAACAACTGAAATGCGTAGGCCGCAAGCCTCACATGCACATTATTCCAACGACTGGTTGCCTAAGCTACAAGCTTCACAGGCAAATCTCAAGTACGTGGGTAACAGAGCTGTTAACCAAAAGCTGGCCCTTTATACCCAAACCACAATATGTCGGAAACCACATACACCAAGTAACATGATCGGCTACAGCGGGCCAATCCATCACACATGAAAACCATATACGGTAGCTTACCCGAGGGAGGGTGAAGCACATTGTGTGGAAGGTCACACCACATGACCTCCACGAAATACAGTTCCACGTCAACACCAGAAAGACTGGTATACGACGTGCCACCACAAACCATTACCCACACAGGGTATAGGTACCTATTACCACAAGGCACCAGCACAGAAACCGCAAGTAAACCAGTGCCGTAACAGGGCACACCATAGCAAACTAAACCACATTTGTGGTGAGTCAATACTCACCATCTATAGCTGAAACTGTGCCACCACTCGGCACACCACAAGCCATAATCGCAGTCACAACTGTGCCAACACTAGGGCACACCTCGAACGAGTCAAACCTCGACTACGAGTCACAAACTCACGAACCAGAGCCAGTGGCAAATCACGAGTCGGAAAGGAACGACGTCACCACAACCACAACTGGAGCTAACAAAGCAAGAGTCGCGAAGAACGACGCCACCACACGGGAACGGTATACTGGTTGATCAGGCCAGTATCCAACTCGGACAACACAACACAAGAACAACCTCTCAGCCTCGCAGTCACGGACGAAAGGTCCAACTGCCGCTCCACGAGAACAAGTCAAACAACTGTGGAGACTAACCAACACCACACCTGCAGACACACAACTGCAGGTCCATGCCTGGCACCTCTAGGATCTCTGGCCGGAGCACCCTAAAGTGAGGCACTGGAAAATAGGACTAGCTGGGGACCAGTGTCGACTACTGGTGTCCGTACCCCCAACTACGAGCGCGCTACAAGCGACTGCACACCCACCAACACAAGCCGCTGCCCTACTGTCGTCTTTCCCTCAGCCGGACGTACAACTCAAACACAGGAGTGAGGGTGTCCAGGAAGACGACACAGACCTCAACGGTACCACACTGTACCGGGACAAACCCCGAGCATAACAAACACATGTGCCTGGCTCACAAAGAACCTGGGGTACCCGACTAGAGAGGCATTACGGAATAGGCGCCGGACCACCACACTCGGCAAGCTCAAACCACGATATATACACAAACACTTTTTGTTACCGATCACGGTACATATGATAGGAATAGCTTGTTCTAGTCACCCTGTGACTTACAAGCTAACCTACACAATCACACACATAAACCACATTAATAATAATACCACGACCTGTCATCGGTCACAAAGTGACAGTGAAGGTTACACTAAACACTGATGATAAATCATATAATAATCACACTTGTATTTCACTAGTTATCCGTCCAGAATAATCTATAAAAGATTCTAGAAGATCGAGGCTAGGTTCAGACGTGAACCTCATCGCCACAACACCACAGTAATTAATATATAATAAACATAATAACGTACGATATGCCATGCATATACAAATCACTTGCACGACATCAAAACCCTGTGATATTTCACAACCTCATAGCCGGTAAACTGACCTCAAAAGCCCCGTGCTCCAAGAGCACCTCAGGTGTTAATACACCGCAACACTTATAACAAGAATGCCATTAAAAACACACTGCGTACATGCACAGGTTGGCGGCAACATCGATTGCCGTCCAAAGAATACAGACGACAATGTCCCTTGCCGTCAACACCAAGTAAGCGACCACCACTTGGCCGTTTACCCACACTCAACGGCTAGATACCTAGTCGTTAATCTCCCAACGAAGAACTCTGCGTCAACCGATGTTGACGCCAAGATCTTCACTGCAGAACCCGCCAGAACACACAAAATGGCCCTAGACCGATTACACGGGCAATCTAGCCATAAATACAATAGAAAAACAAGGGGAAACACTCCCCCTTACATGTATATACCATAATTAAACCAGAGAAGCAAGATCCAATACTTGGATCGATCAAACCACCCAATTTCCCGGCATGGTAACCCTTTTTCCCAAAAACACAATTAACAAGTAATCTATACAAACGGAGCATGACAATTCAAACAAGAGAAGTCAAGGGGTCCAGTCCCTACCTCAGAAACGCAAATAAACTCCTAAAGAACTTCAAATCGCGCCGAAACCCCAGAAGCTTCCCGCGAACACCACCCTCCAATCCGTCATTCCCCGCCCGATCTGCCGCAACTGCGCGCATCACGGCCTTCCCACGTGCTCCCGTCAACTGCCGGAAGTAGTGAAGAGGCACAAAGGTGAAAGGTGGGGAAAGAGGAGAGGAGAAAATGGGGAAAGAAGAAGGCTCGGGTTTACCTAAAAACACAGGCGCCTCAGGTTAACGTCAACCTCTGCGCCGCTAACCAAACCGCCCCAACTAGGCATCCACATCGCTCGACGCCAAGTTCAAGCAATAAAACCCATTAAAATAAACGGTAGATGTCCACATTGATGGACGCCAAAAACATGTTAACGGCAACCCATGGCCGCCAACACAAAGTCGACGTCACCCACCTGGACGCCAACCCACTGTTGATGTCCAGCGTACTGAACACCAACACAGACCCATAACCAAACCCGGTAAGGATCTAATAAGAAACACACAACACTAATGGGCCTTATATTGGCCACCAAACCCGCTAAACCTGGATCCACGGGGATCCGGAAAACGCACGACGTTACAGTTCATGAGTAGGACGTGACACTAGCAAACATTTTAGATATTGTTTCATCATTTTTCATCCTAAACATTTCATATTCTGAAACCAACATACTTGCCTTTGTTTCTCTTACCTCAGAGGTTCCCTCATAAATAAGTTGAAGTTTGTCCCACATTTCCTTTGCAAACTTACATGAGGAAACTCTGGAATATTCCTTGGGATGGATAACACACTGCATCATGTTCATTGCACTCCAGTTGAGTGTAGATTTTTGAATTTGTTCTTTGGTCCATATGTCTTCATCTTCCGACAGCTCAGTAGGACCCTTGTTCATAATTTTCCAAAGTTCATAATCTTGTGCTCTCAGGAACACCTGCATCCTATTTTTCCATTATGAATAATCAGTTCCATCAAAGAATGGAGATCTAGTGACTGAGTGACCCTCAACCACAAACCCCTTGTTAACATCCATAGCTAAACACTTTTGATCGTTAGATCAAACACCTGTCAGGTGCAAAGAGAACCTGCTCTGATACCAAATGAAAAGTAGCGGAAGATAGATATGAAGAAATCTAGAAAGGGGGGGGGGTGAATAGATTTCTACCAAATTAAAAATTAAACACTTATCAGATTAAAAATATATGAGAATTATAGAGTTCTGAGTTATGTGCAAATTCAAATCAGAACAGATAGAGCAAGTGAGGTGTGAATCTACAGATTGCTAGATGATATCATACTGAACAGTAAACGTGCCTATCAATCATCTAACGTTAAGATAGATCAATCCATAGTGACACAGAGATTTAGGGTGGTTCGGATTACACAATTGTGTATCCTACATCCACCATCCACACACACACACAAATCTTGCGACGACCCTCTTTATACCGGTACGATTATACCAATCCACGTCGGTATAATGAACGTCATCACAGTGGGACATTTACCTAAACAATAACATATGATTGAGATGCTCATAAATATAAATACAGAGTAGTGGAAACAAAAGAACTACTAGTCTTCATTCATCATCCACATTTAACATACATGATTCAATGACAATTTAAAAGAAATAAAGTCCACATAATGAAGTACTAAATTCAAATACATAGTTGTCCACAAATTACGTAGTGTTTCTATTACAATGCCTCGATTACATACAATGAAAGCAAAATGTCACGATGACGACTCCACCAGGCTACTCGCCATGCTCGGAGTCACTCTCCACAGTCTCCTTTAACGATGTAGGGTCACCAACTAAACCTGTACGCCGAAGCAAGGAATGAGTCTAAAAGACTCAGCAAATAACACCACACACATCATACATGCATATATCACAGTAGGTTTTTCATTCCAATTCACAAGTAAAACATATAGCATACTTGGACATTCATAAAAGACAACCTATCATGACAATTCTACAAAATTTAAAACACATGGTACATGATTTAAGCCATTCCAAAATAAATATCGTATCACATGCTTTCTACTCATTCAATCACATGAAAGCTATATTTCAAATCAAGCTACAGCATGGAAGCAACCACACATGGGATTCTTGCCTACATAAAAGAAAACATTCCTATCATGGTTTCTACACATTCTTGCACATACAATTTATCATTTCATACACATTAAGGTTGCTGTTTTGACATACTTTAGCAATTCACATCCTAGTGCATGAGAGCTACAATTCCAATTGATTACAACACGATAGCAATTAAACATGGAATTGTTCACACATACGCAAGAAATGCTCCTAGCATGGATTCTATGCATTTTTACACACATAAAACATTCTTATAAACACCTTTAGGTTGCTGTTATAACATAATTTCACATTAACATATCATGGACCACAATTTCACAATTTAACATAATGGTTTCACATGTTTACACAATTACTCATTCACATAGTTTCCTTTTTACACATTGCACATTTACACATATTCACACTACACAATTTACACATAATCACATTCACATTTCACAATTTAGTGCCGTGACACATAGTCCAAACCACCATTAGAAGGACACATCACATAACACATACACATAGACGTCACCTAGGCAATACAGTGACGACTCTTGGACTGCGCAGACCGGGAGAACAAGTCTCCACCCTAACCAGTGGTACTTGTCCACCTCCAGGATTTCATCCTAATGCCCTTAGGATCTTAACACATTGAACCTTTCCATGGGGACTTTTCCATGGTACAGTTCCACGGCCCTCTATGGAAGCAGTGTCACACATGGCACAGTCTTACACATTACACATTCCGATTTTGAACACATATATTTCACATGTCTTTACATTCTCTCACTTACACACATGGCTCTGTTTTCCTAATCATGATACTACTGTTGACAGAATTCAAACATTCAGTAGCTCACATTAATCAGGTTGGCAAACACATCATCAAATCATATTCATGATAGCATGTATTTATCACATGTTTTCACATGGAAATTTCATAATACACTTTACAGTTATCTAATCATCATGAAATTTTAACCACACACTAATTGCAGGTTCATTACCTCACATACAAATTCCCAGATTTTTCTGAGTCATATTACATTTACAGAAATTAAAACATTCAGTTGCATGCCATTCATAATTCAATTTGTCATGGAACATAACATGAATATCCAGTTTGACAGTTCACAGCCCTGAACCTAACATACACATCATTACAGGAATTTTCCCCGGATTTATAGCACATCACATGATTTACTATAAATTTTACAAATCCTACGCAGGTTTACTATTTTTAAAACAGAAATTTCAGTAAATCACATGCTCTTAGAAAAATTCCGAAATTTGCAGGGCATAGACCGACACATACATACATGGTTTATAAAAATTTGGGCACTCGAATTCTTCACGGATCATGTGGACAGTAGATAGGTATGTACAACCATTTCTTCCAACATGTGTTTTAATAAAACTAATAACTCCTACCATCCACAAATGCACAAGAAATTTCCCCCACACATCACTGTATCTATTTCACATAACATACAACAATTACTTTATATCCTCATGCGAAAATACTTCGGAAAATAAATCGTATACAAGGGAGAACAGCTCACTGTTTTGCCCTGAAGAACTTAACGGCACAGTCTGGCCATTAATGGAGCTTAGCGGCAACATCGTTGGCCGTTAATTGAAGATCTTAACGGCAAGGGGTCTTGCCGTCAAGTTCAGGTCTGTGCAAAACACAGACCCGAGCTCCAAAAGAAGGAGAAGTATGAGGATCCAGGACACGAGGAAAATCTGTAAAAATGGTAAAACCCTACTAGACTCATACATGGACGAAATGTATGGGTTACTTGCCTTTTTAAAAAACCTCCAAAGGGATCTAAGTTGTTGTTGAAGCTCTCCTTGGGCAGTCCCAAGAAGCCTCCAAACTCTTCTTGCTCCGGGTTCTTGGTCGATGCAAGCTTTAGTCGAGTGTTGGGGAAGCCTTCCCCAATGTCCCGACTCCCTCCTGGTAGCAGTGGATCGCCGGAAGAAGCCTTCAGTCGCCGGATTCAAGCTTGCCAAGTTCAGTTTTCCTCCAATTTTTGGGCTAGGGTTTCTCTCCTTCTTGAAAGAAGTCAAGAGAGTTCTTCTGGTGCAGAAAGGGTTTAGTTTATAGTAGAGGGGTTTAGGATATCCCGGAGGGGTGATGGGATGGCCTGATAGCCGTTGGGGACATCTCCCCAATGGCTGGGCTTGCTTGCCCCTGGAATTTCGGGGTCTGCAACGCATGCAGGTCAGAGATATTAACGTCCACATCCATGGCGTTGACTTAAGTATTAGCGTCCATCGAGGTGGACGCTGACTCATCATGGACGTCCATCCATGTTGACGCCAATTTGGCCCTTCGGCCAGAACTTAAAACATGCAGAAACCATGCTTAACTTATACATATATATACATGCCATATATATACTATCATGTACACACTACCACCATGCAATTCATACACTATTTACAACTAATTATACACATGCACACATAAGTATAACTAGTTAATACGTACGTAGATATGTACATCTATGCATACACAAGCATGAATTATTTACACGAAATAAAGTAATACAACAAAATTCGAGGGCCTTACACCCTCTCCCCCTTAAAGAAACTTCGTCCTCGAAGTTTAAACAAAACTACTCAAAAAAACGGGGATACTTCTTCTTCATCGCATCCTCAAGCTCCCAAGTAGCCTCCTCTCACGAGAAGTTCTGCCACAGAACTTTCACCGACGCAATACCCTTGTTCCAGAGATGCTGAACCTTTCGGTCAAGAATAGCTACTGGTTGCTCCACATACAACAACTCTGGCTAAATCCACTGGCTCATGGCTAATCACATGAGATGGATCTCGGACATACTTCCTAAGCATAGAAACGTGGAAAACGGGATTAACACTAGCTAAAGCTGGGGGTAAAGCTAGCTCATATGCCACGCTACCCAATCGTCTGAGAATCTCATACGGGCCAATGAATCTAGGGCTCAACTTACTATGCCTGCCAAATCTGACGACACCACGAGTAGGTGATATCTTCAAGAAGACATGTTCACCCACCTCGAACTCCAAATCCTTCCTCTGTTGTCGGCATAGCTCTTCTGCCTATCTGCGCCGCAACAAGCCTCTTCCTGATAAGCTGGACCTTATCCGAAGTCTCCTGAACTAACTCCAGACCGATCAGCTGCCTATCACCGGTCTCCTCCCAACATAAAGGAGATCTGCAAGGCCTTCCATACAACGCCTCAAATGGAGCCATACCAATACTCGCATGAAAGCTGTTGTTGTATGCGAACTCCACTAGAGGTAGATGACGCTCCCAATCATCCTTCCAATCCAGTACACACGCTCTCAACATATCCTCGAGCGTCTGGATAGTCCTCTCGGACTGTCCATCTGTCTGGGATGAAACGCCGAACTGAGCTTCAGCTCCGAACCTAACGCATCCTGAAGACCTTTCCACAACCTCGAAGTAAATCTCGGATCTCGATCCGAAATGATCGACTTCGGCACACCATGCAATCTAACCACACTACTAACATACAATCTAGCTAAACTCTCAACCGACTGCTTCTTCTTCATAGGCAAGAAATGCGCAGTCTTCGAGAATCTATCTACAACTACCCAAATCGAGTCATTGCCCTTCTAGATCGAGGCAAACCCGAAACAAAATCCATAGTGACAGCTTCCCACTTCCATACTGGGATCTCCATCCTTTGCATAAGGCCGGATGGTCGCTGTCACTCGGCCTTCACTTGCTGGCATACTAAACACCGGGATACATAATCTGCCACATCCCTCTTCATGCCGGACCACCAAAAGGACCTCTTCAAATCCTGGTACATCTTAGTGTTACCCGGATGAATAGAGAACCGCGATCTATGAGCCTCCGCTAACACATGCTCACGGACATCTACCAAATCAGGGACACAAACACGGTGATGAATCTAATCACACCGTCCTCATCACGAGCAATGCCTGCCTTGCCCACTAACTCTAAAGTCTAGGGTCGGCTTTCTGTTGCTCGATCACCTCATCCAAAACCGAGGACCTAAGAGATAACTGAGCTACAAAAGCCTGGCATAGCGATGGCTCTAACTCAGTCAACGCGCAAGCTGCATCCTCCAACATCTTCCAGTCCTGCTGGAGAGATGGTCTCTTCCTACTCAGGCATCGCTACGACATTCGCCTTCCCAGGATGATACTGAAGGTCGAAGTCATAGTCCTTCAAGAACTCAATCCATCTTCTCTGCCTCAGGTTTAATTCCTTTTGGGAGAAAAGATACTTCAAGCTCTTGTGGTCGGTAAACACCTCAAATCTGACACCATAAAGATAGTGCCTCCAGATCTTTAGTGCATGAACCACTGCTGCGAGCTCCAAATCATGAGTCGGATAGTTCTTCTCATGCTCCTTCAACTGACGAGAAGCATAAGCCACTACCCTTCCTTGCTGCATTAGCACACAGCCTAAGCCAATCCGAGACGCATCCGTGTAGATAGCAAAACCCTCTACACCGCTCGGCAAGACTAACACCGGAGCTGACGTGAGCTTAGTCTTCAACAATTGAAAACTACTCTCACACTTCTCGGACCAGACAAACTTCACTCCCTTTCTGGTGAGCTGAGTCAATGGGGCGGCGATGGATGAAAATCCCTCAATGAATCGCCGATAGTAACCAGCCAAACCCAGAAAACTACGAATCTCCGAAGGGGTCTTGGGAGTCTCCCAATCCATAACTGCCTGGACCTTTGCTGGATCAACTGCAACACCGGCACCGGAGATAACATGCCCGAGGAAATGAACCTCGCGCAACCAGAAATCACACTTGCTGAACTTAGCATACAGCTTGTGCTCACGGAGAACCTCTAATACTACCCTCAAATGCTGACGGTGTGTGGCCTCGTCCGAAGAGTAGACCAGCACATCATCAATAAACACTACAACAAAGCTATCTAGATACGGCCTAAACACCCTGTTCATGAGATCCATGAACGCTGCAGGGGCGTTGGTCAATCCGAAAGGAAGAACCAAAAACTCATAATGTCCATAACGGGATCTGAATGCCGTCTTGGACACATCCTCACTCTGAATCCTCAACTGATGATAACCAGATCGCAAATCAATCTTAGAAAAGACTGATGCATCTTGCAACTGGTCAAACAAATCATCAATACGAGGTAAGGGATACCTGTTCTTCACAGTCACTTGGTTCAGCTTTCTGTAGTCAATGCATAACCTAAGTGACCCGTCTTTCTTTTGACGAATAATACAGGTGCGCCCCAAGGGGAAACACTAGGGCGAATAAATCCCTTATCTAGCAACTCTTGCAACTGCCTCCTCAACTCGGCTAACTCCGCAGGTGCCATCCGATATGGAGCCTTCGAGATAGGAGAGGTGCCCGGAAGCAACTCTATGGTGAACTCTATCTCTCTATCCGGTGGCAAACCAGACAAATCATCAGGAAAGACGTCTGGAAAATCCTGCACTACCTCGATCTCTGCAAGAGTAGGTGACTCATCAGCCTCTGTACTAATACCACGCTGGCAAGAAAAGCGTCACAACCCTTGTTTACCATGCGCATCGCCTTCATGGCAGAGATGACTAACTTTCCCGCCAAGTTCCTTGGCAAGGGATGAGAGAACTCGTCCTCACCAGGAATGCGGAAAACAATCCTCTTCCCACGACAATCTACTAACGCATAGTGCTCCTCTAGCCAATCTAGACCAAGAATAGCATCATAGTCCTTCATCTTTAGCAAGAAGAAACACCTTTCTAGGATTCTATCCTCAATGCACACAAGTAACGACGAAATGCACTTTCTAGTCGATACCGTACCCGCAGGGGTGTGCACAGACAAAGGGACCTCTAAATCCTTAGGCTCTATGCCTGACTCTAGGGCTAACTGCCTAGCAAACCGCTCAAAAATGAACGAGTGAGTAGCACCCGTATCAAACAAAACCCGAGCGTGCACACCTAGAAGTAAAACCGTACCTTCGGTGACATGCTCCGCCTGCTCGGCGTCCTCGCGCGCTAAAGCAAACACTCGAGCTGGGGCTCGAGGCCTTCCTGGTCTTCCTGTAGCTGGCGCTGCTGCTGCTACCGCTGCTGGGGCTGGCGCTCCGCGCTGGACTCCCTGCTGAAGTCTCGGACAATCCTTGATCTTGTGGTCGCTACTTCCGCACTTCAAGCACTTTCCCGCAACCATCCAACATTCGGAACCACCATGTGTCTTCCCACAATGGGGACACTCTTTCTTCACACCAGGGGAACGTACAAAAGGTACCTGTGTACTGCCGACTGCTACTGATCGCTGCTGTGTCTGGTACACTACTTTCTTCTTGTCCTGTCGCTGGAATGAAGTTGCAGGTCTCTTCTGCGAAGCTTTCTTCTCTTCAAGGTATTGCTCCATCTCACCCTCCTGCCTACAGGCAGCGCTAAGGGCCTCATCCAAGGTGCGATGGTCGAACGCCACTAGCCTCATCCTCAGTGATGGTTTGAGTCCCATCACAAACTTCTTCGCCTTTCTGTGCTCATCAGCCACAACGTGAGGTGCATACTTAGATAGTTCTGCAAACCTTGCCTCATACTCTAGCACGGTCATGGAGCCTTGAGTCAAAGAGAGGAACTCCTGCTCCATCCGATCTTGAATATGCTCGGGGACAAACTTGGCCCGAAAGAGCCTCACGAACTCGTCCCAAGCAACATCAACCGTGCCGTCCTCAAACCGTGTACGTAGTAATGAAGTCCACCATACATCAGCTCTTTCCTGCAGTACACCGTTCATAAGCACCATCTAAACAAATCTAACTTAATAGAACATATAAACATACAAAACTAACACATACCTGAAGCATATAGGTGGATAAAGTAACCTTATCCTCATCCGCACACCTAATAGCTCGGAAGATCTTTTCAATCTCCCTCATCCAACTCTCAGCTAGTAACGGATCGCTCTCCCCCTTAAAAGAGGGTGGCAGCATCCTCTTGAATCTTTCCATGGTGGAAGGTCCACCATGGTCCTGAGCTGGAACTTGAGCCTGCTACATCCAACAACAATTAATACACATTCAACATAACATCATACAATTAATAAAACAGACTACACTTTGATTGATTATGCTAACCTGAGCCTCCAACTGAGCCTGGAGTGCAGCCTGGGTGTTGGCCTGCGTCTGCATGGCCTGCACCAAACCTTGCATGAACACTCCATAATCCACATGCGGCGGTGGGGGAAGTACAGGACCCTGCGGTGCTGGGGCCTGCTGCTCCGCCCGCTCCTCACGTCTCGACTCGTCCTCACGGGTCGGCGCTCCGCCACGCCTACCTCTCAAAGCCATGGCTGCAATAAATTTCAGCCACCATTAGAGCTACGTTAATTTATTTCCTAACCATTTCCTTATCTATTTTCATTCATTATTAATCAATTCTACACATGTGGACATTCCTATGTAGACTTAGCATGAAATGGGGATGATGACTTATATATATTCATGGGCAATCTCAACCGGTCGCTCTGATACCAATCTCTGCGACGACCCTCTTTATACCGGTACGATTATACCAATCCACGTTGGTATAATGAACGTCATCACAGTGGGATATTTACCCAAACAATAACATACGATTGAGATGCTCATAAATATAAATACAGAGTAGCGGAAACAAAAGAACTACTTGTCTTCATTCATCATCCACATTTAACATACATGATTCAATGACAATTTAAAAGAAATGAAGTCCACATAATGAAGTGCTAAATTCACATACATAGTTGTCCACAAATTACGTAGTGTTTCTATTACAATGCCTCGATTACATACAATGAAAGCAAAATGTCACGATGACGACTCCACCAGGCTACTCGCCACGCTCGGAGTCACTCTCCACGGTCTCCTCTAACGATGTAGGGTCACCAACTAAACCTGTATGCTGAAGCAAGGAATGAGTCTAAAAGACTCAGCAAATAACACCACACACATCATACATTCATATATCACAATAGGTTTTTCATTCCAATTCACAAGTAAAACATATAGCATACTTGGACATTGCTAAAAGACAACCTATCATGATAATTCTATAAAATTTAAAACACATGGTACATGATTTAAGCCATTCCAAAATAAATATCGTATCACATGCTTTCTACTCATTCAATCACATGAAAGCTATATTTCAAATCAAGCTACAGCATGGAAGCAACCACACATGGGATTCTTGCCTACAGGAAACATTCCTATCATGGTTTCTACACATTCTTGCACATGCAATTTATCATTTCATACACATTAAGGTTGCTGTTTTGACATACTTTAGCAATTCACATCCTATTGCATGAGAGCTACAATTCCAATTGATTACAACACGATAGCAATTAAACATGGAATTGTTCACACATATGCAAGAAATGCTCCTAGCATGGATTCTATGCATTTTTACACACATAAAACATTCTTATAAACACCTTTAGGTTGCTGTTATAACATAATTTCACATTAACATATCATGGACCACAATTTCACAATTTAACATAATGGTTTCACATGTTTACACAATTATTCATTCACATAGTTTCCTTTTTACACATTGCACATTTACACATATTCACACTACACAATTTACACATAATCACATTCACATTTCATAATTTAGTGTCGTGACACATAGTCCAAACCACCATTAGAAGGACACATCACATAACACATACACATAGACGTCACCTAGGCAATACAGTGACGACTCTTGGACTGCGCAGACCGGGAGAACAAGTCTCCACCCTAACCAGTGGTACTTGTCCACCTCCAGGATTTCATCCTAATGCCCTTAGGATCTTAACACATTGAACCTTCCCATGGGGACTTTTCCATGGTATGGTTCCACGGCCCTATATGGAAGCAATGTCACACATGGCACAGTCTTACACATTACACATTCCGATTTTGAACACATATATTTCACATGTCTTTACATTCTCTCACTTACACACATGGCTCTGTTTTCCTAATCATGATACTACTGTTGACAGAATTCAAACATTCAGTAGCTCACATTAATCAGGTTGGCAAATACATCATCAAATCATATTCATGATAGCATGCATTTATCACATATTTTCACATGGAAATTTCATAATACACTTTACAGTTATCCAATCATCATGAAATTTTAACCACACACTAATTGCAGGTTCATGACCTCACATACAAATTCCCAGATTTTTCTGAGTCATATTACATTTACAGAAATTAAAACATTCAGTTGCATGCCATTCATAATTCAATTTGTCATGGAACATAACATGAATATCCAGTTTGACAGTTCACAGCCCTGAACCTAACATACACATCATTACATGAGTTTTTCCCGGATTTATAGCACATCACATGATTTACTGTAAATTTTACAAATCCTACGCAGGTTTTCTATTTTTAAAACAGAAATTTCAGTAAATCACATGCTCTTAGAAAAATTCCGAAATTTGCAGGGCATAGACTGACACATACATACATGGTTTATAAAAAATTGGGCACTCGAATTCTTCACGGATCATGTGGACAGTAGATAGGTATGTACAACCATTTCTTCCAACATGTATTTTAATAAAACTAATAACTCCTACCATCCACAAATGCATAAGAAATTTCCCCCACACATCACTGTATCTATTTCACATAACATACAACAATTACTTTATATCCTCATGCGAAAACACTTCGGAAAATAAATCGTATACAAGGGAGAACAGCTCACCGTTCTGCCCTGAAGAACTTAACGGCACAATCTGGCCGTTAATGGAGCTTAGCGGCAACATCGTTGGCCGTTAATTGAAGATCTTAACGGCAAAGGGTCTTGCCGTCAAGTTCAGGTCTGTGCAAAACACAGACCCGAGCTCCAAAAGAAGGAGAAGTATGAGGATCCAAGACACGAGGAAAATCTGTAAAAATGGTAAAACCCTACTAGACTCATACATGGACGAAATGTATGGGTTACTTGCCTTTTTAAAAAACCTCCAAAGGGATCTAAGTTGCTGTTGAAGCTCTCCTTGGGCAGTCCCAAGAAGCCTCCAAACTCTTCTTGCTCCGGGTTCTTGGTCGATGCAAGCTTCAGTCGAGTGTTGGGGAAGCCTTCCCTAATGTCCCGACTCCCTCCTGGTAGCAGTGGATCACCAGAAGAAGCCTTCAGTCACCGGATTCAAGCTTGCCAAGTTCAATTTTCCTCCAGTTTTTGGGCTAGGGTTTCTCTCCTTCTTGAAAGAAGTCATGAGAGTTCTTCTGGTGCAGAAAGGATTTAGTTTATAGTAGAGAGGTTTAGGATATCCCGGAGGGGTGATGGGATGGCCTGATAGCCGTTGGGGACATCTCCCCAATGGCTGGGCTTGCTTGCCCCCGGAATTTCGGGGTCTGCAACGCATGCAGGTCAGAGATATTAACATCCACATCCATGGCTGTTGACTTAAGTATTAGCGTCCATCGAGGTGGACGCTGACTCATCATGGACGTCCATCCATGTTGACACCAATTTGGCCCTTCGGCCAGAACTTAAAACATGCAGAAACCATGCTTAACTTATACATATATATACATGCCATATATATACTATCATGTACACACTACCACCATGCAATTCATACACTATTTACAACTAATTATACACATGCACACATAAGTATAACTAGTTAATACGTACGTAGATATGTACATCTATGCATACACAAGTATGAATTACTTACACGAAATAAAGTAATACAACAAAATTCGAGGGCCTTACAAATCTGCTTATATGGCCAGTTCAAACAGAACACACAACACACAACACACACAAAATTTGAGATGATCGAAATCTCAATTTAGAACACACACATGAAATTGAGCAAAAGGATAGCTCCTATTTCACACTACACACTGAATGATTTGAAGTTGAGATGTAGAACTAGTTGAATAATAAGAAATTATGGAACATATGAAATTGGTTCGAATTTCCCCCATTGTGCTTCCAACTGAAACTTCTGGCTTCCAACTTCAGACTGATGATGTAGACTTCTAAATCTGAGAATTCAACTTTGACTTTGATCACTCACAGCAACTGGATCTCTAATTCTTCAGATCTGAAGTCTTCAGATCTCTAATTCTTCAGACCTCTCTTTGGCTGTCGCTTTTTGGTTCTGAGGAATGAAGAACTGGTGTGTGTTGCCCCAAAAGTGTGAGGATCATGGGCATTTATAGTCCCATGTATCCACGTGGTACCTTGGAGTGTTGGGGCATAGAATTCCCGCTCAAAAAATTCCTGAATCAATACTTGACACGTGTCCAAGAATTCAGATTCTGGATCATCATTCAAAGTGTGTCGACACAATCAAGTTATGTGTTGACAGATGATCCTTGCTTGTTGTTCTGTCAACACTGGAAGTTAACCTGTGTCGACACATACTTGACTTGTGTTGACACACCTAACTGAATCATAAAAATATGGCTCCCTGGGAAACCTCCTGTGTCGACACCCTGACAGAAGTGTGTCGACACCACTGACTCCTTTCTCCTGTCTGCTTTCTGAGAACAAAGGATGTGTCGACACATAAGGGACCTGTGTCGACACAACTAGTTTTTATTCTTGAATTTCTTCACTGGTATTGCTCTTTGTGTTGACACTCTGACAATATTGTGTCAGCACCACTGACCTCATAACACCTTTTTCTCTGAGTTAAACATGAAATATTATGTAAGATATGACTGAAGCAAAGTATTTAAAATTGTATGGATCATAGTTAAACATCATCAAAACAAGAGATCCAACAATTCACTATAGATGCGTTGGTGCAGTCGAGAAGGCGTAGGGAATGCGCAAGGGGCTTGGGGGTATGGGAGGTGGAGGACAAGTCTAGGAAGAGAGAGAGAGAGAGAGACTGGGCTCATGTGTTGTGAATATTCTGATACATTGGTGAGGGATGGAAGCACTAGAGAGGAAGAGGCCAAGTACATATATATATATAGCTAGAGCTTGGAGGGAGGTGATCGATGTTGTTGTAGCTCATCCCCCATGGTGCCAAATCTGGAGTTGGAGCGGGCCAACTTCATTGGCGGCATTGCAACCATGACATAACCTGATCACCATAGACCTGAAAGACAGCGGAAAATAGCTATGACAGAAATCTAGAAGGGGGGGGGGATGAATAGATTTTGACTAAATAAAAAAATAATCGATTAGCAACTCAGAAAACTTATTAGAATTTCAAATCTATGACCTATGCACAAGTTCGAACAACTTAAACAAATTAAGTAGTGTGTGAACAGCGAGCCTACCAAGCATCTAACGTTCAGATTGATCAAACCACAGAGGCACAAAGATTTAGGGTGTTTCAGATTACACAACTGTGTATTCTACATCCACCATCCACACACACACAATCTGAGATGACAGAGATCTCAGATTAGAACACACACGTGAAATTGAGCACAAGAGTTGCTTCAATTTCAAAATACACACAATTTGAATTGAGTTTGAGATGAAGAACCAGATGAATCAAGAGAATTGCAGATCAGAAAGGGCTTGTTCAATTTCTCCCTGTTATGCTCCCAGTTGAGACTTCAGACTTCCAGCTTCAGCTCGATGATGTGGACTCAGGAATCTGGGAATTCAGCTTGAGGTTGATGGATCAAGGTGCTTGGATCCCCAATTCTTCAGATCTGGACAAGTAATTCTCCACGGATGAAGCCTCTCTCTGGTTGCGCCTTATACTTCTGGAAGATGAGGAACTGAGGTGTGTGTCCTCCAAAAGATGTGTGGATCATGGGCATTTATAGTCCCATGTACCCATGAGGTGCCTTGAAGTTTTGGGGACACAGAATTCCCGCTCAAAAGCCATGTATCAAATCCTTCCACGTGTCCAAGATTTCAGATCTGGAACAAAAGTCGAAGTGTGTCGACACAACTTAAGTTATGTGTCGACACATGATCCTTGTATTGTGTCTTGACAGCATTGAGTGATGACTTGTGTCGACACACATTTCACTTGTGTCGACACACCTGACCACATACCAAAAAACATGTTTCTGGGAGTACTGGATGTGTCGACACATGTTCAACCTGTGTCGACACCACTAGCCTCTTGTCTTTTGACTGTTTTCTGGATGCAATTGATGTGTTGACACACAATGAACTTGTGTCGACATCTCACTTCACTGCTTACTGGATGCATAGAATGTGTCGACACACAATTCACTTGTGTCGACATCACTGACTTCTTCAGTTCTGAATGGCTTCTGTGAATAGATGATGTGTCGACACATGATGTACTTGTGTCGACACCACTGGCTTCCTTTCATGAGAATCTACACTAGGATTGAACTATGTGTCGACACTCTATCAGAATTGTGTCGACACCATTGTCATCACATCAACTTTTTCTATAAACTAGGCATGAAATATAATGTTAGATATGATTGAAGCAAGATATTCAAACTTGTATGAATCATAGTTAAACATCATCAAAACAAGAGATCCAACAATCTCCCCCTTTTTGATGATGGCAACTATGATTCATTTTAACATTTCAGTCTACTCAAACAAGATATTTCAAGACAATCATACACATCATTCCATGTCATATGAAAGAGACAATCACAACCACACATTCACAACATTCACCACAAAATCACAACATTCATTGAAAATTGGATTGTAAAGATATGACATTCACATTAAAAGCATCAAAATCAATGTTCAACCATAACATGCAGTGTTTTAATCCCAAAATATCACACATCACACACTTTCTCCCCCTTTGACATCAGTAAAAAGATAGCATCATTGAGGTGGAGGTGGAGGAGGAAACAACTTGTCATCAATGGTTTTCATTTTGGCTTCCAAAGCTCCCAAATTATTTCTCAGCAAAAGTTGAACAGATGTCAGTCTGGTATGCAATGTTTCTTCCATTTTCTTCAAATTCTCAGAAATATGAACTATCATCTGATTAATGCCATAGGGCATAGGAGGAATAGCAGTGAATGAGGTAGCATATCTACTATCTCCAGTGCTTACATCATCCCTTAACTTCCACACTGTGTTAAAATCAGCTCTAAGTTCTGCAATCTCTTGATCAATGTGAGCAGTGTGCTCCTTCATGTTCTCCATATCCTCAACAAAGTGAGCAAATGACAGTCGACATTTGGCCACTTGTGTCACAACCTCTTGTCCATTGTGAATACTGCGTTGTGTATGCTCATGTAGCAACACGATATTTTAATAAATAAATAAATCAAAAAATTTAAAGAAAAATAAATTAATTAAAACCCATTAAATAAAAGAAGTAATGGGCATTGCTAAATGGATCATATAAAAGTTATTGGGCTAAAAATAGGGATTTTTAAAAGTTGAATAAGAGAAAAGTACCCTAAATTCGTATCTTTAATGTTTCCTAAAATGAAAAGAGCTATTAAATCATTAAAATAGTTAATATGTGTTGGAATTGGACTCCTAACCCTACCCAAATTGGCTAGGTATGAATTTGGAACCCAACCTAACCCAATTAGGAGGTGGAAATCATGGAAGGTTGGAAGAAATAGGGAAACTCAGAATTAAATAGGAATTAGAGTTATAGTAGGAATTAGAAACACTAGATGCTTAAATACACCCTAACCCTTTTATGGCCGACCCTAATGCGTTGCTGAGACTTGCTGGACGAGAAGGAGAGGCCAAAGGAAGGGAGAAAACGTGGGGAGAAGGCTTGTTCAAGATCTACCACCTGTTCTTCGAGTTCTAAGCCCTAGGAGACAAATCGACCCAAAGGTAGGCATTCTCACAAGCTAAACCTAATTAATCTCGTCTGTAGGGTGTTCTTGACATCAGGAACAAAAGCCCTCTGTTTGCTCTAATTTTCATCGACCCTATCTTGAGACCTTTGTTTTTGAACTTCTGTTATCATCATGACCTCGAACCCTCATATTTATCCTAGATCTCTATGTACACTTGATCTTATGCCCTGAAATTTTTACTGTACATACTACTCGTTGTCAGGAATCATTTGCCACTGTTTTCCCCAAATTCTATTGAGTAGATCACTCGAATTAATTCTTTTTCCATCACTGCATCATGCTCTGTGTTCTTCGTGAAAGAACTTGATCAAAGCTTGTCATAACCATGATTATTCTCAAATTCCTATTTACTTTATGTACTTTTGCATGTCTAGATCTGTTTAAAACTGGTTTCACGATTTTTAATCATCTGTACACCGAGATCTCAATTTTTAAACGACCTTGTATCAAAGCTTGAGAAATTGGGACCGTAATCCAAGGCAAGCTACTTCCTTTTCGGGCTATGGTACAAGACCTGTGTAATGGCCCCGACGCCCGGACCCTTGGCTCCCGCCAAGAATCCGAACATCGGCACCGCCGCCCATGGGTCCGGAGACCCGGAAGGGCTAACGGATCGGTCTAACAAGATATGTAATAGAGATAAATAACAACAAACACACTAAAATGTGTGACAGGTGGGGAAAAAGAGTCCAACACTGAGTAACAGTCTAGTACAGTCCCAAAGAAGATAAAGTACAAGTGCTGAAATAAAAGGGAAAGAACATGTCCCTTAGGGGCATACCCCGAGGGTGAAGTACACAAGTTGGGGAACACTGCTCACTGGGGACGCCGTCTACTATCGCCCCGTCTCCTCAGTCCGCCGTGGAGGGAACTGCTGTGAAGTCTCACCTGCAAAAGAGGGCATGAGCTTCACGAAGAAGCCCAGTAGGGACTACCAATCTCCTACTGGTTCTAATAGTAGAATAGAACTAAGTGCAGTAATTAAATAAAGCAGTAAATTCTATTCTACTAAACAAAGTCAAGTGCGGAAGCGTGAAAGAAACTACACGATCGTCGATCTAGGCTACACATCAGGACCGGAAAACCCGTGTAAAACACGACACCAGAAGAAACCTATCTCGTGGACAGGCCCTCAAGTGCCTAGCACCGGGTGAAGAGACTAGAGTAGCACTGCACTAGGAACATCACATGTGCTAGGAAAACCAAGTCGTAGCAGAAGCGGAACGTCAAAACCTATCGCCAGTCCCTCTCGGTCAGAGAGGCGACGCAGCGATACGTCATGATCAGAACATAATGATCCTACCTATCGCGACAAGAAACCAGAAGGCGACCCTTGAGCCCGTCGCGATAAGAACGTGACGACTAAGAGCACTGCAACAACCTCGGGTCTTCGGAATGTGACACATACCCCGTCGCAAGCGTATCGCGACGGAGATGGAGGTCGCGTTCCAAAGGAACCCCGAACTCCTGAACGTCGTACACGGACCCGTCGCGTTTCTTAGTGCCGGGGTGTGTTCAGAGAGAACGTGATGCAACGACACGTCACGACCAGGTCACGACTGGGAAACCCATCGCGACCTCAGCCGAGTGCCGAAACAAGGCAACCCTATCACCCCAAATGCCACAAAATTGTACAAGTACGGGGAGGGGAGTATGGAAATGAGGGAAACACATCCATTGGCATGCAAACCACCCAAGGAAACCCTCATGCATGCAAGGAATGCAAGCTACACTCAAATAAACTCCCCCATGCCACATGAAGCCCTCAACACAACACCCCTTCCAAGCGTGGGTCAAACATCAAGAAACCATCCAAACGAAACATATGGATCCACAAGGAGACAATGTACAACCTAGCATGGTTTCTAGGCTTGGAGAAGGAGGATTGAGCCCTAGCATGCCAGAACTAGGTGGAGGGTGAGGAGTCCCTACCTCAATACGAAGATCCACCCAATTAGGGCCTTCTCGTAGGCTAGCACCCCTCCTTCTCCGAGCTCTAATGCCCTTGAAGACGCCGTCCACGAGTCGAGCACGACCTTCACTTGCCAGGGATGAGGATGATCACCATGAAAACGCCACAGAGAGATAGAGGAAGAACAAGTGAGAAGGAGGATCACAACACAGGTGAAATGCATGCAAACAAATCACAACCCTTACCTAAACAAGACAACCAATTCCCCTCCTTCCAAGCTCACTACGAAGCACCCACAATGGAAAGATCGCTAGAGGGGAGGAACACAAACAAAGGGGCAAAATGGGGGCTGTGCTCTCGGGCTTGGGCACTTAAACACAGATGATAAGAATGCGACAGACCTGGTCGTCGCATTAGCAAAGCTAACATGACACCCACCTACGTCACGATCTGGAAAACGCCTGCCACCTTGACGGTCAAAGCCACTACGTGGTATGCATGCAACTCTGACATCTGATCGTGACGGACCAGTATGTCGCGTTCATGCATGTGTGATGACACGTGTCTCCACCGTCCAGACAGCTAAAAGATAAAACATCAGTATGCTGTCAGAGCCCTGTCGCGACAGGGGCGGCCGACGCGTTCTCATTCAGAACGCGACGGTCACCTACGTCGCCTTCAGAAGGCAACGGGTCGACATGTCACGACCACATCCGTGAGAGCTGACCCTCAAAGGGGACATGGATGTTACAATCTAACAAACAAAAAAACAATTTTGTCCTCAAAATTAAGGGCGAAACTAGGGGGAAAGAGGGTAAACAAAGTACCTGTCACTCGAACAAGTAAGGGAACTGCTCCGGCATCTCGTCCTCACGCTCCCAAGTGGCCTCGCCACCGGCACGGTGCTCCCAAACCACCTTGATGAGCAGGATCTACCTCCTGCGAAGCTGCTGCACCCTGCTGTCCACCACGCTGACGGGGTACTCTGGCATGAACAGGTCTGGAGCGACCTCTAGCTGTGAGTAGTCGAGTACGTGCGATGGATCTGGCATGTACTTCCTCAGCTGCGACACGTGGAAGATGTCATGGACACCTGCCAACTCAGACGGAAGAGCCAACCTGTAAGCGACCTCACCAACCCGCTCCAAGATGGGAAAGGGGCCAACAAACCTCGGGCTGAGCTTGCCCCTCTTCCCAAACCTGAGAACACCCTTGGTGGGTGAGATCCGAAGAAACACACTGTCACCGGCCTCGAACTGAAGTGGCCTCCTGCGGACGTCGGCATAGCTCTTCTGTCTGCTCTGTGCTGTCTGCAACCTCTGTCTGATCAGCCTCACGATGTCTGCGCACTGCTGCACCAACTTTGGACCTAGCAACTGCCTCTCGCCAACCTCGTGCCAGTGCAACGGTGTCCTGCACGGTCGACTATATAGAGCCTCGTAGGGCGCCATCCCGATGCTGGAGTGAAAGCTATTATTATACGAAAACTCCACCATGGGAAGGTGTGACTCCCACGTGCCACCCCAGTCTAGGCAACACGCTCTCATCAAGTCCTCGAGGGTCTGTATGGTCCTCTCTGACTGCCCGTCTGTCTGTGGGTGGTAGGCTGAACTCAACCTCAACTCGGTGCTAAGTGCCTGCTGAAAGCTGCGCCAGAAACGAGAAGTGAACCTCGGATCTCTATCTGAAACAATAGAGACTGGGGTTCCGTGCAAAGGCACCACTCTGTCCACAAACAACCGCGCAAGTCTATCTACTGACCACGCTGCTCTGACCAGTAGGAAGCGAGCGGTCTTCGTCAGCCTATCGACGATGACCCAAACGCTGTCGTGCCCCTGTGAAGTACGAGGTAAGCCAGAAACAAAGTCTATGGTGACATGCTCCCACTTCCACACGGGAATGGGAAGCGACTGTAACTCACCACCAGGACGTTGGTGCTCTGCCTTCACCTACTGACAGGTAAGGCAGCGCGAAACAAACTCAGCGATATCTCTCTTCATCCCAAGCCACCAAAAGAGCACCCTCAAGTCGTGGTACATCTTGGTGGATCCAGGATTAATAGAGTATAGTGACCTGTGCGCCTCATCCAGTACCTCCTCCCCGACGTCCTCTGGAACGTAGAGTCTGTCTCAGAACCGAACCTCGCTGTCCTCGTCCAGCACCACTTCGGGCAACTGCAACACGTCTGCCAAGTCTACGTCTGGACTTTGTGCCTCAATCACCTGCTGATATATCATAGAGCAAACTATCATGCTGGCCAACACTTCCCTCTCCTTGAGGCTCGATGGCGTGAACACACCCTGAGCGGCGTCCTCCAGGAGTCTCCAGTGTCTAACCAACAAAGAACTCAAATGGGCTCTCCTACTCAAAGCGTCTGCTACGACATTAGCCTTTCCCAGGTGATAGGAAAGGGTAAAGTCGTAGTCCTTCAAGTACTCGAGCCACTTGCGCTGCCTGAGGTTCAGATCTCTCTGTGTGAAGACGTACTGTAAGCTCCGGTGATCTGTGAAAACCTCGAACACCTCTCCGTACAAGTAGTGCCTCCACAACCTCAAGGCGAACACGACTGCTGCAAGCTCCAAGTCGTGTGTCGGGTAGTGCTGCTCATGCTTCTTTAGCTGAAGAGAAGCATAAGCAACTACTCGACTGTGCTGCATCAGCATAGCTCCTAGACCAGTCCCTAAAGCGTCTGTGTAGACAACAAAGCCGCCGCTGCCAGAAGGTACAACAAGGATCGGAGCTGAAGTCAGCCAGCTCTTCAGCTCCTGAAAACTGTGCTCGCACTCTACTGTCCACACAAACCTGGTCTCTTGCCTGGTCAACCGGGTCAAAGGCTCTACAACTCTGGCGAAGTCTTGCACGAGCCTCCTGTAGTAGCTTGCCAGCCCCAGAAAACTGCGCACCTCTGCAACTGTAGTGGGCTGGCCCCAAGAAACCACTTCCTTAACCTTGGCAGGATCCACCGCCACACCTGCACCAGAAACAACGTGACCAAGGAACTGCACCTCCTTTAGCTAAAATTCACACTTGCTGAATTTGGCGTAAAGTTGGTGACTCCTCAAAGCCTGCAACACCAACCTCAAGTGAACCTCGTGCTCCTCTGCCGTCACTGAGTACACCAGGATGTCGTCGACAAACACCACCACGAACCTGTCCAGGTACTCTCGAAACATGCTGTGCATCAGCTCCATGAACACTGCAGGTGCATTCATGAGCCCAAAAGGCATCACGACGAACTCAAAGTGGCCGTAGGGGGTACGAAAAGCTGATCTGGCGATGTCTGACTCGCGGATCCACAACTGGTAGTAGCCCGACCTCAAGTCGATCTTTGAGAACACTGAAGCTGACTGCAACTGGTCGAACAAGTCATCGATCCTGGGCAAAGGGTACTTGTTCATCAAGGTCACCTGATTCAATTGCCGATAATCAATACACATCCTGAGGCTGCCATCTTTCTTTCTCACGAACAAAACAGGCGCTCCCCACGGAGAACGACTAGGGCGAATGAAGCCCAACGCAAGCAACTCCTCTAGTTGGCACTTCAACTCCCGCAGCTCCGCCGGCGCCATCCGGTACGGTGCCTTGGATGTAGGCATCATCCTCGGAAGCAACTCAATGGAGAAATCTACCTCCCGCTCCGGCGGCAAGCCAGGTAGATCCTCTAGAAACATGTCGGAAAACTCACAGACAACAGGCACATCTGAAACCGATATCTCACCAGAATCCGAGACACACACAGAAGCCAAGAAAGCAACACCACCGTCTCGGATAAGACGCCGAGCTCTACAAAAAGAGACAAAGGGTCGGCGGGTAGACCGGGTACCTCGGAAGCAAAGCACATGTGTTCCAGGTAGCTCAAACCTCACGGTCTTCCACTGACAATCCACCAGTGCAGAGTGTGCCTCTAACCAGTCCATGCCAAGGATGACATCAAAGTCATGGAGCTGCAAGGCAAACAGTCTGGCTGGTAGCTGGTGGCCCTGTACCTCGTCGGTGACACCCTCTAGGTATCCCAGAGTACGCAAAAAGTCACCCGTCGGTAGCTCAATAGCTAGGTCACAGTCCCGCTCCGGAGTAAACTCAGACAAAGTAGCAAAGAACTCCTCAGAAGCAAAACAGTGTGTGGCACCCAGATCAATCAAAATTCTAGCAGCCCTACCAAGGATGGGAACCGTACCGACGACTAGATTAGAGGCCTCCACCTCCTCTCTGGTGATGTTCATCACCCAACCATGTCCACATCCTCGCTGAGGCTGCTACTGCTGGCGCTGTTGCGGCTGCTGGAACTGACCCTGGTGCTGCTGCTGGCGCTGCGCCAGTTGGGGTGGAGGAAACTGCACCTGAGGTGCCTGCTGCTGCCTCAACAACAGACACTCTCGCCTGTAGTGACCCGACTGCCCGCAGTGGAAACAACTCGTGACCTGCTGGCTCTGCTCTACTCCCTGTTGTACGGACTGCTCCGGCTGACGTCGCTGCTACTGTGGCTGCATGTACTAACGCTTGCCTCCACGAATGAATAGCTTCTTAGACTTCGTGGTCTGGCCAACACCGCCTGTCCCCGAAGAAGAAGAAGAGGAAACACTCCCTCGACTGCCCGAGGGGCGCTGGTACGGAGAAGACCTCCCTGAGCCTCCACTCTGCTGCGGCTGAAACCGACACTCCCACTCCAAGGCGGTGGCTCTCGCCACTGCTACCGTCAAGGAGTCACAGAGGTGACCAGCCATGGCCCACCTCAACTCCGAGTGTAGCCCACTAATGAACCGCTCGGTACGAGCCTGCTCACTAGCGGCCACATGGGGGACGTGTCGAAGTAGCTGTATGAACCTCTGGTGGTACTGTGCTACAGTCGAGTCTCCCTGCACCAACTCATGGAACTGGTCCCTCCTCTCACGACAAGCGTAGTCGGGGAAGAACTCACCGTGAAAGGCCACTAGGAACTCCTGCCAAGTGATCTGGTTCAGCCTCCTACCCTGAAAACTGGTTTGCCTCACTACCCTCCACCACTCGTGGGCAGACCCCTTCAGCTAATATACTGCCAACCTGACCTGATCCAGCTCTGGATAGTCCATGGTCTTGAAGGTGCGCTAGAGCTCATGGACCCAACTCTCTGCCCTGTCTGGATCACGGTCACCAGAAAACGTCGGAGGCCGAAGATGAAGAAACCTCTCCAGAAGTGTCGTGCGGTCCTCAGGTGCTGCCGCTGCAACTAGATCTACTACCGTACCACTGGTGGTACCTCTGCCTGAATGGTGCTGCCTGTGGGGTCGGTGGTGGCTGCTCCTCCGCTGCCATCTCTGCGAACTGCTGACCTCCTGCCGTCATCTATTGGTACGGTACGTACTGCCAAGGACCCTAAAAAATAGCTCTCCACCACTGCTCCATGATGTCCGGCGGGGGCGAGGGTGGAAACCACTGTTGCTGCTGCTGCTGCGGCCCTCCCTGCGAAAACGGAATGCCCTGAGGCAATGGGTCCCCAGACTGCTCGAACTGCTGGTCTGAGCATCAATCAGCACTTGCTCGGCTACAATCGACCTGTCCGACTTGAACTCCTGATGCTCCGCCAGCTCACGAGCCTGCCTGCGAGTGCGTGGAGGCATGTTCTGCAAAACAGCCACAATAATAAGTTAACAGATAAAACTCCGGCAGCTAGCAGCGTTACTTGTACTTCCTAAGGGACTTTATGTTATTACTTATTTCCATTACAAGTCCTGATAGACCCCTTGCTCTGATACCACTGTAACGGCCCCGACGCCCGGACCCTCGGCTCCCACCAAGAATTCGAACATCGGCACTGCCGCCCACAGGTCTGGAGACCTAGAAGGGCTAACGGATCAGTCTAACAAGATATGTAATAGAGATAAATAACAAAAAATGCACTAAAATGTACGACATGTGAGAAAGAGTCCAACACTGAGTAACAGTCTAGTACAGTCCCAAAGTAGATAAAGTATAAGTGCTGAAATAAAAGGGAAAGAACACATCCCTAGGGGCATACTCCGAGGGTGAAGTACACAAGCTGGGGAACACTGCTCACTGGGGACGCCGTCTACTACGGCCCCGTCTCCTCAGTCCGCTGCAGAGGGAGCTGCTGTGAAGTCTCACTTGCAAAAGAGGGCATGAGCTTCACGAAGAAGCCCAGTAGGGACTACCAATCTCCTATTGGTTCTAACAGCAGAATAGAACTAAGTGCAGTAATTAAATAAAGCAGTAAATTCTATTCTACTAAACAGAGTCAAGTGCGGAAGCGTGAAAGAAACTACACGGTCGTCGGTCTAGGCTACACGTCGGGACCGGAAAACCCGTGTAAAACACGGCACTAGAAGAAACCCAAGGCTGTAACACAGACAGCTAAACACTGCCTGGGCAAACACACTAGCTACAGTACGCTACACTAGTCAGCCGGTCAGGTGCGCCACGCGCCTTACCCTCGACCAACTATCCATGTCTAACACCTCTTGTTGGAGTGAGACGCGGAACTAAAGAACCACAACTGCCGTAGTCTGTCCGGACTACGATCCCACGCATAACCCCTCTAAATGGTTTCGGAACCACGTAGAGTGAGGCAGTGAGAAAGGACTAGCTGATCTGTGCCGCACGAGCTACCAACTACCACGACGTCCCAGACTCAGCTAAGAGAGCTCTACAAATGACTCTATGCCACTGTCCCCACCGTTTTCCCCTCTGCTACTAGAGTCCGTGACTCGAGCAAAACCTGTCGCTCGGAGAACACCCTCTAACAGGTGCTTGAGGACCGGGGGTCCCAGGTAACGGTAACAACCTGTCTCATGGACAAGCCCTCAAGTGCCTAGCACCAGACGAAGAGACTAGAGTAGCACTGCACTAGGAACAACACAGGTGCCAAGAAAACCGAGTCGCAGTGGAAGCGGAACGTCAAAACCTGTCGCTAGTCCCTCTCGGTCAGAGAGGCGATGCAGAGATACATCGCGATCAGAACACGACGATCCTACCTGTCGCGACAAGAAACCAGAAGGCGACCCTTGAGCCCGTCGTGATAAGAACGCGACGGCTAAGAGAGCCGCAACAACTCCGGGTCTTCGGAACGCGACACGTACCCCGTCTCAAGCCTATTGCGATGGAGACGTAGGTCGCATTTCGAAGGAACCCCGAACTCCTGAATGCCGCACACGGACCCGTCGCGTTTCCTAATGCGACGGGTGCTGGGGCGTGTTCAGAGAGAACGTGACACAATGACACGTTGCGACTAGGTCGCGACTGGGAAACCTGTCGCGACCTCAGTCGAGTGCCCAAACAAGGCAACCCTATCACCCCAAATGCCACAAAACTGTACAAGTACGGGGAGGGGAGTATGGAAATGAGGGAAACACATCCATTGGCATGCAAACCACCCAAGGAAACCCTCATGCATGCAAGGAATGCAAGCTACACTCAAATAAACTCCCCCATGCCACATGAAGCCCTCAACACAACACCCCTTCCAAGCATGGGTGAAACATCAAGAAACCATCCAAACGAAACATATGGATCCACAGGGAGACAATGTACAACCTAGCATGGTTTCTAGGCTTGGAGAAAGAGGATTGAGCCCTAGCATGCCAGAACTAGGTGGAGGGTGAGGAGTCCCTACCTCAATACGAAGATCCAGCCAATTAGGGCCTTCTCGTAGGCTAGCACCCCTCCTCCTCCGAGATCCAATGCCCTTGAAGACGCCGTCCACGAGTCGAGCACGACCTTCACTTGCCAGGGACGAGGATGATCACCATGAAAATGCCACAGAGAG
This sequence comes from Colocasia esculenta, assembly GCA_014218235.1. NCBI lineage: Eukaryota > Viridiplantae > Streptophyta > Magnoliopsida > Alismatales > Araceae > Colocasia > Colocasia esculenta. The sequence goes on along the minus strand of CM024755.1, from coordinate 110,177,769 downwards.
ATAGAGGAAGAACAAGTGAGAAGGAGGATCACAACATAGGTGAAATGCATGCAAACAAATCACAACCCTTACCTAAACAAGACAACCAATTCCCCTCCTTCCAAGCTCACTACGGAGCACCCACAGTGGAAAGATCACCGGAGAGGAGGAACATAGACAAAGGGGTAAAATGGGGGCTGTGCTCTCGGGCTTGGGCACTTACACACAGACGATAAGAATGCGACGGACCTGGTCATTGCGTTAGCAATGTTAACACGACACCCACCTATGTCGCGATCTGGAAAATGCCTGCCACCCTGACGGTCAAAGCCACCACGTGGTATGCATGCAACTCTGACATCTGATCGTGACGGACCAGTATGTCGAGTTCATGTATGCGTGCCGACACGTGTCTCCACCGTCCAGATAGCTAAAAGACAAAACATCAGTCTGCTGTCAGAGCCCTGTCGTGACAGGGGCGGCCGACGCATTCTCATTCAGAATGCGACGGTCACCTACGTCGCCTTCAGAAGGCGACGGGTCGACATGTCGCGACCACAACCGAGAGAGTTGGCCCTCAAAGGGGACAGAGATGTTACAACCTGAGAACGCGATGACCCGATAGGCTGCGTTGTCAGGGGCTGATCATGACCAGAAACCTATCGCGTTCTGAACGTGACAGGCCCTGGCGTCACGTTCTGGCTGTACCTTGTCACGTTCTGGATGTACCTTGACGCGTTCCTTGCAGGGGTACGTCGCCTTCTAAACTTTTGTGTATAAACCCTAGATTTTTGGTGCTCTTGTCTGTCTACAGTGATTATACCTCCTGTAAACAATCTTAAACGCAGTAAAAGAAGATGCTATAATATGAACATGTATTGATTAATTAAAAGCCATACACTTGATCTCTTCATATCTATGATTTTCTTTGTCACGTGCACCTACTTGTAACCATCCATTATGACTTGACTTGACATGAAAATATCTCTTAATATATTTGGTAATTTACTTCAATAATTTATATCACATTGCCCTATTTTAAAAGGACTTATCTTCGTTACTTGCGATGTTTTGGGAATACCGTTACCGACACTCCACTGTTATAGAATTCCTCTGGAATGTCGAGCACTTGTTTCCATATACACTTTCTCTTGACTTGGACAAACTCTCTGTCGGATATTCCTTCTGTCGAACTAGTGAATCCTTGTTCAAGGCCTCCGTAAGTCTCCTCTGTCTATAGATTCCCACATGGTCGACGAGCTGGTTGTACCCTCAATACCTATGATACCCTTTAGGGATTAGTAAGATCTAAACGGCCTTAGAATGCGCTCTCTCTTATCATGAGATCACGTCGGACCTCTGGACTATGCTCGTGGCTTGGCCAGTGGTTGGTTAGTGAATTCTACCTGACAGCCAGCACCCATTATGTGTGTTGTGCAACCGTTACTATTGCCTATTTAACGTTGTTTCATGCGTAACGACCACTAGCTCTCATCTATACTCTACTCGCTCATCTATTCACGTTCTCTACACACTCGTCTATTCATTAAGTACTCTCATCTATTCTTGGTACTCTTTATGGCCATTTGACTGATTGTCTAAAAGATAAGCAATATGACTAATGCTTGGCAATATAAAGGGGCCCGGTCTGGTCCTGAGAGGTGCGCCCAAAAGTGCTAGTGCTCGCGGAAGTTAATTGACCAGAGTGTTTGGCATTACACTCAAGTGCTATCTATCTCGACTATCTATATGACAATCAAAGTGCTATGCTATACTCGACTCGTTGTGCTATCATGAACTATATTGTGCTATTTGTGCTATGACCATTCTGCTGTTTGTGCTATGCTTGACGCTTCACTTGCTTGACAATACTTGACTCTCGCTCTCTTTCATTAGTTACTCTGCTCTTTAATTCATTAATTATTTAAAGCATGCATGATCATGAGATTTAAGTCCTACTGGGCATTATCGCTCACCCTGCGTTATTTGTTATGTGATCTCAAGTGAGACCGAAGAAGATACATACACATATGAGTATGGGAACGACCAGGAGTGAAGTCAAGGGTACCTTGGCGTCTTAGTATTATGTTAGAGTCTTAATTAGTCTTTACTTTCATTCAATGTAATGGTGTCAACTTAGGCCCTATAGAAAGGCTCTGATACTAGTGGTTGTAATGGACATTTGAGGAATTATTAATGTAATACAATTTGATTTAACATTTAATCTTTGTCCAAAGGTTGATATTTATATGCTTTGTACTCGCTTACTTGCAATTGCCTCACGTTCCGATATTCCGCATCGGGGCGTGACAGTTTTGTGGTATCAGAGCCTAGGATATCCTTATTAGGATAATTAAGTCTAGGATGTTCTAGGACGGACTGCTATGACACGTGCCTAAGTCAACTATCACACCTAAGTGAGATTTGGTAAAACCAAGGTTAAGATCTAAAAGATACTCACACACGCACAAATTAAATTTCATACCAAAGTCTTAATGATAAGTTAATTTTGTAGGAACTTAAGCACTTAAGATGACGGCTGAACGTGCTCAGATGAGGGGCATGAAACAGACCATTCAAGAACTCACCCGTGCACTTCTGCAAGCTGCATAGGGAGGAGGAGGAAACCGCGGTGCAGGCGAGCTGCATCGAAATTTTAGGAGCTTGAATCTGCCAAAGTTCAGCAGTACTACTAATCCGGATGAGGCCGAGCACTGGATGAAGGAGATGAAAAGAATTTTTCATGTTATGCAATGTGCATCTGGGGACAAGCTGCTACTAACTACCTTTCAACTTGAGAAGGACGCCTGCTCTTGGTGGGAGTCAGTGGAAGCGACCAGAGCTAATGGTCAATTTACTTGGGCTGAATTCAAAGAGGCATTCAACTCCAAGTACTTCTTGGAGCATGTCCAAGAGAGGAAGGTTGTGGAGTTTGCTGCTCTTAAACATAGGAGCCTATCTGTGGCTGACTCTGAAGCACAATTTTCTAGACTAGCAAGATATGCTGAGCATCTAGTGAATACCGAAAGGATGAAGGCTAAGCGCTTCCTCAATGGCCTTAAGCCTCAGTATATTACTCAACTAGCCCCTCTCGACATCCAAACTTATGCCGAGATGGTGAAGAAAGCCCAACTGTTAGAAGACGCTACGGACTTCACCGATCGTATCAAGGGGAAGTTCGTGAAGAAGGAGCTGACACCTGATCAGACTACTGCTAAGCCAAATATTGGCAAGAAGTGTCCTTTCAGCATCACAGAAGGACCAAGCTAGGAAAAGAAGCCCAAAGTATTTGTCCCTACAACTCCGACAAAAAGCAACTGCAAGCACTGTGACAAGCCAGGTCACACATCTGATGAGTGTTGGAGAAAAGTTGGCGCATGTCTGGGCTGTGGAAGCCACAAGCACCGTATCTCCGAGTGCCTGTTATTGAAGGAGCATGAGAGGCGCACTAATGTGCCGAAGAAATAGGGAAGACTGCAAGCCCTGCGAGATGAGGAGCTTACTGAGGAAGGTGGCATTGTGGAAGGTATACTGCAACTTTTCTCTTTATCAGCATTTATGTTATTTGATACTGGTGCAACCCATTCATTCATATCTCAAAACTTTGCTGATACTCTGAATGTTAAACCTATATTCATGGGGTGTGAATTCTCTGTCACAACACCACTGGGAGAGAAAGAGAAATTGAACAAATATTTTCCATCTGCCGATGTAATGATCGGAGAATATAACCTAGAAGCCGACCTGGTATGTATGCCCATGGAAGGCTATGTCGTGATTCTTAGAGCCGAATGGTTGTTCACATATGGGGAAAGTGTCGACAACAAGAAAGGGAAGGTTACGTTTAATGAATTTCCTAAGTTGTCATTCACTGGAATTAGACACAAGAGATGGATGTCTCTAGTCTCTGCCATACAGGCCCACAACATGATAAGGAAATGTTGCTTTGCTTTCCTTATGGCCGTAGTAGTTGAGAAGAAGGGGTCTAAGATAGAGGACATACACATAGTCCAGAACTACCCAGATGTGTTCCCCGAAGATCTGCCAGGGATTCCCCCTGAACTTGATGTCAACTTTGCTATTGAGTTAATCCCTGGAGCTGCCTCAGTGTCGCGTCAACCGTACCGGATGTCATTTGTCGAGTTAAAAGAACTGAAGACACAATTGATGGAGTTGTTAGAAAAGGGGTTCATTAGACCAAGTACTTTCCCATGGGGAGCACCGGTCTTGTTTGTTAAAAAGAAAGATGGATCTATGAGGTTGTGTATCGACTATCGACAACTCAATCAGCTAACCATCAAGAACAAGTACCCATTACCTCGAGTCGATGAACTCTTCGACCAGATATCTGGAGCTTAATACTTCTCCAAAATTGACCTCCGGTCTGGCTATCATCAAATGAGGATCAAGGATGATGACATTTTCAAAACAACTTTCAGGAGTAGGTATGGACACTATGAATTCATTGTAATGCCTTTTGGTCTGACCAATGCTCCTGCAGCCTTTATGCAACTCATGAACAACATATACTGAACATATCTTGATAAGTTCATGGTCGTCTTCATTGATGCCATCCTCATATACTCAAAGACCAAAGAAGAACATGAAGAACATCCAAGGATAACTCTGCAAGTCTTGCGAGACAATAAATTATATGCAAAGCTGAGTAAGTGCGAGTTCTGGCTTGAAGAAGTATCTTTCTTGGGCCGTATCATCTCCAAGGATGGCATCTCCGTTGATCCCTCCAAAGTTGAAGCTGTACTCAAATGGGAGAGACCAACTAATGTCACAGAAATCAAAAGCTTCTTAGGACTGCCTGGCTATTACAGGCAGTTCATAAAGGACTTCTCCAAGATCGCCGTTCCTCTCACTCGTCTTACCCGGAAGGAGAATCCCTACTCTTGGAGTAAAGAGTGTGAGAAGAGTTTCCAAACTCTAAAAGAATGCCTGACCTCAGCCCCTATTCTCGCTCTTCCAATAGAGGAAGAAGGTTTCTCAGTCTATATCGATGCCTCATGAATTGGGCTAGGCTGTGTATTGATGCAGAAGGAGAAAGTCATTGCTTATTCTTCAAGACAACTGAAGACTCATGAAGTCAACTATCCTGTGCATGATCTAGAGTTGGCTGCTGTGGTCTTTGCCTTAAAAATATGGAGACATTATTTATATGGTGAGCAATTCATGGTCTATTCAGACCATAAAAGCTTGAAGTATTTATTCTCTCAGAAAGAACTTAACATGAGGCAGAGGAGATGGTTGGAATACTTAAAGGATTTTGACTTCAACATACAGTACCATCCAGGCAAGGGGAATGTTGTGGCTGATGCTCTTAGTAGGAAGCCGATGACATCTATATCTAGTCTAATTCTTGGCGAGATGCAACTACTAGAACAATTTGTAAGATTAGATTTAAATATTGAACATAAGGATGATCGAGTCTTGGTTGCCAATATCAAGATTCAATCTGACATGCTGGAAGAGATCTTAGCACAATAGGACAATGATCCATTCTTGGTTCGTATCAAAGAAACCTTAGCTGAGAAATTGGACTTTGCTATGACCGAGGATGGAAGGCTTGTATTCCAAGGAAGAACACGTGTCCCGGACAATGAAGAACTGAAGAGGAAGTTAATGGATGAAGCTCACCAAGCGAAGTATACTATTCATCCTGGAGGTACCAAAATGTATCAAGACATGAAAAGAACATTTTGGTGGCCGAACATGAAGAGAGAGGTAGTCGAGCATGCTGCTCATTGCCTTACTTGCCAACAGGTAAAGGCAGAACACAAGCACCCTGCTGGCATACTCAGACCATTAGACATTCCGGAGTGGAAATGGGAAAGCATTGGCATGGACTTCATCATAGGTTTGCCCAAGACTCATGGTGGACTCGACGCCATATGGGTTATTGTCGACTAACTAACCAAGTCCGCACACTTCCTACCTATAAAAAGTAAGTGGTCTGTGGATGTATTAGCCGCTCTATATATCAAAGTGATCATAAGACTGCATGGAGTTCCATCATCTATCATCTCAGATCGAGATCCAAGATTCACCTCTCATTTCTGGAAGGGACTGTAGACTGCACTGGGTACTAAACTCAATTTTAGTACCGCATTTCACCCGCAGACTGATGGGCAGACGGAGAGAACCAATCAGATAGTAGAAGACATGTTAAAAGCCTGTACTATAGATTTCCAAGGCTACTGGAATGAACACTTATCCTTGATTGAGTTCGCCTATAACAACAGTTACCGGGCGAGTATTAAAATGGCACCATTCGAAGCACTCTATGGTAGAAACTGTAGATCCCCTGCATGCTGGAATGAAGTCGGGGAACATCAATGGTTAGGCCCGGACATGATACAAAATACAACCAAGGATATACAAGTGATTCGAGATCGGCTCAAGATTGCTCAGTCCAGACAAAAGAGCTATGCTGACAAGAGAAGGAGAGATCTAGAATTCCAAGTGGGAGACCATGTACTCTTAAAGGTATCTCCTACCCGTGGCATTCAAAGGTTTGGTGTTAAAGGAAAGTTAAGTCCTAGATTCATCGGTCCTTTTGAAGTGCTCGAAAGGGTTGGTGAGGTTGCTTACCGGATGGCATTGCCACCAAACCTGGCGTTTGTACTGAAGGATCGAGAAATGATGAGGACAAGATCTAGAAGGGGGGGGGGTTGAATAGATCTAGGCCTACTAATGCGGAAGCTTAACCAATTTTAAAAAACTCTTGAATCAGAGACAAATTGAAAAACAGATTTCACAGATCTGAAGATAAATTGAGTGAGTTGTGCAAACGGAGTGTGTGAACAAATTGATTAGATGAATTCAAACGATCCTATGCATGCATCTAACGAAGGATAAATTCAAACCACAATCAGATCAATGCACAGAGATTTTTAGGTGGTTCGGAAATCACACCATGTGATTCCTACATCCACCCCTCACACAGTGAGGATCCACTAATCAACCTGGGTACAACACACCCACTGGAGCCTGACAACTCCAACCACCTGAGTTTACAACTCACACAAACTCTAGAGTAAGACTACTCTAGAACCCTGAGCAAGACTGCTCAACTACAACTTGAGTACGACGACTCAAAACCACTGAGCACGACGGCTCACAAACAACTTGCTAGAAAAACACAAGACTCAGATCCTCTAGCAACAGATCTAGTCCAACAAGAGTTAATTCATGAGACTCATGCAACAACCCATGCACAATCTCAGAATCACTCAGAAGAGAAAAGGAAAATGAGAATTGTATTGATGAGCTTTTCTCTTCAGATGTACTCCCTTATAGAAGGTCGAATTGTGAAGAGCTTTGATCTGGAAGTTCCTGGGCGATGCTCTGCAATCTGATCTTCAGGATCTTCCTTGAATTCTTCACAGGAGTCGGCTTCTACTTGATCTGCTTCCTTGAGGTGATCCAATTGCTTCTTCAACGATCAATTTCCACTTCTCATACTTGAACAGATGAGAATTTGGCTTGAGGAAGCACCAGGAAGGCAAGAACAGGGAGGAGAACTCTTCTAGCCGCCAACGGGATTTCTGGGAGGCTCTGAAAGGGTTCTTGCATGTTGGATAGCCAATAGAAGGGTATTTATACCCCTAATAGTCCAAATGTACCCTTGGGGGTCGTGGGCACACGATCCAAGGCTAATCCAACAATTCCCTAGGGTGCCACGTGTCCAGGACAAAATTTAAGTCACAGAGATTCCGAAGTGTGTCGACCTGCCCATGAGGTGTGTCGACACACTATCCTAGACTGGCAAATCAATTCCCTGGGAAAGGTCTCTAGTGTCGACCTGAGATGATCCAGTGTCGACACTCTGTCCCAGACAGCAAAACAGGCCTTCTGGGAGAGCCATCTAGTGTCAACCTGTCTGCATTTGGTGTCGACCTGACTGAAGAGATCTGAAAAACAGGCCTTCTGGGAAGGCTCTCTAGTGTCGACCTGATATCATCTCGTGTCGACCTGCTTTAGCCATCTGAAAAAGCAGGCCTTCTGGGAAGGCTCTCTAGTGTCGACACCATCTGGTTTAGTGTCGACCTGAGATAGAAGCCTGTTAACATATTTCTCTGGGATCTGTCTCTAGTGTCGACACTAGTTGACCATTTCTTCATCTTTTGCCTTAGGGCTTGGAACATTGTGTCGACACCAGTGTGAGGTGTGTCGACACCACCCTTGCAATAAATGTTTGTCCCTGAGAAATAAACACATAAATCATTAGTTAAATATATTATCATGAATATAAATGATAAATGTGCTTGGAAACATGCTTTTTGAATATTGTTATTTCAGGTGTGATGTATTTCACATGTTCCAATTGTTATGCATTAAAATCACAACTTGTCATCATCAAAATGTGAGGAGAAATGTATTATATTCACACTCAACCCAACAATCTCCCCCTTTTTGATGATGGCAACATTAAATTCATATGGAAGTAGAAAGTTTCAATGAAATGTGATTTTAAGCATTTTCATTTCCTTTTATTCATACTTGTCAAAGACCTTTGAACATTTTTTAGTGACATTTGAAAGTTGCACACATGAAAGACACAATGTTACTAGAAATAAGCTATTCTCACACAAAGGTCAAGCAGCTTGACAAGCATTCATCACATTCACATTCATTCAAAAGAGTTTTCAATCACATTGAAGACACAAAGGTTTTATTCATTTCATTCAAAAAATATGAACATTGCAATCTTCAAAAACACATTTAAAAAGCATTACAATTTCTTGCTATCTTCTCCCCCTTTGACATCATCAAAAGAAATTACATTAATGGGGAGGAGGAGGAGGAGGAATGGGTATCAAAATGGTCTCAATATCCGTCAGTCTCTTTTCCATTGAAGTCAGACTGAACTTCATTTGAGCTTGGATAGTTGAGAGTCTTGTATGTAAAAGATGTTCCATTCTCTCTGAGTTCTCTGACATTGTAGCTTGAAGGGCACGAAAGTCAGTTGACATTGGCTGTGAAGATGAAGATGAAGAAGAACCAGCTGACCAACCATGTCTATTCAAAACTTTGAATTCCTTTTTAAGTTCAGACATCTCTTCATCAATATGAGCAGATAAGTTTTTCATGCTCTCTAAGTCATCTACCAGATGTGCAAAAGACAGTCTTGTCTTAGAAATCTGAGAGAGTGTCTCCTTGGTGTTGAAGACATCAGCTTGGGAATTTGTCAAAGTTCCCTTAAGAACTGTTTCCAACTCCTCTTGATGTTCTTTTAGCTCAACTGAAGCATCTGCCAATGTGCCAATCAGCCTGTTGAACCTTCAAAATTTTCTGCCATAGTCTGAATGGAGGTGTTCAAAGCATCAAATTTGTCATTTAAAAAGGTGTATAACTCTGGTGGAACAGAAGGTCCACCAAAGGATGTGGATGCATGAACTGGAGGTTGTGGAGAAAAAAATGGAATTTCAGTTTCAGGGTTCAGGGAGGAGGATGGCTGAAGTTGAGGTGAATGAGGGGCATTAATGGGTACATCAACTTCAACTGCCACATGAGGCTGATCCTCATTCATTGAAGGCTGGTCCTCATGCACTTGAGGCTGATCCTCTTGAGCTGGAGGCTGATCCTCTTGCACTGGAGGCTGATCCTCTTGAACCACAGGGGCCTCTACTGCAGCTGGCCCTCTCCTAACCTGATCACCCACAATCCTAAAGCCCATAAACTTTTGAACATGCTTGAAACAATAAATGTTGGACTTAGGAATTTTCTGGGACTTCTCATTCTCAAGAGACACACCAAAGTGTTTAAAGACTTGAGTCAAATGGGCTGCATAAGGAAGTGATCTATGCAAATCTGCCCTAGTTGTCTCAGAGATGATCTGGTACATGATGACATGGAGGTTGATCTTTATGTCCTTGTTCATGCAGTATATCACAAATCTTTGAATGTCAGTGAGTCTATCCCTCCCACCACCTTGGGGTGTTATGATAGTGGTGAGAATATGATGGGTAAGCCTCAACACAGGTGGAAAAGTATTTGTGTTGAATTTAGTAACATGAGTTTGCTTGGGATCAGACTCATCTGCTTGCAATCCAGTTAAGATTGTGTAGGCTTCATGAAGGTTGAATTCAAAATTATGGTAGTCTGCTCCTTCATCTGGAATTTTGAATATGGTGGCTGCTAGGTCTGTAGGCATATCAATCTCAATCCCTTTGACTTTTGACTTGTAGCCCTCATCTGTGCATTCCAAATGCATGTAGAATTCCTGGACAAGTCTAGGGTATATGATGCGAAACTCTGAGATGAAAGATTGCCAAGACTGAAACTTAAAGAAGTTGAGGACTTCAGGAAAGGCAGCATTCAATTCACTGTCCTCTAAGTCCACTGCTCTGGGCTTTAGAATGATCTTCCCTTCACGAAGTGGTTTGGAAGGAGTTGCCTCAGAGGATGATGAGGATGACTGCTCAGAGACTTCAGGAGAAGAATCCAGAATTTTCCTCCTAGGGTACGCAGACCCTCTACCTCGACCAGAAGATGAAGTTCTACCTCTCTTAGCAGATGATGGGGATGTAGAGGAAGGCCCTGGCTGCTCCGCAGGGTCATGGCGCCTCTTGCTTCTCCTTTCAGAGGGAGGAGCATCATCCGCCGGAATGGGCCTTGCCGTAGCCCTTGACCTTGCTCCACGGCGAGGGGCCTGCTTGGGTGCCATGGGAGCAAGATGGAGTAGAATAGGAGAGGATGAAGAGGAAGGAATGTAAGAAGAATGACATGGATGGATTAGAGGAGGGAAGAGGTGGAAATGGATTCAAAGCCTGCCGGATTCAAGGAAGAAGACGGCCGTCGGGTCGACCTGGAGAAGAAAAGGGGATTTAGGGTAAGCTACCCCCGCAGGAACAACCAAACCCTTAACCGGCGCCCACGGTGTATATGACTCTGGCAGGGGGTCAGTGTCGACACTAGAAGAGATTAGTGTCGACCTGAGCTAATCTGTGTCGACACTAGATGTAAGTAGTGTCGACCTGGCCTGATGAAAAATTTGAAATTTGAGTATGGAAAAATTTTGTGACCTTTGGGACATCTTTATAATGATAAGCAATGGGTGGAATGATCATTTCAAGGATTTTTAAGAGGCTAAAAAATTCATGTGTTATATTTTGCAAAAAATTCAACACAATTCAAGTTTTACACAATATCCAACAGGATATGAGCATTCAGTGACTTGAGTCATTAAAATGATGATTTGAGGGATATAATACATTTAACAATCAACTACACACTACCATATTCTTCAAGTCCAAAGAAATAAAAAAATCTTTTAGACTGAAATCAAGTGTGTTGAAAGTAAACAACTTTTTAAGAACAACTTGATGATGGATAAGAATGATTCTTTTAAAACAATTCTCCAATGATATACACATTTTGTTTTTGAAACAAACTATCAAATGAGATACATCTTGTTCACTCAAGAACTAATGCTTTTCACACACTATAGTCCCTGGATACTAAAGATTTATCCATTATCAAGTCTCAAAGGGGTAAATGATGACCTTTTGACATGAAAATATACGTTTTTTAGACGCCAATATTTCCAGTTACTCAGTCATCATCAAAAAGGAATAGGACATATTTATTTTGCTTTGCATTTATTTTTGATTTTGAACCCCTTTGAACAAAGATAGCATTAGTGCCTCATGACATACATGGCACTTCATTCATTGTGAAGGTGTTCAGTTTCTCAGCACATGTGCCATTGCTCTGTTGAATTGACAAATTTTGGAGAGTTTTTGACAAAAAAACATCATCTATATCCAACATCAGTTGCAACCAAAAACATGTTTAGATTCAAGGCACACATTATTCTTCAGTCTTTGAAAGAAATCTGAATTTCTATAGGTTTGAAGAATATAGGTGAGAGTTGACAAATGAATATAGTATATTACTCAAAGGATCATTTTGAGACTCTAGACACCTGAATGATGACATCATGCAAGGAAATTGATGTAATGCAAGAAAAGTTTTGAATTTTTAAAAGATATGACTTGAATTCTCTAGCTCCCCCTGAGATGAGGATTTCAACCACTTTTCATCAGAATAAAGATATGCAAGTTTTGAAATCAGGAATAATTCTCTTTGAACAACAAAAGCTCCCCCTCAACAATTGCATATTCATTTCTTGGTACTTGGCGGAGACATATACTCTCGCATAGTGAAAGTGTCCAGACAAGCAGAACTTGTCCTTCTTCAAATCACCATTTGATATACCAAGAAGTTCAACACAATGTGAGTTGAAGAGTTCATTGTCAAAAAGAAATAGAAGTGAAATGGAGAGAGATATGATCAGTGTGAATCAAGGAAGCAAATGAATATGATGATGCAAAGAACTCCCCCTCAGAAGATGCCTAACACTCAACCCAATCCCAATGAGAGAGATCAAGAAAATGGACATTTACAAAGACCAAGTTCTCTCCTTAAAGATGAGAATCTACTGTCAGGAAGGGGTTTGGTGAAGATGTCAGCAATTTGTTTTTCAGTTTCTATGAAGTGGAGTTCAAAGGATTTCTTTGCTACCTCATCTCTCAAGAAATGATGCCTAATTTCAATATGCTTGGTTCTGGAATGCTGAATGGGGTTTTAGACAGATTTATTGCACTTGTGTTATCACATAGAATGGGAACACAACCTAAGTCTTGGTTATAATCAAGAAGTTGATGTTTCACCCAAAGAATTTGAGTTCCACATCTACCTGCTGCAACATACTCAGCCTCTGCAGTTGACAGAGCAACTGAATGTTGCTTTTTAGAAGCCCAAGAAATTAGGCACCCACCTAAGTATAAACACAAGCCACTTGTGCTTTTTCTATCTAATTTACATCCAGCATAGTCAGCATCACAATAGGCAATCAAATCTAACTTGCAATTAGCAGGATACCAAATTCCTAAATCACATGTTCCAACAAGATATTTGAAAATTCTTTTAACAGCTAACATGTGACTTTCTTTAGGATTTGATTGAAATCTAGCACACAAACACACACTAAACTGAATATCAGGTCTAGAAGTTGTAAGATAAAGTAGAGAACCAATCATACCTCTGTAGGTCTTTGGGTCTACTGACTTACCAAGAGAGTCTTCTTCTAGCTTAGCATTAATAGCAATTGGTGTGTTTGAATGCTTGAGGTTCTGAAAGTCAAACCTTTTCAAAAGTTCCTTGACATACTTGGTTTGACTGATGAAGATTCCCTCATGTGTTTGGTTAACCTGCAATCCCAAGAAAAACTTTAGATCTCCCATTAAACTCATTTCAAATTCATTTTTCATTTGATTTGAAAATTCATTACACAGGCCTTTATTGGTTGATCCAAATATTATGTCATCAACATAAATTTGGACTGCAATTATTTGATTATTGACTATTTTTGTGAACAAAGTTTGATCAACATTTCCTCTAGAATATCCTTTTTCAAGCAAAAAGGAACTCAAACGGTCATACCAAGCTCTTGGAGCTTGTTTAAGACCATAGAGAGCCTTATGAAGCTTGAAAACATGGTTAGGATGTATTTCATTTTCAAATCCAGGAGGTTGTTCAACAAAAACATTTTCCTTGATATATCCATTTAAGAATGCACTTTTGACATCCATTTGATAAACTTAAATTTCATGGAGGATGCAAAAGCAAGGAAAATCCTAACTGCTTCTAGTCTAGCTACAGGGGCATATGATTCTTCAAAGTCAATTCCAAACTCTTGATTGTACCCCTTTGCAACTAGCCTAGCTTTATTTCTTATGACTTGACCATTCTCATTCAACTTATTTCTGAAAACCCATCTAGTGCCAATGACTGTTTGGTCACTAGGTCTAGGTACTAATTCCCATACTTGATTTCTTTCAAATTGATGAAGTTCATCATGCATGGCATTAATCCAATCAGAACTTGATAAAGCTTCATCAATTGACTTTGGTTCAATTTGGGAAATTAGAGCTAGTGGGTCTTCTTCAATAGCATGCAGGAATGATGATCTAGTCCTAACTCTATCATGCAAATTGCCAACTACATTATCTAATGGGTGATCTCTCAAAATTCGATGTTCAGAAATTACCTGTTGAGGGGTACTTAAATCTGGAGCAATGTTACCTGATCCACTTGAAGATGGTGAATTGATGTTCAAGTTCTCACCAATGTCTTCAAGCTCCTCAACAGTTGGTGAAGAGTCCACAATGAAATCATCCTCTTCACTGTCTTGTCTTTCCCTGCAAGATTTAGAATTATTAGTTGAAAAGGAATTTTCATCAAAGATAATATGTGGAGATTCTTCAACAGTTTTGTTTTTGAGAATGTACACTCTGAAAGCTCTTGACACTTCTGAATAGCCAAGGAAGATGGCTTCCTGACTCTTAGCATCAAATTTGTCAAGATTTTCTTTATTATTGTTGTGTACATAACATTTGCACCCAAAGGTTTTGAAATAAGAAACAGTTGGCTTTTGTTTTTCAATAATTCATAGGGGGTTTTTCTGATTTTTGGTCTGATCAAAGCTCTATTTAGAATGTGATTTGCTGTGTTTACAGCTTCAGCCCAGAAGGATTTGGGCAAATTGCTTTCTAAGAGCATGGATCTAGCCATTTCCACAAGAGTTCTATTTTTTCTTTCCACAACTCCATTTTGTTCTGGAGTTCTTGGTGAAGAAAACTTGTGAAATATTTGAAGTTCAGCACATAAATCAGAAAAGGATTGGTTTTCAAATTCACCCCCATGATCAGTCAAAATGTTTTTGATTTTATATGAAAAGTTTGTTAAGGCATTGGTACAGAATTTCCTGAACTCAAGACAAGTATCACTTTTGTGGGACAAGAAGATAACCCATGTAAATCTGGTAAAATCATCAATGATTACAAACCCATATCTCTTGCCACTTAGACTTAGAATTCTTGTTGGCCCAAAAAGGTCCATGTGAAGTAATTCTAGTGGTCTAGACGTGAGTACCTCATTGAAGGTTTTAAAAGATTTCCTGGTTTGTTTTCCTTGGGCACAGATCCCACAAACTTGATTTTCAATGTTAGAAAATGATTCAGGAAGACCCTTAACCAAATTCAACCTTAACAATTTATTCATTGTTCTGAAACTTGCATGGCCAAGTCTTTTGTGCCAAGTCCATGCAATTTCATCTTTATTAGCAACAAAACAAAGATTTTCAGAAAATTTTTTATTAAGGTCGATCATGTAAACATTGTTTTCTCTTTTTCCAAAAAATTTTATTTTATCAGTTGATGAATCAATGATCTTACAGAAATTGGATTCAAACACAACTTTGTGACCTTTGTCACATAGTTGGCTAATACTCAGCAAGTTGTAATCTAGACCATCAACTAATAAAACATTATCAACAGAGTTTGAGGAAGTTTGACCAACCTTTCCAGATCCAATGATCTTTCCTTTATTTTTACCTCCAAATGTTACTGAACCTCCCTCCTTCTCAATCAGGAAAGAAAATTTGGCTCTATCTCCAGTCATGTGTCGTGAACACCCACTGTCAAGGAACCACACATTTGAATTGGGTGCACGACCTTCCTGCAAAATCAATCAATGGAGAGAAGATTTTGGTACCCAAACAGTGTTGGGACCATCAGAATGTTTGGACATTGTCATCAAATCTTTTCTCACCCAAATTTGATTTGTTTTTTATTTTTGTTTTATTACAGTGGTGTTCTCAGTCTTTTTCAGTTTATTCTTTCCCTTAGGAATGAAAACACCAGTGTTTTTGTTTTTAGTAGGAGGGGTGTTTTTCATTTGGATATGAGGAGGTGGAATCCAAGGATTTTGTTGGTACATCAGAAATTTGGATAGAAGAATTGGGGATGATACCAACATGGGTTGTGATACCATTGGC
This sequence comes from Colocasia esculenta, assembly GCA_014218235.1. Lineage (NCBI taxonomy): Eukaryota > Viridiplantae > Streptophyta > Magnoliopsida > Alismatales > Araceae > Colocasia > Colocasia esculenta. Next base: position 110,161,937 of record CM024755.1, on the reverse strand, counting down.
TCCATTGGTCCAATCAGCTTGATATCTGTCTTGGAGTCCAAGGTTTTTATGAATGACTTCCTTTGACTTTTTCTTATTTTTCAAATTTTTATTTGAATTTTTCATTTTGTGGTTTGTTTTTGTTGATGTTGAGCAGGTCGACCTCTCCTTGACTGGTGTCGACACCACAGCCACAGAAACCTTCTTCTTGTAGACTGGTGTCGACCTGTCAGGTGACTGTGTCGACCTGGTTGCCTTGTTTTGATTCTGAGTTTTTGGACTTTTTGGTGTTTTGCTTGATGTTTGTTTAATTTCTGTGTTCTCAAGACTAGGGCCTTTGACAAATTTAATTAATGGTGCTTTATCCTTCTTCTCACCAGATTTGTCTTTCTTAGATTTTTGTTTATTAAATCCTAGTCCATGAGAAATTGATTTCATTTTTGCTCCCAGCAAGGCCTCCAGATTATCTTTACCATTTGTGAATGTTTCAATAACTTCATCCTTTTCTTTTAGCTGGTTTTGTAAGGTTTTGATTTCTTCAATCTTTTGTTGTTTATCATGGTTTTCCATTTCCAGCTTTCCAGACAGTTCTTTGAATTCATGGGTGGCCTTTTGAGAGGCTAGCTTAAGCTCATCAATCAAATTCAGAAGATTTTCTTTTTCTTCATTCAGTTCTGTTACTTCATTTTCTAGTTCACAAATTCTTTTGTTTGAGGATTGGTTATGGTAAATGTTTTCAATTTTCTTTTTGAGATGTTTATTTTCTTTCCTCATTTCAGTGTATTTTTCAACAAGTTCTGCATAAGCATCTTGCCAATCCTCAACTGAATAGTCTTCGAAGGATGTACTTACCTTTCCATCAGAGCTATTCGCCATGAAGCAGATTTCCTCACTTTCGAACTTGAGGATTTTTCGTCTTCTTCCTTCTCACTTGAGTCTTCATCAGACCAAGTGGCTACCATGGCCTTTGGCTTTTGAACTTGTGAAACTTCTTGTGCTTCTCCTTCTTGTTTTCAGGACATTCTCCCTTCATATGTCCTGGCTTGTTGCACCTGTAACAGATGACAATTCGTCAGATTTTTTATTCTTGTTAGAATTAGCATTAGAAAAGGAAGTGTTTCTTTTACCTGATGAATATTTCTTTTTGCCAGAAAGTTTTCCTTTTCTATATTTCAAGAATTTTCTGAATTGCCTGGTCATGAGGGCAATCTCATCCTCATTTGACTCAGACTCATCAGAACTGGTTTTATCCTGACTCTTGTCTTTGTTACTAGATGAGGCCTTTAGAGCTACTGGCTTGGTTTTGATTATATGTTCTTCATTTCTCTTTAGATTGATTTCATATGTCATTAAAGATCCTATCAACTCATCCAAAGAAATTTTGGACAGATCTTTAGAATCTTCAATGACAGTGGCTTTTGTGTGCCAAATTGAAGAGAGAGAACGTAGAATTTTTCTTACCAAGTCAGCATCCGTATAGTCCTTACCTAAGGCCTTCAGTCCATTGACTATGATCATAAACCTGGCAAACATTTCAGAAATTGTCTCATTAGATTTCATCATAAACAATTCATATTCAGAGACAAGAATGTTAGCCTTGGTTTCCTTAACCTGAGATGTTCCCTCATAGAGTAACTCAAGTTTATCCCACATCTCTTTGGCAGATTTGCACATTGAGATTCTTGAGTACTCTTTGGGGTGAACAACACATTGAATCATATTCATGGCACTGTAATTCAATGTAGCTCTTCTTATCTGTTCCCTAGTCCAGGTTTCTTCCTCTCCCTGGTTCTCATAGGGGCCTACCTCCACTACTTTCCAGATTTCATAATTTTGGGCTCTAAGAAAAACTTGCATTCTATTTTTCCAATAAGAATAGTCCGTTCCATTAAAAAATGGTGGCCTATTAATGGAATGACCCTCAGCTATGAACCCTCTGGAATCCATTGAATTAAAAGGATGGTGCAAAGAAGGAAACACTCAGCAAGCAAACAAGCAAGCAAACAAATCACACAGAACACTCAGAAATTACTCAGATCAAATCAGATCAAGTGTAAACCCGCTCTGATACCAATTGAAGGATCGAGAAATGATGAGGACAAGATCTAGAGGGGGGGGGGTTGAATAGATCTAGGCCTACTAATGTGGAAGCTTAACCAATTTTAAAAAACTCTTGAATCAGAGACAAATTGAAAAACAGATTTCACAGATCTGAAGATAAATTGAGTGAGTTGTGCAAACAGAGTATGTGAACAAATTGATTAGATGAATTCAAACGATCCTATGCATGCATCTAACGAAGGATAAATTCAAACCACAATCAGATCAATGCACATAGATTTTTAGGTGGTTCGGAAATCACACCATGTGATTCCTACATCCACCCCTCACACAGTGAGGATCCACTAATCAACCTGGGTACAACACACCCACTGGAGCCTGACAACTCCAACCACCTGAGTTTACAACTCACACAAACTCTAGAGTAAGACTACTCTAGAACCCTGAGCAAGACTGCTCAACTACAACTTGAGTACGACGACTCAAAACCACTGAGCACGACGGCTCACAAACAACTTGCTAGAAAAACACAAGACTCAGATCCTCTAGCAACAGATCTAGTCCAACAAGAGTTAATTCATGAGACTCATGCAACAACCCATGCACAATCTCAGAATCACTCAGAAGAGAAAAGGAAAATGAGAATTGTATTGATGAGCTTTTCTCTTCAGATGTACTCCCTTATAGAAGGTCGAATTGTGAAGAGCTTTGATCTGGAAGTTCCTGGGCGATGCTCTGCAATCTGATCTTCAGGATCTTCCTTGAATTCTTCACAGGAGTCGGCTTCTACTTGATCTGCTTCCTTGAGGTGATCCAATTGCTTCTTCAACGATCAATTTCCACTTCTCATACTTGAACAGATGAGAATTTGGCTTGAGGAAGCACCAGGAAGGCAAGAACAGGGAGGAGAACTCTTCTAGCCGCCAACGGGATTTCTGGGAGGCTCTGAAAGGGTTCTTGCATGTTGGATAGCCAATAGAAGGGTATTTATACCCCTAATAGTCCAAATGTACCCTTGGGGGTCGTGGGCACACGATCCAAGGCTAATCCAACAATTCCCTAGGGTGCCACGTGTCCAGGACAAAATTTAAGTCACAGAGATTCCGGAGTGTGTCGACCTGCCCATGAGGTGTGTCGACACACTGTCCCAGACTGGCAAATCAATTCCCTAGGAAAGGTCTCTAGTGTCGACCTGAGATGATCCAGTGTCGACACTCTGTCCCAGACAGCAAAACAGGCCTTCTGGGAGAGCCATCTAGTGTCGACCTGTCTGCATTTGGTGTCGACCTGACTGAAGAGATCTGAAAAACATGCCTTCTGGGAAGGCTCTCTAGTGTTGACCTGATATCATCTCGTGTCGACCTGCTTTAGCCATCTGAAAAACAGGCCTTCTGGGAAGGCTCTCTAGTGTCGACACCATCTGGTTTAGTGTCGACCTGAGATAGAAGCCTGTTAACATATTTCTCTGGGATCTGTCTCTAGTGTCGACCTGCCCTGGTCTAGTGTCGACACTAGTTGACCATTTCTTCATCTTTTGCCTTAGGGCTTGGAACATTGTGTCGACACCAGTGTGAGGTGTGTCGACACCACCCTTGCAATAAATGTTTGTCCCTGAGAAATAAACACATAAATCATTAGTTAAATATATTATCATGAATATAAATGATAAATGTGCTTGGAAACATGCTTTTTGAATATTGTTATTTCAGGTGTGATGTATTTCACATGTTCCAATTGTTATGCATTAAAATCACAACTTGTCATCATCAAAATGTGAGGAGAAATGTATTATATTCACACTCAACCCAACATGTACACAATGTGTTTCATGTCTCTATGCTTAGAAAATATGTGTACGATCCTACTCACATCATTCGCCTTGAGAAGTTGGTGCTGAACAAAGACATGACTTATGAGGAAAAGCCAATCAAGATATTGGAACGAAAGGTACAACAACTCAGGAACTGTCCCATTCATTTGGTTAAAGTTCTGTGGAATAACTGTGGAGTAGAAGAAGTCACATGGGAACCTGAAGGAATCATCAGGCAAAACTACCCCGATCTTTTTGGTAAGACATTCTCTCCATTATAGTCATGTGACTTTGGGAACCAAATTCTTTTAAGAGGGGGATGATGTAGCAACCCGATATTTTAATAAATAAATAAATTGAAAATTTTAAATAAAAATGAATTAATTAAAACCCATTAAACAAAAGAAGTAATGGGCTTTGCTAAATGGATCATATAAAAGTTATTGGGCCAAAAATAGGGATTTTTAAAAGTTGAATAAGAGAAAAAGTACCCTAAATTCGTATCTTTAATGTTTCCTAAAATGAAAAGAGCTATTAAATCATTAAAATAGTTAATATGTGTTGGAATTGGACGCCTAACCCTACCCAAATTGGCTAGGTACGAATTTGGAACTCAACCTAACCCAATTAGGAGGTGGAAAGCTTGGAAGGTTGGAAGAAATAGGGAAACTCGAAATTAAATAGGAATTAGAGTTGTAGTAGGAATTAGAAACACTAGATGCTTAAATATACCCTAACCCTTTTACGGCCGACCCTAATGCGTTGTTGGGACTTGCTGGACGAGGAGGAGAGGCCAAAGGAAGGGAGAAATCGTGGGGAGAAGGCTTATTCAAGATCTACCACCTGTTCTTCGAGTTCTAAGCCCTAGGAGACAAATCAACCCAAAGGTAGGCATTCTCACAAGCTAAACCTAATTAATCTTGTCTGTAGGGTGTTCTTGACATCAGGAACAAAAGCCCTCTGTTTGCTCTAATTTTCATCGACCCTATCTTGAGACCTTTATTTTTGTAGTTCTGTTATCATCATGACCCCGAACCCTCATATTTATCCTAGATCTCTATGTACACTTGATCTCATGCTTTGAAAGTTTTACTGTACATACTGCTCGTTGTCAGGAATCATTTGCCACAGTTTTCCCCAAATTCTATTGAGTAGATCACTTGAATTAATTCTTTTTTCATCACTGCATCATGATCTGTGTTCTTCGTGAAAGAACTTGATCAAAGCTTGTCAGAACCATGATTATTCTCAAATTCCTATTTACTGTATGTACTTTTGCATGTCTAGATCCGTTTAAAACTAGTTTCACGATTTTTAATCATCTGTACACCGAGATCTCAATTTTTAAACGACCCTGTATCAAAGCTTGAGAAACTGGGACTGCAATCCAAGGCAAGCTACTTCCTTTTAGGGCTCAGGTATAGGACTTGAGAACGCGACGACCTGATAGGCCGCCTATCTTGACATACCCATCACGTTCGGTGAAACACCTTGTCGCGTTCTGGATGTACCCTGTCGTGTTCCTTACAGGGGTACGTCGCCTTCTGAACTTTTGTGTATAAACCCTAGATTTTTGGTGCTCTTGTCTTTCTGCAGTGATTATACCTCCTGTAAATAATCTTAAACACAGTAAAAGAAGATGCTATAATATGAACATGTATTGATTAATTAAAAGCCATACACTTGATCTCTTCATATCTATGATATTCTTTGTCACGTGCACCTACTTATAACCATCCATTATGACTTGACTTGACATGAAAATATCTCCTAATATATTTGGTAATTTACTTCAATAATTTATATCACATTGCCCTATTTTAAAAGGACTTGTCTTCATTACTTGCGATTTTTGGGAATACTGTTACCGACACTCCACTGTTATAGAATTCCTCTGGAATGTCGAGCACTTGTTTCCATATACACTTTCTCTTGACTTGGACAAACTCTCCGTCGGATATTCCTTCTGTCGGACTAGTGAATCCTTGTTCAAGGCCTCCGTAAGTCTCCTCTGTCTATAGATTCCCACATGGTCGACGAGCTAGTTGTACCCTCAATACCTATGATACCCTTTAGGGATTAGTAAGATCCAAACGGCCTTAGAATGCTCTCTCTCTTATCATGAGATCATGCCGGACCTCTGGACTATGCTCGTGGCTTGGCCAGTGGTTGGTTAGTGAATTCTACCTGATAGCCAGCACCCATTATGCGTGTTGTGCAACCGTTACTATTGCCTATTTAACGTTGTTTCATACGTAACGACCACTAGCTCTCTTCTATACTATACTCGCTCATCTATTCACATTCTCTACACACTCGTCTATTCATCAAGTACTCTCATCTATTCTTGGTACTCTTTATGGCCATTTGACTGATTGTCTAAAAGATAAGCAATATGACTAATGCTTGGCAATATAAAGGGGCCCGGCCTGGTCCTGGGAGGTGCGCCCAAAAGTGCTAGTGCCCGCGGAAGTTAATTGACCAGAGTTTTTGGCATTACACTCAAGTGCTATCTATCTCAACTATCTATATGACAATCAAAGTGCTATGCTATACTCGACTCGTTGTGCTATCATGAACTATATTGTGCTATTTGTGCTATGACCATCCTGCTCTTTGTGCTATGCTTGACGCTTGTGCTATATGAATCCTGCTATCGTGCTATCACTTGCTTGACAATACTTGACTCTCGCTCTCTTTCATTAGTTACTCTACTCTTTAATTCATTAATCATTTAAAGCATGCCTGATCATGAGATTTAAGTCCTACTGGGCGTTATCGCTCACCCTGCGTTATTTGTTATGTGATCTCAGGTGAGACCGAAGAAGATACATACACATATGAGGATGGGAACGACCAAGAGTGAAGTCAAGAGTACCCTGGCGTCTTAGTATTATGTTAGAGTCTTAGTTAGTCTTTACTTTCATTCAATGTATTGTTGTCAACTTGGGCGTAATGGACATTTGAGGAATTATTAATGGAATACAATTTGCTTTAGCATTTAATCTTTGTCCAAAGGTTGATATTTATACACTCTGTACTCACTTACTTGCAACTGCCTCACGTTCCGATATTCCACGTTGGGGCGTGATAGCTCAAGTATGTTGGACAACAATGCTTACAATTCAAACTGAAGACATGAGAGTTGAGTAGAGGCATCACCCAATGTTCCAACTAGCCTATTAAATCTCCTTGTGGCATGTTCAGCTAGCTCTTGTTGCTTCAAAAAATGGCTGGTGACAGTATTCTCTAACCTCTGAATTCTGAACTCAAAATTAGTGGACATCTCCCTCATTATGGAATTCAAGTTATCAAATTGAACTTGAAGGAAATTGTAGAGCTCAGGGGGGACTGATGAACCACCAGAAGATGTAGATGCTGAGCCATGATGATGATGAAAGAAGGTAGTAGGAACAATCAAATTGGGATGAGAAGTTGGAATTTTTGAAGGAATAGATTGTTCTGGCATGTCTTGGGGAATCTCAGGCTCTAGTGATGGCTGTTCTACTGGATTTTCTTGAGGAATGTCGGAACTAGGAACATGCTCTTTTGCAATGTGATCTGATGGCTGTTCCATAACTCGACCTCTAGTGACCTGATCCCCCTCAATTTTGAATTTCATGAACTTTGTCACATTGTGCAAGCAATAGATATTGTTCTGAGGAATCTTCTGAACATTTTCATTCAAAAATGATACTCCAAAATACTAAAAAACAACAGTTAGATGAGCAGCATATGGAAGAGATCTGTGTAGATCTTTCCTTATGGTTTCAGAAATGATTTGAAACATGATCTCAATCAAGTTCACTTTGATGTTTTTCTTCATGCAAAACAATAGAAACCTCTAAGTATCTGTGAGTCTATTCCGACCACCACCTTGAGGTGTAAGAATAGTGGTAAAGACATGATGCACTAGTCTAAGCAGTGGGGGGAAGGAATTGGCATTGAAACTAGTGACATTTGCTTGTTTTGAATTTTTCTTATCATGAGGTAATCCCGTAAGAAGTGAATATGCTTCATGAAGATCAAACTCAAAATTTACATGGTCTTCACCAGAATTAGGGATTTGAAACAATTGATTTGCCAATTCTGCAGAGAAAAAGAATTTTGACATCTTTTACCTCTGACTTAAATCCTTCATCTGTATCCACAATGTTTAGATATAATTCCTGAACTAGCCGTGGATAGAAGGTTCTATACTCACTAATGAACTTAGTCCAACCTTGAAAATCAAATAGAGGGATAAAGTCTGGAAAGACATGAAAGTTCTGTGTCAGAAACATCTATTGCCCTTGGCTTCAAAATCATTCTCCCTTCAGTTTGAACAGATTTTAAAGGTGCCGCCACTAGAGACTGAGAGGTGTCTAAAGAAGAGACTTCTGGTAACTGTGTATTAGGATTGGAAGAAGATGTACCGTCAGAGGAAGATGAACTTCTCTCATCAGAAGAAGTGGAATCTTGCAAAATCTTCCGTTTTGGGTATGTGGATGGCATTACAGACTTGTCTTTGCCCTGACCGATGGTTTTGCCTCGTTTTGAAGGAGTACCAGAGGGAGTGGAGTTAGATTTCTTCTTCGAGGGATCATGTCTGAACTTGCTTCTTCTTTCCACTGGCAGTTCCTGAATAACCACACCTTTTGATGCTTCCCTAGCCCTTGCTCCGCGCCTTGGAGCTTGCTTGGGTGTCATGAGATTTGGAGATGAAGGGTGTTGGAGAAAGAACCTGGAAAAAATAGAGCGTCGTTCTTCCGAGGTTGTAGGAGACGAGGGAAGTTTGAAAGATGAAGGAATAGAAAGGTAGGGTCGACCTAGGGTTGAGTGCACTTAAAAAAGGGATTGACACTAAAAGATAGGTGATAAGATGATCCGCAAGTCCATTTACCCTAAACCAGAACCAATGACTGAACTTGATTGTGTCAACACATGAATGAATTGTGTCGACCTGAGATGAAGTTGTGTCGACACAAGAATGATGTGTGTCGACCTGACATAGCAAAAGTTCAAGATTTTGGTGAAATGATGAGACGGAAAATTTTTATTAAGATGACAAGTATTTGAAAGTCAATTATTCAAGGATTTTTAACATGGTAAAGATATCACTTTTAATTTCTTACCATCATTCCTTTTCAAATTTAATGGGTTGAGGGATAGTATACAATGTTTGATCATTAGATGAATCTGAAGAACCTGGATTACACTTTAATGAAATTAAAATATTCTATTCAGAACAATTCATTCTTTTAACCCTAATTTAGCCAAAGTAAGATGATTTCTCTAGGATAAAAATCAATCATTATTGAAGTTAAACACTCCTAACATATCTGAAATGGGCAAGTTGTTGTCCATCTTGCTTAATTAAATTTCTTGAAATATAAGCAATGATCAGTCAAATATAGTAAATCTTGTTCACTTAAGTACACATGCTTTTTACACACCTGAGTCCTTGGTTACTTAAGATTTACTAATTATTCTGCCTCAAGGGGTTAATGAAAACCTTTTGACATGGAAATATACGTTTATCATACGCCAATATTTCCCGTTACTCAGTTAACATCAATTTGAATATTTAGATTAAACCCCTTAGAACAGAGTTAGCATGACACTTCATGACATACATAGCTCATCACTTTTTGTGAAGGTGTGTAGTTTCTCAGTATGCATGCCATTGCTCTGTCAAAAAGAATTAAAACTTGATGAATACTAAGAATTTGGACACAACTTTATCCTTTGACAAAACCATAAGAAATGTGTAAAAACAATAATGAATTGAACAATATACAACCAAATAAATTAAATTACTTTCGAATTTCAGAGGATAAAAGAATGTGGACTTGAAGAATATGTTAATACTATTAGAAATGCATTCCTGGTTATTTTCAGAAAATATAATGATCAGGTTATGAATTACATATCCATCAAATCATTAAATTACTTTTTGGTTTGATGATTGAAAAATCAGTGAAATCTATAGCTCCCCCTGAATTCTTGACTAGATCAATTTTCATCACAATTAAAGATTGACCTTCTTCAACATGAATTCACATAAGATTGACATTAAGGAAATTTGAAGAGTGTGAATTTTTTTTTTGAAGGAATGTGTCGACACAGAAATTAATATGTGTTGACATAGGACTTGAGACATGAACACTCTAAAAATGGGAACAATGATTTGGTGTCGACACTAAGCTGACTGTGTGTCGACCTGATTTAGGAAACAAAACTACCACTTACATTGCTTCAATGACTCAGATCAAAACTTCAACTTACTCTCATCCATCTCATGTGTAAAACTGATACCATTGAATCCTCCTTTCCAAAATCAATTGCTCTTCTCAAATTTATTGCTCCCCCTCAATCAGTGCATGAGTTAAGCAAGTGATATTCAAATGATACACAATCAACATGGCACTCAATTTCAGCAAGCAGTCAAACACGATCAATATGAAAAATATGAAATGAATCAACAATCATTGTGCAAGGACAGACATTTTATTAAAAAAATAATGACTCTTACACAAGAAAGATTATTGGTATTGGGTGGAGAATTTTCCTCACACATAATGATAGTTTTCAGACAAGCCTGACTTGTCCTTCCACAAATCACCATTTGATATACCACATAACCTTTACATAAGAAGCCAAATTATTTTCAGTTTTTCATTTTTTTTATATTTTATTTTAGTGCATGATGCAAATTCCAAGTTTTCTTCTTAAAGATGTGAATCTATCTTCAACCAAAGGTTTTGTAAAGATGACAGCCACCTATTTTTCTGTAGGAATGAATTCCAATTGAATGTTTTTGTATGTAACTTCATCCCTAAGAAAATAATGTTTAATCTCAATGTGTTTTGTTCTAGAATGTTGAATTGAGTTTTTAGAGAGATTGATAGCACTAGTATTGTCACACATAATAGGTGAACATCCAACATCAATGTTGTAGTCAAGTAATTGACTTTTGATCCACAACACTTGAGCTGCACAGCTCCCTGCAACAACATATTCTGCTTCTGCAGTAGAGAGCACAACTGAGTGTTGCTTTTTGGATGCCCACGTTACCATGAAACCTCCCAAGAATTGACAATAACCACTAGTGCTCTTCCTATCAAGTTTGCAACCAGCATAGTCAGCATCAGAATATGAAATTAAATCAACATGACAACCAGCTGGGTACCATAAACCCAAATCACATGTACCACAGAGATATCTAAAAATTCTCTTAACAGCAAGCAAGTGACTTACTCTTTAGGACTAGATTGAAATCTAGCACAAAGGCAAACACTGAATTGAATATCAGGTCTACTTGCAGTAAGATATAAAAGAGATCCAATCATACCTCTGTATTGCTTTGCATCAACCAATTTACCTTTTTCATCATTATCCAGTTTTATGCTTGTACTCATGGGAGTGGATGCTGACTTGGCTTGTTCAAACTGAAACCTTTTCAACAACTCTTTGACATATTTTGCTTGATTGATAAAAAATCCATCATCAAATTGTTTGACCTATAAGCCAAGAAAAAATTGTAATTCTCTCATAAGACTCATTTCAAACTCACTGTGCATGTGATTTGAAAATTCTTCACACAGTGAAGGATTGGTGGAACCAAAAATGATATCATCCCCATATACTTGAACTACAATGACGTGATTGTAGACAAATTTTGTGAAGAGAGTTTGGTCAACCTTACCTCTGGAATAATTCTTACTAACCAACAAATTGCTCAACATGTCATACCATGCCCTTGGAGCCTGTTTCAATCCATAGAGAGCTTTGTGCAATTTATAAACATGGTTGGGTTTGTCATGATCTTCAAATCCAGGTGGTTGTGCAACAAAAACTTCTTCTTTAATGTAACTATTCAGAAAGGCAATTTTTACATCCATTTGAAACAATTTAAAAATTTTGGAACATGCATGTGCTAACATGATTCTCACAGCTTCCAATCTAGCCACTGGTGCAAAGGATTCTTCAAAGTCTACCCCAAATTCTTGATTGTATCCTTTTGCAACCAATCTAGCTTTATTCCTCACAACTTTTCCTTCTTCATTCAGTTTATGTCTAAACACCCACCTAGTTCTAATTATTGAATTTTCATGATTTCTTGGAACTAGGCTCTAAATTGTTAGGATCGTATTTTCGGTAATGGCAAATCTAGAGGGAGGGGGGGGGGTTGAATAGATTTACAGCGGAAACTTAAGCAATTTAAAAATTACTTCGAAATAAAGAATCTACTCAATTAAAACCCCTCTGATCTGATGCAATGTGTGTTATCAAGATATGAGAAACACTTTATCAAACAGTGTAAGTGTCAAATATGTGATTAACGTGTGTGAACAAATTAATTAGTGTGTAGGCAAAATCCCTATGCATGCATCTAGCGCAATACAATACAAACCACAAATCAAACCACAGTGCACAAGGGATTTTTAGGTGGTTCAGAGATCACATCTAGTGACTCCTACATCCACCCCTCACACAGTGAGGCACACACTACTCAAAGAACTGAGTACAACACATACACGAGCACTCAGACTCAGACACACACACACATGCTAGATCAAGTTCATAGAAGATCAGATCCTCTAGCCTCGATCTGATCTACAACCACACACAATTCAGATCTGTGCAGAAACTGACACAGATCACAACACACACACTATGATCTGCACTGAGCACTTGTACAGATCAGAAAACAAACATCCACACAGAATCCACGTACTGATCTCAATTCAGTACACACACACACAAATACGTGAATTGAGTTGAGAAAAGGTGTGAGTGAGGAAAGACATATCCCTTCAAATATTGATTTGATCACCACGATCACAGATCCACAATGTTTCTTCCTCAATTCTGCTGCTGCTCATCCTCTTCTTCTTTTCCTTCTTCTTCTTCTTCTTCTTGATCGGCACTGCTCTGCTTTAGTAGCTTCTGGATTGCGATTTCTTCATCTTCTGCTGCTGCACTTCTTTCAGATCTGCTCCTTCTTGAGCACACTACTTCTTTCTCTAGAGCTTGACCTTGATTCCCACATCCTCTATGTTGAAAGGCTGGTCTGCAACTTCTGGAGATTAAGTAAGGCATTGGAGAAACCCCTTTTTGCCGCCAAAAACCTTTTCTGAGAGTTGTATGGGTTGGCTTGCCTTTGGAGTACTAGGATCATGGGTATTTATAGCCCCATATGCCCATGAGGTGCCTTGGGGTGCGTGGGCACAAAAATCTAGGTCAAATCTCTTGATTCCCATGCAGACACGTGTCTAGAAAATTTTTTATTTTTGAGCATCAGTCGAAGTGTGTCGACACACAGGCAGACTGTGTCGACACCACTGGCTACTGGCTTCATAACAGGCTTCTGGGAGGGACAGTGAGTGTCGACACACATGCAGACTGTGTCGACACCACTGGCTACTGCTTCAGAATAGGCTTCTGGGAGAGACAGTGAGTGTCGATACACAGGCAGACTGTGTCGACACCACTGGCTACTGCTTCCTTCACTGTTTGCTGAATTCATACACTGTGTTGACACAACATCCACATGTGTCGACACCACTGACTCTTTTATGCTCTGAATGTAGAGGGTGTGTCGACACACTTGACATCTTGTGTCGACACAACTTTGACAGAATTATGTGAACCTGTATATATGAAGTGTGAACCATCAAAACATGTCATTATCATCAAAATATGAAATATTAAGTATTAAAAACATGTTGTTCACTCATCATTGTAATATGTACAATGTGTCATCATCAAGATCAAATCAAAATCAAAGTATAAGTGTTTGTACATCATACACAACCAAATGTTGTAGTCATCATTAAAATCAAAGTATGAGTGTGTAGATGCCATCAACATGAAGGTTTTTAGTCTTATCCAAATGAATACACAACTCAACAATCTTCCACATATTTACAATATGACATCAGATTGTGTACAAAATGTCATCATCAAAACACAATATGTTGGAAGTTGTGTGCTTAACATGATTGACTAGAATTATGTCATCATCAAAAACAGATTAAAGCAATGATCAAGTCAGTGAGTATGGTTATTTAAATAACCATAACTTAACATTCTCCAGCTTTTTGATGATGACAAAATATACATTCATATTTCTCCCCCTTTTTTACAACATCAAAAAGATGAAGAGAAACATATAAATGTCAAGAAAGCACAATGGTTATGTACAACATTTGTTGAGATGAATAATCATGAAGTTTGCAATCATGGACAACAAGGATAGCATGGATTGTTTTCATTCAAAAAATTGCAATCATTACAGAAGCTTGCCGTTGCAATCATATTGTTCCCCTCAAATTCTCCCCCCCTTTTTTTTTGATAACAACAAAAAGACTCTCTACCCCCCCTTAATCAACAACAAGTATAGTCACCCCCTTTGGTATAACACTCTCCCCCTATGATGGTGTCAATGAAATAAGTAGGAAAAAGTTATACCAAAGAACATCAATGGATGGAGATCAAAGTATGACTGACATGTAAGCAAGGGGTGGAATTGGGAGATGAATGATCAGAAATGATCAAAATCAATAAGATCTTTGATATTAAAATATGAGAGAGAAAAATTATTGTGTCTTTGGATTGTGCAACAAAGTTTAATAACAAAGACACATTCAATCACAACATATGTCAAAATTTTAATAACCTGAATACATTTAAAAAGATGAAGCAAATGTGATGAAAGTGACCTATATGAGTTAACAAAAGTGTTTATCACATGAGTTTAGTAGCTAAACATTTAACACAATGTAGAAAAATAACTCTAAACCTAATTAACATGAACTTCATCTAGGTGAATGTACATGTTGTTCTTTCTGTTATATATATATATATATTCTTTCATTTTGTGAGAGAGAATACAAGAGTAAATTGGTCAAATCACACCTTTCAGTGCAAGATGTCACATTTACCCAATGCAAGACCTCCTGAGTACTAAGTGGTTTAACCTTCATTACCTTATACAGAGTTGAAACAACTTGTTTGTCACTTTTTGACGCGAGCCAAAACACTTGATTAGGTGAAATGAACCCGATTACTTAGTGATAAAATGAAGTTTTCATTGATCTGTTTGTATCTCTCTATTTTTCTGAACACTTTCTGTTTGAAAATTTTAAGAACATAATTACATTAATTAGAGTATACATGATTATGAGTGTAGAGAGATTATTCTTAACATTTGTTAAAGATAAAGCTTCAAAACATACACATGCTAAACACTAAAGCTACTCATGTGCCTACAAGTGTTTTGCAACTCAGTTTAAATAAGTTCAGCTTAAAAACTTGGCATAACCTTGTTCTTAGATTGTATCTTTAAGACTAAACTAAGTGCACAATTATTTTAATCTTTATTTATGAAATCTCTCATATAGGAATATCATAAAGACTCATTTATCATGATGCAAGACTTGAATAAAAGGTATGAAATGTCAAGAAGAGAGAATCAGGAAATAAATAGAAACTGTTTTTCAAGCATGAGTTTGAGTGGATGTTATTATGATGATTTTTGAAAGAATAAGCTCCCCCTGAATATGTGAAGATTTCAAAAAGATAGATGATGATGTGTCAACACAAAATCCTTAGTGTGTCGACACAAGAACAAGAATTCTCAAGAATAGAGCAGTAGTGAACAACTAGTGTCGACACATGAGCAACTATGTGTCGACCTGATCATGATAAAAAGCAATGGGTGTCGACACAAGAGAAGATGTGTGTCGACCTGAGCATGATCAAAGTCATTTTTATGGGTTTTTTTTAATGGTTTAACAAATGTTGACTTTTATTAAGCAGCTTTGCAAGAACATTTGTCAACAAACTGAATGAGAGTTGTTGATAAATCAGATATGAAATAATATTTCTCCAGTATTTCACTCAAAGATTCTTTTGACTCACTCCCCCATAAGATATGCATGATATGAAATGATCATTGAAGCAATTCAGATATGTTCATTCCAAGCAGTTTGCATTAGAAAGAATATGAACATGATCAAGCATACATCAACAAACAAGTTATTGAAAGAGAGAAGTTTTTCAAAGACTTAAAATAAAGTTTTTGAGATTTTCATTTTGCTTGATGACCTTTATGCAGGAAAAGGCTATTAATACTTGGCGGAGAATTTTCCTCATGCATAATGATAGTTTCCAGACAAGCCTAACTTGTCCTTTCACATTTCATCATTTGATATACCACATAGTCACTGTAAAAAGGTCAATTATTCTTTAGTTTTAGCATGAAATTCATTGCATTTTCAAGAATTTTTTTGCATTTTTTTTTAAATTTGCTCCCCCTTAATATGTGCATAGAATGACAAAGCTAGCATGCAAATCACACATGATTATGCACACAATTAGCTTTAAGCATAACATGATTTTTGGTACTTGGAGGAGTATTTTACTCATGCATAATGATAGCTTCCAAACAAGCATAACTTGTTTTTCTACATGTCATCATTTGATATACCAAAAAGTCAAAGCAGTTGATATGCACATAGAATCATGGGCACAGTTAAGCAAGCATGATAATACAAACATGATTCCAATTGTTATGACACAAAGTTATTGTTGGGAGCAACATCAAAACACACTCTTCATTGTTCAGATAAGACTCTAAGAATTTTCTTTAACTTAAGCAGTTCAATCTGGAAATGATATGAGGTTTTACCTGAACAGTCTTCATTTGGATTTTACCTGTGGTTTCAAATTTTTCTTGCCTTGCATAGCCATTGTCTTGATTTCAGATGGAAAAGATATGGCTACAAGGCTCATCAACTTGCTGATCAAGCTGGCCTTGGGACCCATACCTACTTGGGTCCTGCAGTGGAGCAAGAGTTAGATTGCAGCAATGAACTTTTTGAATCCAAGAGAAATTTCTTTTTGGTATAGATGCACTTTTGTCATTGATGGAACTATGAGCATCATTAGTTTCATAACACAATTATTCTTTGTTTAATGCACCTATGTTTTTCATGAAAATTTCAATTTATGTTCACATGGAGTTTCTGAGTTTTTTCAACAAAATCATGATTCTTAGTTACATGTGCATGATGTGAAAACTTTTACAAGTAATTCAAGTATTATTATGCACACATTTAGCTTTAAGCAAGGAGTGACTCTTGGTACTCGACGAAGAAGTTTTCTCATGCATAGTGATAGTTTCCGGACAAGCATGACTTGTCCTTTCACATTTCACCATTTTATATACCAAGAGATCTAGATATATAACTCATCATAATTTTACTTTAGCATTCAATTTCAATCATCAAGTAGTTTATTCAAGAGATTTTTATCAATAAGGAGTTTTTATTTAGCAAGGGATCTCTCAGAAGTATTTACCTAGTGAAATTTTCATTTTCTTTCATTCTCTCTACTTACTTTCCTTGTAGCCTTAGTCATGAAACCTTCATCTTGAAATTGACTACAAGGATCCCTGCATCCAACATTCAAGCAGCAATTTCAGAACCCAAACTTGTTTGGGTCTTAAGGATCTTCCATGAATCTGCAACAATGATTTTTGAATCCAAAAGGATTTTATATTGGGTGCATTTTTCTGAAGACTAAAAACACTAGAATCTTGGTTTCTAATCTTAGAGTTATTGGTATAGAATGCACCACTAACATACTGAACATTTTGTTTTCTATTTTTCAGATTTTTATCATTGAGATTTTTAACATGGAATTCAGAAAAGATCTTTTGTGCAACAGTTCTATTTTCATGTACATGGAATTTTTGATTGTTTTCAGCATGAACATGATCTTTATTCTTATGTACATTAACATAAAACATGGGAGCATGCACATGATTATCAATTCTCTGCCAACATTCCCTAGAAATATGCCCAAATTTATGACAAGTGAAGCATTGGACTGGTTTGGCATATTTATGAAAATGTTGATCTCTATTTCAACAAAATTTGGCTAAATGACCAGGTTTATTGCAGTTAAGCAAATGAGATCATTTCTTACCTGGTACTTACCTTGACATGTATGCATTTGCTGGAATCTCCTTTTCATGTGAGGAGGCTTACCATGAGGAGAAGGAGGTACCTTTTGGTGGCTCTTGGCATGATGTGGAGTTGTAGAATGCCTTAGATCTTTCTGGGATGATGGAGTAGGTGTGGAGACCTTGTATAATCCTATTTTCTTTTCCATTTTCTTTTTCTGATTTCTAATTGAAACAAGGTTCTTCCTATTTGCAACATTTTTATTCAATTTATTATTTTGTTTTTGAAAAATTTTCTGAGCATGAGTCTTAACAAAATTTTCTTTAGGTGCAGCAAAATTCTTGTTCATAGAAACATTGACAAATGAGATCTTTGGTTTGTTTTCAAAATTCTTTTTGTTCAAGGGGCTAAATCCTAAACCTTCCTTTTGACAATTAACTTTTATTCCAAAAAGATTATCCAAATTCTGAGTTCCTTGAACAAACTTAGACAAAGCAGATTTTAAGCTATCAACAATTTTGTTCAATTCAGAAATCATCTTTTCAGAATTTTGATTTTGTTTAACAACCTCTTCAAGTTCATTTGTCAATTTTTCTTTTTCAGCTTTCAATACAACAATTTTCTTTTCTGAAGTTTGACGTTTGTTTTGCATGTTATTCAGATCATTTTTCAACTTGTTCTTTTCATTTTCAAATTGAACAATTTGATTTTCCAAGTCAGCAATTTTCTCCTTAGAATTGTTGCATTCATCATTTAATGGTCTGTTATGATACAATCATTCAATTTTCTTTTTTAGATGACTATTTTCCTCAACCAATTATTTACATTTTTCTTTTATCTGATGATCATGAGCCATGTTGGAATTTTGTTTGTTCAATTTACCATTGTCAAATTTGAGATTCTCATTATGATCAATCAATTTTTCATTTTCATTTTTCAAATCAAGAATTTCAGATTCCACCTGATCATGATTTTCTTTCAATTTGGACAACTTGTTTCCACAGTTTCTAACTTCATTCTTCAGTTCTTCATTCTCTATTTTGAGTTTTTCATTTTCTTCATAGAAGGCTTGATGGTTATCAATCTTCATCTCATTTATCTCCAGTTGATCCTTCAGCTTCTTGTTTTGATATTTAACCTTTTTGAATTGTTTGCACATGTGCTCATAGCATTCTATCAGTTCATCATAAGATATATCATTCTCTGAGTCAGTATCAGACATTGATCTATCAAATGGGTCTAAACTAGATTTACCTGAATTTTGAGACTTCCTCGACTTTTCTGACAAATGTGATCCTTTAGATTTGTCTGAGCTGTGAGAACCTTTTGAGCTGCCATGAGCCATGAAGCATTTGTCCTTAGATTTCTTTCCAATCATGTTTAACTTCATATAAAAGTCCTACAATTTATCAAACTTGATGTTATCATCATTGTCATCAAATCCAACAATTTTGGGTCTATTTATGATACTTGAAAATTTAGCCATGTTACCGAGTTTGATTCAAATGATTAGACCAATTAACAATCACCTAATCTGCTCAAGAATGCAAAGTCAATAAAGATCAAGCGATGAATCTGATCAAACAGATCAAGCAAGATTTCAATATTCAAGCAATCAAGCAATTCAAACAGATCAGATGATGTTTCATTAAGATTAAACAAAAGCAATCAAAATAGATCAGAATTAGACATTAATCTGCTCTGATACCAATTGTTAGGATCGTATTTTCGGTAATGACAAATCTAGAAGGGGCGTTGAATAGATTTGCAGCGGAAACTTAAGCAATTTAAAAATTACTTCGAATAAAGAATCTACTCAATTAAAATCCCTATGATCTGATGCAATGTGTGTTATCAAGATATGAGAAACACTTTATCAAACAATGTAAGTGTCAAATATGTGATTATTGTGTGTGAACAAATTAATTAGTGTGTAGGCAAAATCCCAATGCATGCATCTAGCGCAATACAATACAAACCACAAATCAAACCACAGTGCACAATGGATTTTTAGGTGGTTCAGAGATCACATCCAGTGACTCCTACATCCACCCCTCATATAGTGAGGCACACACTACTCAAAGAACTGAGTACAACACACACACGAGCACTCAGGCTCAGACACACACACACGCTAGATCAAGTTCATAGAAGATCAGATCCTCTAGCCTCGATCTGATCTACACACTGAACGCGGCATTATTGATTGTGCACTTCCGTTGTCTAGAGTTGTTTGCACATATCAAGATGCTCACCTTCTCTAAACTGTCTCACAAAGTTAAAATTGCAAAGATGAACTAATAAAGTGGTGAGAGCAGGTCATATCCACGGAGAGGCTGAATAAAGCTTGATTTAAACTACTTTGACTTGAAACAATTCTAACAGACACTTTTAACTAAAATAACACTGCATTAGAATCAATTTTGAAAACATCACCAATCAAATCCCTCACCACTCGACAGATCAAACATAATGAAAGAACGAACTGAATTGAAATTAAAAGAGAATTAGTATCACTGTACCCTCTCAATTGAGGGATCGAGCCGGTAGACAGAAATCTGAACTAGAAAAACACGGATACACTTCTAATTCTGAAACGATTTGAAACTTCAAAAGATGAAAAGATGACAGAACAAGAATTCTCAAAAGCAAATTATCAAATCAACTTACCCCTATAGCTCAGGGGACGAACAATCAACAATAGTAGCTCACCACAAACACCAAATCACTACCTTCCCAACTCAAGAATTGGACAGACAATAAGAACAAGAAATTATTGTTGCTAAATTGAAATCCATATACTATTACTGAAGAACAGGAAATAGAACAAAATTAATGACTCGAAAAAGACTAGAACGACTCAGAAATCTTCACGAAACTGATCTATCCTCTGCTACAACAAGAACATGGAATTCACAATTTCAACTCCGGATCTGAACTCTCCGGACGCCGGACAACCGCAGAACAAGCCAAGAAATAAGATCTTCCTGGTTGCCCTGTGCTGTCTCTGCAGCACACACCTCCGGAATTCTTCAGACGCACCAGACCTCCAATCTCTCTAATACTAGATGCTTACAGAAAAGAGGAAGAAGAAGCAGTTAATTCCCTCAGATGCTAAAATCCCTTCCCAGCAGCACCATCTCTCCCAGCAGTCGAAACCGAACCAAATGTTGAACAGAAGAAAGGAAAAAAAATGGAATGTCGACCTCTCGAACACAACCAACAGTCCCTACAAAAAAAAAGAGAGAAGCAGCATTCGAATCTCTGAACACAAAAAATGGACAAATTAACACTGGATTGATCTCCTCGGCTCAGAAAAAATGGAAATAAATTCCCCTCCCAGCAACCCAACAATAAAAAATCAGAACTCTCCAAACCCCCTAAAACTACCGAACCAGAAGAGATGCTGAACAACCGGAAGAGATGAAGAAAAACTCAAAAATCTGAACCCTTGGATCTCTCACACAGCAGAAAAGAAAGAAACAGTCCTCGATCTTTCATTAATTTACATAGAAGTAAATAAGAACTGTCAGAAATTCACACAGAAGAAAGAAAACTCAGAAGAACTGAAATAAACGTCACTGTATTGAGCTGTTCAACACAGAGAAAATGGAAACTAAATGCAATAAACACCACTGGATCAAACTTTGGAACACAAAAGAAATGGAAAATGCCACTGGATCCTCCTCACGGTAGTCGAACCATTCACAGAAGAAATAAAAAATCAAAACATCTACCTCCACTCACAGCAAAGAAGAAAACCCCAAAAATTTTGAACTCCCCTGATCTGAACAACGAACCCTTACAGCAGCAAAGAAAAAGAAACACATAAAAAATGGAAAAGATCCCCCCAGAAGAGAGGAAGAAGCACTCGAAACTCTCCAGCCCAACAGCCGAAAATCTCCAAAATTCTAATCATAAAACCCAAAAAACAAAATACAGAACTACCAAGCCCAAACAACCCTCTGATCTGAGGACCTTGGGGTCCTTTTATAGGTTCCTCGAATCTTCCAGGCGCAAGCTTCTCTTCCCGCCACTGCTGCTCCTGCACCGCCCCTGGATCGCACACCTCAGTAGCTCCAGCTCCGGCCACCTCACCAGATCCACCTCTGCAGCAGCCCGCACCAGCCGCTGCTGCTTCACACCCCCACGCCAGCATCTGCTTCGCATGGCCACCAGCTCCGCCGCGCACGGGATCCATTGCGCACCGAACGGCCAAACAGATCCGCCTCCAGCGCACCTCCTCTGAGCTTCGCCAGCTTCAGCCACTGCCAGATCCGCACGCAACAACCTCTGCGCTTCCCTGCGTCGCACACACGGCCAGCGCGCTGCGCCCCTGCATCCTCTTCCCGCCTCCGCTTCTGCACACCCAGCTCCACATCACACGCCCGACGCCTTCACAGCAGCCCGCCTCCTCAGCACTAGATGCACAGCAGCTACTGCGCACGAGCTCCAGCCTTGCTCTGCCCCAGCTCAGCAGCCGCTCCAGCCAGATCCGGCCGCCTTTCACACACAACCCAGCCGCCCCAGCCCTGCGCAAGCTCCAGCCCTGCTTCCAGCAGCTTCACACGACCTGGTGGGGAAGAAAAGAAGACAAAAAAAAAGGGTTAAGAAGGGATTTATGCGTGGCCAAATGGATGGTGGGGAATTAAAAAAATGTTTATTTACTTAATGGAATTGGTGGGGTAAAATTTTTTATTTAATTACAAATTTATACCTATCTACTATTAAAAGATATTTACAAAGTATTATTGCGACAAGAATTATTTATATACAAGAATTATTTTTTTAAAAATCATTTATTTCCCAAAATGAACCTAATTAGTTAATATGAAAGAAATGATTTATTAAATGAAAATCTAACATGTATTCTAACCCAATATCAACTAACATGTTCAAAATCTTATTTATGGATGAAATAAAAATTATAATCAAAATACACATTATTTCTAGACAAAGTATGTCTAAAATTAAATATATGTATGAAATTTAACACGAAAAATTTTACAGTTATCACTCCCCCCTACTTAAACATTGCTAGTCCATTAGTAATAAAAATTACTCCAAATGTAGGACTAGAAGATGTAATGTCTCATGTTAAATAGCCATCATGTAAAAGATCAATGTAGAGATATGTCTTTCCTAATTGTAAGGGCTTATGGCATGAAATTAGTGCACAACTGATAGCTCACTTAAGAGTTCACATCAGCCCTTCTGGAGCTTCTCTGCCTCAGCTAGTAATTGAGATTAGATTAATTTGAGGGAGAAGAAAAGAATTGTGGAATAAGATCCTTGCTCAGTCAGATTGGGTTGTTTCTCTCAGTTCCATTCTGCCCAACTTTCTTGAGGATTATTTATGTGAGCTGAGAACTTTGCCCCTTTATTTGCACTTTGTGCACTCAGAATTTTTCTTTCTTTTTCATCCACAATGCTGCACAACCCATCACTTTTCAAGAGTAGTGAGTCCAACTTTACTCAGATTCGGGACATTTTTCATGGATATATATATATTTTCTTTTCTTTTGCTTTTTCTTTTCTTTTCTTTTTCTCTTAAAGGAAGGGTGGGCAGTCAGGTTTCCTTGATTACATGCCTTCACATCCTTCGCAATTCACTTAAGGGGAAGGGAGAAAACCAATCACCTCTCTCCTACTAACCTTAACAAATTTGCTACATTTGGGTTCAGCTAGTCTAAGTGGCTGTGTAGTGTGTGTAAGAAAACTTCTTGCCATAAATCCTTACATAAGGTAGATAGGAGATACATGTAATCTTTTACTAGAGGCTACATAACATGGATGTTTGCAAAGGAATGTGAGAACTTCAAAATTTTAATGGTTAAAGATCAGACACATGGTCTATGTTTTGCAATGCCAAGCATTTTTTATTCAAAGATGAAACATTGTGAAATTTTCTTTTTATTTACACATGCTCAATATAAAGAAAGAAAACGAAGCATTGGTTAGGATGAGGATTATGAATGCATGCTTATTCTACCTCTCCCCCCTACTTATTTATAGGAAAAGAAAGTAAGACAAAGAATTACCTGATAAAAGAAATCTGTACACATGGGTTGCCTCCCAAGAGCGCTAAGTTTATCGTCTTCAGCCGAACACAATTAGGCTCCATTTGGCTCATCTAGCTTGGTAGACTCAATTTTCAAGAAAGGTGGGCTTTCAAAGAAGTGCTTTAATCTTTGCCCATTAACAGTGAATGATTGTCCAGTTTTAGGGTCAAGAATAATGACAACACCATTGTCACAAACTTTGACAATAGTGTAAGGACCATCCCACCAGGACTTCAATTTTCCCGGAAACAGACGAAGCCTAGAATATAGCTAGACCTTATCATGCACTTGAAAAAAATTTCTATGAATGTGTTTATCATGGAATGTTTTGAATTTGGCTTTATAGATCTTTGGCTTTGGCTTTACAAGATTGCTAGCAATTATGATGGGCCAAGTCTCATTCTCTCCTAAAAAGATGTACTTTGAACTAACAGGGAATGGTTTTAGCTCAACCTTAGGAGGACACTCTGATGATGGATCATTATTCTGAAATAAGGAATTAAATTGTCCTTCCTCTCCCTTAAACCCTAGAGCACAGGGTTGGTCTACTGTTTCTTCCACACAAGATTCTTCCAAGGAGTCTACCACTAGACAACTCTCTCCTTCAACATGATGCCTAAATGCCCTAAAAATATTGATACTAACCCACCTATCCCCAAATGATATATCCATCATCCCGGTAGCACAATTAATGTTAGCTCTTGCTGTGGCCAAAAAGGGTCTACCAAGGATGATGATGGACTGAGTTAAATCTGGAGGAGTGTTCATGTCCAGAATGATGAAATCGACAGGGAAGTAACAATCATTGATTTTCACAATAACGTCCTCAACTAAGCCTTTAGGAGTGGTGACAGAACGATCAGCTATTTGAAAGACAACAGAAGTGGGTTTTAATTCTCTTAATTTGAATTTCTCAAAAATAGTAGAAGGTAGGAGATTGACACTGGCTCCCAAATCCAAAAGGCTGCTTTCAAAAGTGACTCCACCGATGGTGCAAGGATATAGTGGAGTGCCTGGATCTTTGAGCTTTTTAGGGAGTTGGTTGAAGATAATGGCACTCACAGTTTCTGGAAGAATAATTGTTTCAGTTTTATTTCACATTTCACGTTTTGGAGTGCACATTTCTTTTAAAAATTTAACATAAGCAACACATGCTTAATGGCATCAAGGAGAGGAATGTTGATGTGAACTTGCTTAAAGAGTTCCAAGAGTTCTTCATTACCAGTTGGTTTGTTTTTGGATTTTGGCTTTAAAGCTTCAGGAAAAGGGACTTTTGGAATGTAACAGCTTGGGTCTTCATTCATTTTGATTTTGTCTAGAGGTTCTTCAGTCATTTTTTCTTTTCCCTTAGATTGTTCTTTTTCAACATTTTCTTCAATCTCTTCTTCAATTTCAGTTTCAATTTCATTTTCTGTATCCTCATGCAATGTTGATATGTGTGGGTGAGAATTTATTCTGATTTTTCCACTTCTTAAAGTAGACACAATTTTAACATTTTCTACTTGGGGGCCCCTAGCTTGGGTAGGAGGATGGTCCCGTTGTATAGGTTGATTCTTGTTTTGTGGTGCTGGAATGTTCTGGACAAAAGCTTGTTGTGAGTTTGGTGGTGGAGGGGCATTTGGTCGAGCAGGTGGTCTGTACCCCTGGACTTGATGGTTTTGCTGGTTCTGATAAAATCTGGGAGGGTTGTTCCTTGGGTTTGCTATAGCTTGACTTGGCTGCTGACCTTATTCCCTCCTTTGACATACATCAGCAATTTGGGACTCTATCCTTGCCAAAATTTGTTAAAAATTTTGGTTTTGATTTTGATATTGATTTTGTTGTTCTTGCACAGTTTGACATAGAGTCGCCATCATGTTTTGGAGTTGATTTATTTTATCTTCCCAATTGGGCTGAGGAAGTGGTGGTTGATTATTTGAAGGTTGCTGGAAATTGGTATGAGCAAATTGATTGGAATTTTGATTTCCTTGGATTTATGGAGGTTTGGAATAAGAGCTCTGGCCAAATCCTAGATTCTGATTGGGATAGGATTGACCGTACATGGATTGCTTAAAAGAAGGTTGAGACACTTGCTCAGATTGATTTTTCCAAGAAAAGATCAGGTGATTTCTCCAACCAGGGTCGTATGTGTTAGAATATGGAACATGGGAGGGTTTGTAGAAACCTTGGGCAGCTTGGACTTGTTCTTGCATAAAAGAGGGTAATTGGGCAGTAGTGGGACAAACATTGGTGGAATGAGTTGAGCTAGCACACATAGAACAAGTTTCAAGTGGTTGAGAAAATTTGGGTGTGGCTTGCCCAGTCAAAGATAGTAATTGATCGAATTTTTGTTCCAACTTCTGCTCCAATCTCTGGTCAAGTCTAGCTATCAGATCTTCTACCCTCGAATATGACTCTTCTCTCCCTCTTAATTCATACAACCCTACCTTCTTTGATGGTCCTAGTGCCCTTTCATAAGAGTGGAGCGAGGCATGATTGATAGAATTCTCACTCAATGTTTCAAACAGATCATATGCCTCGTCCTCGCTCTTAGTCATGAATGCTCCTCCACACGAGGCATCAACCATCTGCCTATTTGATTTTGTCAGACCTTCATAAAAAGCTTGGACTATTTGCCACCTCGACAAACCATGTTGGGGGCATTTTCTAAGCAACTCCTTTAATGTCTCCCACGATTCATGCATTAACTCTTCCGGGTGTTGGGAGAATCCAGTTATTGCTCTTCTTCATTGTGTTGGTGCGACCAATGAGGTAAAACTTCTTCAAAAATTCCTGCTGCATTTCTGGCCATGTTCTAATGGTTCTCTCTATGGTTCCTAACCAATGTTTGGCCTTATCTTTCAAAGAGAATGGAAATAGTGTCAGTCTTAAGGCATTTTCAGTGAAATTTTGGATTCTGACAGTGGAACAAATCTCTAGGAACTCATCTATATGCTTATAGGGGTCTTCATTAGGATTGCCATAGAAGGATGGCAACATTTGAATGGTTCCTGGCTTGATTTCAAAGTGATTTGCAGGAATTTCCGGCCTGATGCAAGTATCAGGTTGATAATTAGAAGGAATAAAGTACTCCTTCATCTGTCTGGGTACGACCTCCTCTACATTCCTAACAACTTGGTTTTAGTTTTGGTTGGCCATCCTATGAAAGAATCTTTCAATCTCGTCTATAGGTTGAGCCAAATCTAAGTTCAGGGAACGTCTACCAAGCATGCACAGTTGAAACGCCTTCTATTTATGATTTTTGAATTTTTAGATTTTTATTTATTTTTGATGAATTTTTATAAACAAACACAAACAAATAAACACTTTTAAAACAAATTAACCTAAGCACTAAGTGTTCCTTGGACCTATGTTTTCTCAAAATCAGATTTATGCTTGCTTAAGTTCAATCCTAACTCTTCTTGTACAGGCCAGGTAAGAGGTGGAGTAGAGGGAGGCCCCCCTTGCTTTCGCAAGGACCCAATTAAATAACCTCTAACTCACTTAAGCATAAGCTTTTTAACCTCTAATCCTAGACACTAGACTTAAATAGAAGTTTTGAAATTAAGAAATGATAATTCTAATTATGAACCCTAGGGCCAAGTCTACTGGTTTTTATTAAAAGTTTAGGCAAATGCAAGAATGTGGAAATTTTTTTTGTGATTTTTGGGCAAAGGAAAGGGTGATGAAATCCCTCTCCTTATCTTTATTTTTTCTAATGGGTGATGCCCTTAAGCAGTCCCATTTACAAATATGAAATGCAACAAATCAAGTTCAAACAATGGTTTTCTAATGTTAAGTCTAATGCATGAAACAAGCGATAGAAATCATACCTTTCCCCCGTACTCTTCAATGCAAGAAGAGAAGTGGAATTCAAATGACAATTAAAATGATGAATGTCCTAAAACAAGTGATTCTAATCTTAAGAAGATGAAAATTTTAATTTACAAAACAAACGGCTTACATGAAAGAGCGATTTGGAATTTTTTTTAGAATTTAGATTTTTTTTTAATTTTATTTGGTTTTTAAACTAAATGAAAAGAAACTTAACTAAGAAAATATGAAGTGATACTGTAAACTAATTCCAAACCACACAAACCACCAAAAAGGCCAATTATTACATGCCAACTAGAAAGAAATCTCTGTACATGCACAGAGAGTACATGAAAACCTCACTACAAATTTCACTCACACTCTTCTATCTAAAAATTCTGAATTAAAGGAAAATACGAAAAGAAATCAGCAAGCTCTCCTCTCCAATGGGCTCAAATGTCAAGTCCAATCTCCATGCTCCACTTCTTGTGCAAATCTGAAATGAAAAGCCCAAATCAAGTCAATGAGAAGCACAATGTAAATAAAATCAAATGAAAGCAGACTTAAATCAAACTCTAACGCCTCCCCGGCAACGGCGCCAAGATGAACGCAGCATTGTTGATTGTGCACTTCCGTTGTCTAGAGTTCTTTGCACATCTCAAGATGCTCACCTTCTCTAAACTGTATCACAAAGTTAAAATTGCAAAGATGAACTAATAAAGTGGTGAGAGCAGGCCATATCCACGGAGAGGCTAAACAAAGCTTGATTTAAACTACTTTGACGTGAAACAATTCTAACAAACACTTTTAACTAAAATAACACTGCATTAGAATCAATTCTGAAAACATCACCAATCAAATCCCTCACCACTCGACAGATCAAACATAATGAAAGAACGAGTTGAATTGAAATTAAAAGAGAATTAGTATCACTGTACCCTCTCAATTGAGGGATCGAGCCGGTAGACAGAAATCTGAACTAGAAACACACAGATGCACTTCTAATTCTGAAACGATTTGAAACTTCAAAAGATGAAAATATGACAGAACAAGAATTCTCAAAAGCAAATTATCAAATCAACTTACCCCTATAGCTCAGGGGACGAACAATCAACAATAGTAGCTCACCACAAACACCAAATCACTACCTTCACAGCTCAAGAATCGAACAAATAATAAGAATAAGAAATTATTGTTTCTAAATTGAAATCCATATACTATTACTGAAGAACAGGAAATAGAACAAAATTAATAACTCGAAAAAGACTAGAACGACTCAGAAATCTTCACGAATCTGATCTATCCTCTGCTACAACAAGAACATGGAATTCACAATTTCAACTCTGGATCTGAACTCTCCGGAAGCTCTCCGGACGCTGGACAATCGCAGAACAAGCCAAGAAATAAGATCTTCTTGGTTGCCATGTGCTGTCTCTGCAGCACACACCTCCGAAATTCTTCAGACACACCAGACCTCCAATCTCTCTAATACCAGATGCTTATAGAAAAGAGGAAGAAGAAGCAGTTAATTCCCTCAGATGCTAAAACCCCTTCCCAGCAGCACCATCTCTCCCAACAGCCGAAACCGAACCAAATGCTGAACAGAAGAAAGGAAAAAAAAATGGAATGTCGACCTCTCGAACACAACCAATAGTCCCTACAAAAAGAGAGAGAGAGAGAAGCAGTATTCGAATCTCTGAACACAAAAAATGGACAAATTAACACTGGATTGATCTCCTTGGCTCAGAAAAAATGGAAATAAATTCCCCTCCCAGCAACCCAACAATCAGAAATCAGAACTCTCCAAACCCCCTAAAAATACCGAAGCAGAAGAGATGCTGAACAATCGGAAGAGATGAAGAAAAACTCAAAAATCTGAACCCCTGGATCTCTCACACAGCAGAAAAGAATGAAACAGTTCTCGATCTTTCATTAATTTGCACAGAAGGAAATAAGAACTGTCAGCAATTCACACAGAAGAAAGAAAACTCAGAAGAACTGAAATAAACGTCACTGGATTGAGCTCTTCAACATAGAGAAAATGGAAACTAAATGCAATAAATGCCACTGGATCAAACTCTGGAACACAAAAGAAATGGAAAATGCCACTAGATCCTCCTCACGGTAGCCGAACCATTCACATAAGAAATAAAAAATCAAAACATCTACCTCCGCTCACAGCAAAGAAGAAAACCCCAAAAATTGCTGAACTCCCCTGATCTGAACAACGAACCCTTACAGCAGCAAAGAAAAAGAAACACAGAAGAAAATGGAAAAGATCCCCCCAGAAGAGAGGAAGAAGCACTCGAAACTCTCCAGCCCAACAGTCGAAAATCTCCAAAATTGCGAACCTAAAACCCAAAAAACAAAATACAGAACTACCAAACCCGAACAACCCCCTGATCTGAGGACCTTGGGGTCCTTTTATAGGTCCCTCGAATCTTCCAGGCGCAGGCTTCTCTTCCCGCCACTATAGCTTCTGCACCGCCCCTGGATCGCACACCTTAGCAGCTCCAGCTCCGGCCACCTCAGCAGATCCACCTCTGCAGTAGCCCGCACCAGCCGCTGCTGCTTCACACCGCCACGCCAGCATCTGCTTCGCATGGCCACCAGCTCCGCCGCGCACGGGATCCATTGCGCACCGAATGCCCCAACAGATCCGCCTCAAGCGCACCTCCCTTGAGCTTCGCCAGCTCCAGCCGCTGCCAGATCCGCACCCAGCAGCCTCTGCGCTTCCCTTCTTCGTACGCACGGCCAGCGCGCCGCGCCCCTGCATCCTCTTCCCGCCTCCGCTTCTGCACACCCAGCTCCACATCACACACCCGACGCCTTCACAGCAGCCCGCCTCCTCAGCACTAGATGCACAGCAGCTGCTGCGCACGAGCTCCAGCCTTGCTCTGCCCCAGCTCAGCAGCTGCTCCAGCCAGATCCGGCCACCTTTCACACACAACCCAACCGCCCCAGCCCTGCGCAAGTTCCAGCCCTACTTCCAGCTGCTTCCAGCAGCTTCACACGACCTAGTGGGGAAGAAAAGAAGACAAAAAAAAAAGGGTTAAGAAGAGATTTATGCGTGGCCAAACGGATGGTGGGGAATTAAAAAAAAGTTTATTTACTTAATGGAATTGGTGGGGTAAATTTTTTTATTTAATTATAAATTTATACCTATCTACTATTAAAAGATATTTACAAAGTATTATTGTGACAGGAATTATTTATATACAAGAAATATTTAAAAAAATCTTTTATTTCCCAAAATAAACCTAATTAGTTAATCTGAAAGAAATAATTTATTAAATGAAAATCTAACATGTATTCTAACCCAATATCAACTAACATGTTCAAAATCTTATTTATGGACGAAATAAAAATTATAATCAAAATACACATTATTTGTAGACAAAGTATGTCTAAAATTAAATATATGTATGAAATTTAACACGAAAAATTTTACAGTATCACTCCCCCCTACTTAAACATTGTTAGTCCCTTAGCAATAAAAATTACTCCAAATGCAGGACTAGAAGATGTAATGTCTCATGTTAAACAACCATCATGTAAAAGATCAATGTAGAGATATGTTTTTCCTAATTGTAAGGGCTTATGGCATGGAAATAGTGCACAAATGATAGCTCACTTAAGAGTTCACATCAGCCCTTCTGGAGCTTCTCTGCCTCAACTAGTAATTGAGATTAGATTAATTCGAGGGAGAAGAAAAGAATTATGGAATAAGATCATTGCTCAGTCAGATTAGGTTGTTTCTCTCAGTTCCATTCTGCCCAACTTTCTTGAGGATTATTTATCTGAGCTGAGGACTTTACCCCTTTATTTGCACTTTGTGCACTCATAATTTTTTCTTTCTTTTTCATCCACAATGCTGCACAACCCATCACTTTTCAAGAGTAGTGAGTCCAACTTTACTCAAATCCGGGGCATTTTTCATGGATATATTTTTTTCTTTTCTTTTGTTTTTCTTTTGTTTTGTTTTCCTCTTAAAAGAAGGGTGGGCAGTCAGGTTCCTTGATCACATGCCTTCACTGCCTTCGCAATTTACTTAAGGGGAAGGGAGAAAACCAATCACCTCTCTCCTACTAACCTTAACAAATTTGCTACATTTGGGTTCAGCTAGTCTAAGTGGCTGTGTAGTGTGTGTATGAAACTTCTTGTCATAAATCCTTACATAAGGTAGACATGGGATACATGTAATCTTTTACTAGAGGCTACCTAACATGGATGTTTGCAAAGGAATGTGAGAACTTCAAAATTTTAATGGTTAAAGACCAGACACATAGTCTATGTTTTGCAATGCCAAACATTTTTTATTCAAAGATGAAACATTGTGAAATTTTCTTTTTATTTGCACATGCTCAATATAAAGAAAGAAAATGAAGCATTGGTTAGGATGAGGACTATGAATGCATGCTTATTCTACCTCTCCCCTTAACTTATTTACAGGAAAAGAAAGTAAGACAAAGAATTACCTGATAAAAGAAATCTGTACACATGGGTTGCCTCCCAAGAGCGCTAAGTTTATCATCTTCAGCCGGACGCAATTAGGTTCCATTTGGCTCAGCTAGCTTGGTAGACTCAATTTTCAAGAAAGGTGGGCTTTCAAAGAAGTGCTTTAATCTCTGCCCAATAACAGTGAATGATTGTCCAGTTTTAGGGTTAAAAATAATGACAGCACTATTGTCACAAACTTTGACAACAGTGTAAGGACCATCCCATTGGGACTTCAATTTTCTCGGAAACAGACGAAGCCTAGAATATAGCCAGACCTTATCATGCACTTGAAAAAAATTTCTATGAATGTGTTTATCATGGAATGTTTTGGCTTTGGCTTTATAGATCTTTGGCTTTGGCTTTACAAGATTGCTAGCAATTATGATGAGCCAAGTCTCATTCTCTCCTAAAAAGATGTACTTTAAACTAACATGGAATGGTTTTAGCTCAACCTTAGGAGGACACTCTGATGATGGATCATTATTCTGAAATAAGGAATTAAATTGTCCTTCCTCTCCCTTAAACCCTAGAGCACAGGGTTGGTCTACTGTTTCTTCCACACAAGATTCTTCCAAACAGTCTACCACTAGACAACTCTCTCCTTCAACATGATGCCTAGATGCCCTAAAAATATTGATACTAACCCGCCTATCCCCAAATGATATATCCATCATCCCTGTAGCACAATTAATGTTAGCTCTTGCTGTGGCCAAAAAGGGTCTACCAAGGATGATGGTGGACTGAGTTAAATCTTGAGGAGTTTCACGTCCAGAATGATGAAATCGGTAGGGATGTAACAATAATTGATTTTCATAATAACATCCTCAACTAAGCCTTTAGGAGTGGTGACAGAACAATCGGCTAGTTGAAGGACAACAGAAGTGGGTTTCAATTCTCCTAACTTGAATTTCTCAAAAATAGCAGAAGGTAGGAGATTGACACTGGCTCCCAAATCTAAAAGGCCGCTTTCAAAAGTGACTCCACTGATGGTGCAAGGAATTAGTGGAGTGCCTGGATCTTTGAGCTTTTTAGGGAGTTGGTTGAAGATAATGGCACTCACAGTTTCTGGAAGAATGATTGTTTCTATTTTATTTCTCATTTCACGTTTTGGAGTGCACATTTCTTTTAAGAATTTAACATAAGCAGGCACATGCTTAATGGCATCAAGGAGAGGAATGTTGATGTGAACTTTCTTAAAGAGTTCCAAGAGTTCTTCATTACCAGTGGGTTTGTTTTCGGATTTGGCTTTAAAGCTTCAGGAAAAGGGACTCTTGGAATGTAACAGCTTGGGTCTTCATTCATTTTGATTTTGTCTAGAGGTTCTTTAGTCATTTTTTCTTTTCCCTTGGATTGTTCTTTTTCAACATTTTCTTCAATCTCTTCTTCAATTTCAGTTTCAATTTCATTTTCTGTATCCTCATGCAATGTTGATATGTGTGGGTGAGGATTTATTCTGATTTTTCCTCTTCTTAAAGTAGGCACAATTTTAACATTTTCTACTTGGGGGCCCCTAGCTTGGGTAGGAGGATGGTCATGTTGTATAGGTTGATTCTAGTTTTGTGGTGCTGGAATGTTCTGGACAAAAGCTTGTTGTGAGTTTGGTGGTGGAGGGGCATTTGGTCGAGCAGGTGGTCTGTACCCCTGGAATTGATGGTTTTACTGGTTCTGGTAAAATCCGGGAGGGTTGTTCCTTGGGTCTGCTAAAGCTTGACTTGGCTGCTGACTTGATTCCCTCCTTTGACATACATCAGCAATTTGGGACTCTATCCTTGCCAAAATTTGTTGAAAATTTTGGTTTTGATTTTGATATTGATTTTGTTGTTCTTGCACAGTTTGGCATAGAGTCGTCATCATGTTTTGGAGTTGATTTATTTTATCTTCCCAATTGGGCTGAGGAGGTGGTGGTTGATTATTTGAAGGTTGCTGGAAATTGGTATGAGCAAATTGATTGGAATTTTGATTTCCTTGGATTTGTGGAGGTTTGGAATAAGAACTCTGGCCAAATCCCAGATTATGATTGGGATAGGATTGACCGTACATGGATTGCTTAAAAGAAGGTTGAGACACTTGCTCAGATTGATTTTTCCAAGAAAAGGTCGGGTGATTTCTCCAACCAGGGTTGTATGTGTTAGAATATGGATCATGGAAGGGTTTGTAGAAACCTTGGGCAGCTTGGACTTGTTCTTGAATAAAAGAGGGTAATTGGGCAGTAGTGGGACAAATATTGGTGGAATGAGTTGAGCTAGCACACATAGAGCAAGTTTCAAGTGGTTGAGAAAATTTTGGGTGTGGCTTGCCCAGTCAAAGATAGTAATTGATCAAATTTTTGTTCCAACTTCTGCTCCAATCTCTGGTCAAGTCTAGCAATCAGATCTTCTACCCTCAAATCTGACTCTTCTCTCCCTCTTAATTCATACAACCCTGCCTTCTTTGATGGTCCTAGTGCCCTCTCATAAGAGTGGAGTAAAGCATGATTGATAGAATTCTCACTCAATGTTTCAAACAGATCATATGCCTCGTCCTCGCTCTTAGTCATGAATGCTCCTCCACACGAGGCATCAACCATCTGCCTATTTGATTTTATCAGACCTTCATAAAAAGCTTGGACTATTTGCCACCTCGGCAAACCATGGTGGGGGCATTTTCTAAGCAACTCCTTTAATCTCTCCCACGATTCATGCATTAACTCTCCCGGGTGTTGGGAGAATCCAGTTATTGCTCTTCTTCATGGTGTTGGTGCGACCAATGAGGTAAAACTTCTTCAAAAATTCATGCTGCATTTCTGGCCATGTTCTAATGGTTCTCCCTATGGTTCCTAACCAACGTTTGGCCTTATCTTTCAAAGAGAATGGAAATAGGGTCAATCTTAAGGCATTTTCAGTGAAATTTTGGATCCTGACAGTGGAACAAATCTCTAGGAACTCATCTATATGCTTATAGGGGTCTTCATTGGGATTGCCATAGAAGGATGGCAACATTTGAATGGTTCCTGGCTTGATTTCAAAGTGATTTGCAGGAATTTCCGGCCTGATGCAAGTAGCAGGTTGATAAATAGAAGGAATAAAGTACTCCTTCATCTGTCTGGGTGTGACCTCCTCTACATTCCTAGCAACTTGGTTTTGGTTTTGGTTGGCCATCCTATGAAAGAATCTTTCAATCTCGTCTATAGGTTGAGCCAAATCTAAGTTCAAGGAACGTCTACAAAGCATGCACAGTTGAAAAGCCTTCTATTTATGATTTTTGAATTTTTAGATTTTTATTTATTTTTGATGATTTTTTATAAACAAACACAAATAAACAAACACTTTTAAAACAAATTAACCTAAGCACTAAGTGTTCCTTGGACCTATGTTTTCTCAAAATCAGATTTATGCTTGCTTAAGTCCAATCCTAACTCTTCTTGTACCGGCCAGGTAAGAGGTGGAGTAGAGGGAGGCCCCACTTGCATTCACAAAGACCCAATTAAATAACCTCTAACTCACTTAAACATAAGCTTTTTAACCTCTAATCCTAGACACTAGACTTAAAGAGAAGTTTTGAAATTAAGAAAGGATAAATCTAATTATGAACCCTAGGGCCAAGTCTACTGGTTTTTATTAAAAGTTTAGGCAAATGCAAGAATGTGGATTTTTTTTTTTTGTGATTTTTGGGTAAAGGAAAGGGTGATGAAATCCCCCACCTTATCTTTATTTTTTCTAATGGGTGATGCCTTTAAGCAGTCCCATTTACAAATATGAAATGCAACAAATCAAGTTCAAACAATGGTTTTCTAATGCTAAGTCTAATGCATGAAACAAGCGATAGAAATCATACCTTTCCCCCGCACTCTTCAATGCAAGAAGAGAAGTGGAATTCAAATGACAATTAAAATGATGAATGTCCTAAAACAAGTGATTCTAATCTTAAGAAGATGAAAATTTTAATTTGCAAAACAAACGGCTTACATAAAAGAGAGAGAAGCAGCATTCAAATTTCTGAACACAAAAAATGGACAAATTAACACTGGATTGATCTCCTCGGCTCAGAAAAAGTGGAAATAAATTCCCCTCCCAGCGACCCAACAATCAGAAATCTCCAAACCCCCTAAAAATACCGAACCAGAAGAGATGCTGAACAACCGGAAGAGATGAAGAAAAACTAAAAAATCTGAACCCCTGGATCTCTCACACAGCAGAAAAGAAAGAAACAGTCCTCGATCTTTCATTAATTTGCACGGAAGGAAATAAGAACTGTCAGCAATTCACACAAAAGAAAGAAAACTCAGAAGAACGAAAATAAACGTCACTGGATTGAGCTCTTCAACACAGAGAAAATGGAAACTAAATGCAATAAACGCCACTGGATCAAACTCTGGAACACAAAAGAAATGGAAAATGCCACTGGATCCTCCTCATGGCAGCCGAACCATTCACAGAAGAAATAAAAAATCAGAGCATCTACCTCCGCTCACAACAAAGAAGAAAACCCCAAAAATTGCTGAACTCTCCTGACCTGAACAACGAAAAGAAAAAGAAACACATAAGAAAATGGAAAAGATCCCCCCAGAAGAGAGGAAGAAGCACTGGAAACTCTCCAGCCCAACAGTCGAAAATCTCCAAAATTCTGAACCTAAAACCCAAAAAACAAAATACAGAACTACCAAACCCGAACAACCCTCTGATCTGAGGACCTTGGGGTCCTTTTATAGGTTCCTCGAATCTTCCAGGCGCAGGCTTCTCTTCCCGCCACTGTAGCTCCTGCACCGCCCCTGGATCGCACACCTCAGCAGCTCCAGCTTTGGCCACCTCAGTAGATCCACCTCTGCAGCAGCCCGCACCAGCTGCTGCTGCTTCACACCGCCATGCCAGCATCTGCTTCGCACGGCCACCAGCTCCGCCGCGCACGGGATCCATCGCGCACCGAACGCTCCAATAGATCCGTCTCCAGCGCACCTCCCCTGAGCTTCACCAGCTTTAGCCGCTGCCAGATCCGCACCTAGCAGCCTCTGCGCTTCCCTGCTTCGCACACACGGCCAGCGCACCACGCCCCTGCATCCTCTTCCCACCTCCGCTTCTGCACACCCAGCTCCACATCACATGCCCCACGCCTTCACAGCAGCCCGCCTCCTCAGCACTAGATGCGCAGCAGCTACTGCGCACGAGCTCCAGCCTTGCTCTTCCCCAGCTCAACTGCCGCTCCAGCCAGATCCGGCCGCCTTGCACACACAACCCAGCCGCCCCAGCCTTGCGCAAGCTCCAGCCCTACTTCCAACTGCTTCAAGCAGCTTCACACGACCTGGTGGGGAAGAAAAGAAGACAAAAAAGGGTTAAGAAGGGATTTATGCATGGCCAAACGGATGGTGGGGAATTAAAAAAATGTTTATTAACTTAATGGAATTGGTGGGCTAATTTTTTTTTATTTAATTACAAATTTATGTCTATCTACTATTAAAAGATATTTACAAAGTATTATTGCGGCAAGAATTATTTATATACAAGAATTATTTAAAAAATATTTTATTTCCCAAAAATGAACCTAATTAGTTAATCTAAAGGAAATGATTTATTAAATGAAAATCTAACATGTATTCTAACCCAATATCAACTAACATGTTCAAAATCTTATTTATGGATGAAATAAAAATTATAATCAAAATACACATTATTTCTAGACAAAGTATGTCTAAAATTAAATATATGTATGAAATTTAACACGAAATTTTACAGTTATCACACACCACACACAATTCAGTTCTGTGTAGAAACCGACACAGATCACAACACACACACTATGATCTGTACTGAGCACTTGTACAGATCAGAAAACAAACATCCACACAGAATTCATGTACTGATCTCAGTTTAGTACACACACACACAAATACACGAATTGAGTTGAGAAAAGGTGTGAGTGAGGAAAGACATATCCCTTCAAATATTGATCTGATCACCACGATCACAGATCCACAATGTTTCTTCCTCAATTCTACTACTGCTCTTCTCTTCTTCTTCTTGATCGGCACTGCTCTGCTTTAGTAGCTTCTGGATTGCGATTTCTTCGTCTTCTGCTGCTGCACTTCTTTCAGATCTGATCTGTAAGGCCCTCAAATTTTGTTGCATTATTTTAATTTCGTGTAAATAATTCATGTTGTGTATGCATAGATGTACATATCTACGTATGTATTAACTATTTATACTTATGTATGCATGTGTATAAGTTAGTTGTAAATAATGTATGAATGGTTTGATGGTAGTGTGTACATGATAATACATACATATGGCATGTATATAGGTATAAGTTGTGCATGGTTTATGCATGTTTTTGAGTTCTGGCCGAAGGCCAGCTTGGCGTCAACATCAATAGACGTTTGTGTTGTGTCGGCGTCAACCATGTAGACGCCAACACTAAATCCAGCGTTCAGCGATGTGGATGTTAATTTCACTGGCTTGCATGCGTTGCAGAGCCGGAAATCCCAGGAACAAGCTACCCCAACGATTGGGGAGCTATCCCCAACGGTCTGAAAGGCTTTCTTGTCAAGCCTGTGTGAAAGGGGAGCCCCCTCTCCTATTTACCAAGCCTTTTGCAACCCCAACAGCCCTCTCTTGGCTCTCTTTGCAAGAGGAGACAAAGGAGAAGAAAAACCCTAGAGAAAACTGTGAGAAAACCCCACCCTTTGCAAGCTTAATCCGACCTTCTGAAGCTGTTCCTGGCCATCGACCACGACAAGGAGCTAGCTGAGGTGAAGGAGGAGACTTCCCCGACCTCATCTTGGAGTCATCTTCGTCCTAGAACCCGGCATGAAGACTTCTCGGGAGCTTCTTGGGACTGCCCAAGGAGAGCTTCACCAAGCTTCAAGATCCGTCTGGAGTATTTTCTAGAGGCAAGTAACCTACCCCTAACGTTCATGTACATGTCTAGTAGGGTTTTATGATTTTTATGCATTTTTCCTCTTGTCCTGGATTCCCCATTCACCCCTTTATTTGGAGTTCGGTCTGTGTTCCTGCACAGACAGGAACTTGGCGTCAATGCCTTAACGCCAAGATTCCCCGTGTGCGTCCAGCGATCTTACCGTCCACTCCTGGAACGGCCAGAGACCGCCGTTAAGTTCGTCTGGGCAGAACAGTGAACAGTTCTCCGCTTATATATGATTACTTTCGATGTGTTTTGCGATGAGGATATATTGTAAACCTATTATACTACGTAATGTGAATGTTGGAATGTGTGGGAGAATGGTTGGACATTTATTTTGTGGATGGTTGAGTTATTATTTATTTAAAATGCATGTGGAAGAATGGCCATGTATGTTCACCCATGATCCTAATAATCCGTGGGAAATTAGGATGCTCTAATCCTGTTGAATCATGTCTATATACATCAGTCTCTGTTATGAATTTTCTGGAATTTTCCCATGTCAATGTGATTTACTGAAAATTTATACTTGGGAAATAGAAAACATGTGTAGGATTGCTAAATTTCCAGTAAATCGTGTGTTGTGAAATAAATCCCCGGGAAATTCCTGTGGTGTTGTGTATATAGGGTTCAGGGTTGTGACCTGTTAAACTGAAATTTCCTGTTACGCACCATGGTGGATTGAATCATGAATGATATGAAAAATTGATGTTTGATTTTCTGTAATTGCTTCATGAGTCAGAAAAATCCAGAATTTTGTATGTGACGTCATGAACCCGAAATCAGCATGTGGTTAAATTTTCAGGTCGTTTGGACAACTATATAGTGAAATATGAATTTTTCCTTGCAAAGATGTGAACAATGCATGTTAATGTGGGAATAATGTGACATGTGTGTGTGATCTGATTTATGCAAATTACTGAACATGTGATCCCTGTTAATTGTAGAATCATGTTAGGAAAATAGAGCCCTTGTGTGAATGAGAAAATGAATGAGAGGTAAGTGACATGTGTAAAGATATGCGTTAAAATCGGTAAATGTGTAAATCTTGCTAAGTGTGACACTACTTCCATAGAGGGCAGTGGAACCGTATCAGGAAAAAGTCCCCCTAAGAAGGTTCAATGTGTTGTGATCCTAAGGGCATTAGGATGAAATCCTGGAGGTGGACAAGTACCACTGGTTAGGGTGGAGACTTGTTCTCCCGGTCTGCGCAGTCCAAGAGTCGTCACTGTATTTCCTAGGTGACGTCTATGTGTATGTGATATGATGTGTCCTTCTTATGGTGGTTTGGACTATGTGTCACGGCACTAAATGTGAATGTGAAAATGTGTATGTGTTCATGTGTAAGAACTGTGGATGTGAACAATGTGTAAATGTGCATGTGTAAAGTGTAAATTATGTGAATGAGAATTTGTGTAAATATGTGAAACCAAAACGTGAGGGTTGTGAATTTGTGATCCATGTTGTGGTAATCTGAAATCATGATAAAACAGCAAACTAAATGTACTTATGATCATGCTTTACATGTGTAAATTGCCTAGGATCCATGTTAGAAACGATTCTTAGTGGTGTGTAAGTAATCCCATGCTTGTTTGCCCTCATGATGTGATTTAAATTGATTAAGTAGCTCTCGTGTGTTGGGTTATGCTTTCTAGTCCATGTAAAACCAGCAAGCTTAAAGAAGATGAAATGGTCATGAGCATGTATAGGAATGTATAGAAATTCATGCTAAGTGCGTTCTTTTACGTAGGCATTGAAATCATGCTAAACTTGCTTTCATGTTTTAGTTTAATTGAAAGTAGACCTTTCATGTGTTGGAGTGATTAGAGAGCATGTGATAGGAGATTTTGATTTAGAAAATCTGAAAGCATGAATCATGTGTTTAATGAGTAGAACCACCATGATAGGTTGTTAATTTCAATGACAAGCATGCTACATGATTGTGTCTTGTAAATGTGTATGTAAAACCTGCTATGACATGTACATGTATGGTATGTGTAGAGTTAATTGCTGAGTCTTTTAGACTCATTACTTGCTTCGGCGTACAGGCGTAGTTGGTGACGACACACTTGCGGAGGAGGCAGTGGAGACCGACTCCGAGCGTGGAGATTAGATCGTTGGTGTACTTTGCGATATTTTGATTTCATAGTATGTAATTGCAACATTGTACTAGCATTATCATGGAAAAATGTTTAAGTGTGGACAATTATGTATTTGATTTTCAGCAATTTAATTATGTGGACTTTTAGTTCTTTAAATGTTATTGCAATCATGTATGTTAAATGTGGATGATGAATGAAATGAAGACAGTGGTTCTTTTACTTCCGCTACTCTGTTCTTATATTCACGTGTATCTCAGCTGAATGTTATTGTTGGGTAAATGTCCCACTGTGGCAACGTTCACTATACCGACGTGGGTTGGTATAACCGTACCGGTATAATGAGGGTCGCTACAGAGATTGGTATCAGAGCAACCGGTTGAGATTGCACATGAATATATATAAGTCATCATCTTCATTACATGCTAAGTCTACATAGGAATATCCACATGTGTAGAATTGATTAATAAGGAATGAAAAATAGATAAGAAAATGGTTAGAAAACTTAGTAACCTAGCTCTAATGTGGCTGAAATTTATTACAGCCATGGCTTCGAGAGGTAGGCGTGGCGGAGCGCCGGCCCGTGAGGACGAGCCGAGACGTGACGAGCGGGCGGAGCAGCAGGCCCCGGCACCGCAAGGTCCTGTACTTCCCCCACCGCCGCCTGTGGATTATGGAGTATTCATGCAAGGTCTGGTGCAAGCCATGCAGACGCAGGCTCATACCCGGCAGCACTCCAGGCACAGTTGGAGGCTCAGGTTAGACTAATAAAATGATTAATAGTCTGTTTTATTTGATTATGCGATATTATGTTGATTGTGTATTGCTTGCTGTGTACTGTAGCAGGCTCAAGTACCAGCTCAGGACCATGGTGGACCTTCTACCATGGAAAGATTCAAGAGGATGCTGCCACCCTCTTTTAAGGGGGAGAGCGATCCATTGTTGGCAGAAAGCTGGATGAGGGAGATAGAAAAGATCTTCCGAGCCGTCAGGTGTGCAGATGAGGATAAGGTCACATTAGCCACCTACATGCTACAGGTATGCTTTAGTTTATATGCTTGTATGTTTTGTTAAGTTAGATTTGTTTAGATGGTGCTTATGAGCGGTGTACTGCAGGAAAGAGCTGATGTATGGTGGGCTTCATTACTGCGTACCCGGTTTGAGGACGGAGCTATTGATGTTGCTTGGGACGAGTTCGTGAGACTCTTTCGGGCCAAGTTCGTCCCTGAGCATGTTCAAGATCGGATGGAGCAGGAGTTCCTCTCCTTGGCTCAAGGCTCCATGACCGTGCTAGAATATGAGGCAAGATTTTCTGAACTCTCTAAATATGCACCTCATATCGTGGCAGATGAGCGCATGAAGACAAAGAAGTTCGTGATGGGCCTGAAGCCATCACTGAGGACGAGGCTCGTGGCGTTTGACCACCGCACTTTGGACGAGGCCCTCAGCGCTTCTTGTAGGCAGGAGGGTGAGATGGAGCAATACCTTGAAGAGAAGAAGGCTTCGCAGAAGAGACCTGCAGCTACGTTCCAGCGACAGGATAAGAAGAAAACGGTGTACCAGACACAGCAGCGATCAGTGGCAGTCGGCAGTTCTCAGGTACCTTCTGTACGTTCCCCTGGTGTGAAGAAAGAGTGTCCCCACTGTGGGAAGACACATGGTGGTACCGAATGTTGGATGATTACGGGAAAGTGCTTGAAGTGCGGAAGCAGCGACCACAAGATCAAGGATTGCCCAAGACTTCAGCAGGGAGTCCAGCGCGGAACGCCAGCCCCAGCGGTAGCGGCAGCAGCGCCAGCTACAGGAAGACCAGGAAGGCCTCGAGCCCCAGCTCGAGTGTTTGCTTTAGCGTGTGAGGACGCCGAACAGGCGGAGCATGTCACCGAAGGTACGGTTTTACTTT
This sequence comes from Colocasia esculenta, assembly GCA_014218235.1. Classification (NCBI taxonomy): domain Eukaryota; kingdom Viridiplantae; phylum Streptophyta; class Magnoliopsida; order Alismatales; family Araceae; genus Colocasia; species Colocasia esculenta. The sequence goes on along the minus strand of CM024755.1, from coordinate 110,118,888 downwards.
TAGGTGTGTACGCTCGGGTTTTGTTTGATACGGGTGCTACTCACTCGTTCATTTCCGAGCGGTTCGCTAGGCAGTTAGCCCTAGAGTCAGGTATAGAGTCTGAGGATTTAGAGGTCCCTTTGTCTGTGCACACCCCTGCGGGTACGGTATCGACTAGGAAGTGCATTCCGTCGCTACCTGTGTGCATTGAGGATAGAGTCCTAGAAGGGTGTTTCTTCTTGCTAAAGATGAAGGACTATGATGCTATTCTTGGTCTGGATTGGCTAGAGGAGCACTATGCGTTAGTGGATTGTCGTCGGAAGAGGATTGTTTTCCGCATTCCTGGTGAGGACGAGTTCTCTCATCCCTTGCCAAGGAACTTGGCGGGAAAGTTAGTCATCTCTGCCATGAAGGCGATGCGCATGGTAAACAAGGGTTGTGACGCTTTTCTTGCCAGCGTGGTATTAGTGCCAGAGGCTGATGAGTCACCTACTCTTGCAGAGATTGAGGTAGTGCAGGATTTTCCAGATGTCTTTCCTGATGACTTGTCTGGATTGCCACCGGATAGAGAGATAGAGTTTACCATAGAGTTGCTTCGGGCACCTCTCCTATCTCGAAGGCTCCATATCGGATGGCACCTGCGGAGTTAGCCGAGTTGAGGAGGCAGTTGCAAGAGTTGCTAGATAAGGGATTTATTCGCCCGAGTGTTTCCCCTTGGGGCGCACCTGTATTGTTCGTCAAGAAGAAAGACGGGTCACTTAGGTTATGCATTGACTACAAAAGCTGAACCAAGTGACTGTGAAGAACAGGTATCCCTTACCTCGTATTGATGATTTGTTTGACCAGTTGCGAGATGCATCAGTCTTTTCTAAGATTGATTTGCGATCTGGTTATCATCAGTTGAGGATTCGGAGTGAGGATGTGTCCAAGACGGCGTTTAGAACCCGTTATGGACATTATGAGTTTTTGGTCCTTCCTTTCGGATTGACCAATGCCCCTGCAGCGTTCATGGATCTCATGAACAGGGTGTTTAGGCCTTATCTAGATAGCTTTGTCGTAGTGTTTATTGATGATGTGTTGGTCTACTCTCCGGACGAGGCCACACACCGTCAGCATTTGAGGGTAGTGTTAGAGGTTCTTCGTGAGCACAAGCTGTACGCTAAGTTCAGCAAGTGCGATTTTTGGTTGCGCGAGGTTCATTTCCTCGGGCATGTTATCTCCGGTGCTGGTGTAGCAGTGGATCCAGCAAAGGTCCAGGCAGTTATGGATTGGGAGATTCCCAAGACCCCTTCGGAGATTCGTAGTTTTATTGGTTTAGCTGGTTACTATCGGCGATTTATTGAGGGATTTTCATCCATCGCCGCCCCATTGACCAGCTCACCAGAAAGGGAGTGAAGTTTGTTTGGTCCGAGAAGTGTGAGAGTAGTTTTCAATTGTTGAAGACTAAGCTCACGACAGCCCCGGTGTTAGTCTTACCGAGCGGTGTAGAGGGTTTTGCTATCTACACGGATGCGTCTCGGATTGGTTTAGGCTGTGTGCTAATGCAGCAGGAAAGGGTAGTGGCTTATGCTTCTCGTCAGTTGAAGGAGCATGAGAAGAACTATCCGACTCATGACTTGGAGCTCGCAGCAGTGGTTCATGCACTAAAGATCTGGAGGCACTATCTTTATGGTGTCAGATTTGAGGTGTTTACCGACCACAAGAGCTTGAAGTATTTTTCTCCCAAAAGGAACTAAACCTGAGGCAGAGAAGATGGATTGAGTTCTTGAAGGACTATGACTTCGACCTTCAGTATCACCCTGGGAAGGCGAATGTCGTAGCGGATGCTCTGAGTAGAAAGAGGCCATCTCTCCAGCAGGATTGGAAGATGTTGGAGGATGCGGCTTGCGCGTTGACTGAGTTAGAGCCATCGCTATGCCAGGCTTTTGTAGCTCAGTTATCTCTTAGGTCCTCGGTTTTGGATGAGGTGATCGAGCAACAGAAATCCGACCCTAGACTCTTAGAGTTAGTGGGCAAGGTAGGCATTGCTCGTGATGAGGACGGTGTGATTAGATTTCATCACCGTGTTTGTGTCCCTGATTTGGTAGATGTCCGTGAGCATGTGTTAGTGGAGGCTCACTGATCGCGATTCTCTATTCATCCAGGTAACACTAAGATGTACCAGGATTTGAAGAGATCCTTTTGGTGGTCTGGCATGAAGAGGGATGTAGCGGATTATGTGTCTAGGTGTTTGGTGTGTCAGCAAGTAAAGGCCGAGCGACAGTGACCATCCGGCCTTATGCAAAGGATGGAGATTCCAGTGTGGAAGTGGGAAGCTGTCACGATGGACTTTGTTTCGGGTTTACCTCGATCTAGAAAGGGCAATGACTCGATTTGGGTAGTTGTAGATAGATTCTCAAAGACTGCTCATTTCTTGCCTATGAAGAAGAAGCAGTCAGTAGAGAGTTTAGCTAGATTGTATGTTAGCAGTATCATTAGATTGCATGGTGTGCCGAAGTCGATCATTTCGGATCGAGATCCGAGATTCACTTCGAGGTTGTGGAAGGGTCTTCAGGATGCTTTAGGTTCGGAGCTGAAGCTCAGTTCGGCGTTTCATCCCCAGACTGATGGACAGTCCGAGAGGACTATCCAGACGCTCGAGGATATGTTGAGAGCGTGTGTTTTGGATTGGAAGGATGATTGGGAGCATCATTTACCTCTAGTGGAGTTCGCATACAACAACAGCTTTCATGCGAGTATTGGTATGGCTCCATTTGAGGCGTTGTATGGTCGGCCCTGCAGATCTCCTTTATGTTGGGAGGAGACCGGTGATAGGCAGCTGATCGGTCCGGAGTTAGTGCAGGAAACTTCGGATAAGATCCAGCTTATCAGGAAGAGGCTTGTTGCGGCTCAGGATAGGCAGAAGAGCTATGCCGACATCAGGAGGAAAGATTTGGAGTTCGAGGTGGGTGATCATGTCTTCTTGAAGATATCGCCTACTCGAGGTGTTGTCAGATTTGGCAGGCATAGTAAGCTGAGCCCTAGATTTATTGGCCCGTATGAGATTCTCAGACGTTTGGGCAGCGTGGCATATGAGCTAGCATTACCCCCAGCTTTGGCTAGTGTTCATCCCGTCTTCCACGTTTCGATGCTCAGGAAGTATGTCCGAGATCCGTCTCATGTGATTAGTCATGAGCCAGTGGAGATTCAGCCAGATCTGTCGTATGTCGAGCAACCAGTAGCTATTCTTGACCGGAAGGTTCAGCATCTCTGGAACAAGAGTATTGCGTCGGTGAAAGTTCTCTGGCGGAACTTCTCGCGAGAGGAGGCTACTTGGGAGCTTGAGGATGCGATGAAGAAGAAGTATCCCCTTTTGTTTGAGTAGTGTCGTTCTAACTTCGAGGACGAAGTTTCTTTAAGGGGGAGAGGGTGTAAGGCCCTCGAATTTTGTTGCATTATTTTAATTTCGTGTAAATAATTCATGTTGTGTATGCATAGATGTACATATCTACGTATGTATTAACTATTTATACTTATGTATGCATGTGTATAAGTTAGTTGTAAATAATGTATGAATGGTATGATGGTAGTGTGTACATGATAATACATACATATGGCATGTATATAGGTATAAGTTGTGCATGGTTTATGCATGTTTTTGAGTTCTGGCTGAAGGCCAGCTTGGCGTCAACATCAATGGATGTTTGTGTTGTGTCGGCGTCAACCATGTGGACGCCAACACTAAATCCAGCGTCCAGCGATGTGGACGTTAATTTCACTGGCTTGCATGCGTTGCAGAGCCGGAAATCCCGGGAACAAGCTACCCCAACCATTGGGGAGCTGTCCCCAACGGTCTGAAAGGCTTTCTTGTCAAGCCTGCGTGAAAGGGGAGCCCCCTCTCCTATTTACCAAGCCTTTTGCAACCCCAACAGCCCTCTCTTGGCTCTCTTTGCAAGAGGAGACAAAGGAGAAGAAAAACCCTAGAGAAAACTGTGAGAAAACCCCACCCTTTGCAAGCTTAATCCGACCTTCTGAAGCTGTTCCTGGCCATCTACCACGACAAGGAGCTAGCTGAGGTGAAGGAGGAGACTTCCCCGACCTCATCTTGGAGTCATCTTCGTCCTAGAACCCAGCGTGAAGACTTCTCGGGAGCTTCTTGGGACTGCCCAAGGAGAGCTTCACCAAGCTTTAAGATCCGTCTGGAGTATTTTCTAGAGGCAAGTAACCTACCCCTATCGTCCATGTAGATGTCTAGTAGGGTTTTATGAATTTTATGCATTTTTCCTCGTGTCCTAGATTCCCCATTCACCCCTTTATTTGGAGTTCGGTCTGTGTTCCTGCACAGACATGAACTTGGCGTCAATGCCTTGACGCCAAGATTCCCCGTGTGAGTCCAGCGATCTTGCCGTCCACTCCTGGAACGGCCAGAGACCGCCGTTAAGTTCGTCTGGGCAGAACAGTGAACTGTTCTCCCCTTATATATGATTACTTTCGATGTGTTTTGCGATGAGGATATATTGTAAACCTATTATACTACGTAATGTGAATGTTGGAATGTGTGGGAGAATGGTTGGACATTTATTTTGTGGATGGTTGAGTTATTATTTATTTAAAATGCATGTGGAAGAATGGCCATGTATGTTAACCCATGATCCTAATAATCCGTGAGAAATTAGGATGACCTAATCCTGTTGAATCATGTCTATATACGTCAGTCTCTGTTCTGAATTTTCTGGAATTTTCCCATGTCAATGTGATTTACTGAAAATTTATACTTGGGAAATAGAAAACATGTGTAGGATTTCTAAATTTCCAGTAAATCGTGTGTTGTGAAATAAATCCCCGGGAAATTCCTGTGGTGTTGTGTATATTGGGTTCAGGGTTATGACCTGTTAAACTGAAATTTCCTGTTACGCACCATGGTGGATTGAATCACGAATGATATGAAAAATTGATGTTTGACTTTCTGTAATTGCATCATGAGTCAGAAAAATCCAGAATTTTGTATGTGAGGTCATGAACCCGAAATCAGCATGTGGTTAAATGTTCAGGTCATTTGGGCAACTATATAGTGAAATATGAATTTTTCCTTGCAAAGATGTGAACAATGCATGTTAATGTGGGAATAATGTGACATGTGTGTGTGATCTGATTTATGCAAATTACTGAACATGTGATCCCTGTTAATTGTAGAATCATGTTAGAAAAACAGAGCCCTTGTGTGAATGAGAAAATGAATGAGAGGTAAGTGACATGTGTAAAGATATGCGTTTAAATCGGTAAATGTGTAAATCGTGCCAAGTGTGACACTGCTTCCATAGAGGGCAGTGGAACCGTATCAGGGAAAAGTCCCCCTGAGAAGGTTCAATGTGTTGTGATCCTAAGGGCATTAGGATGAAATCCTGGAGGTGGACAAGTACCACTGGTTAGGGTGGAGACTTGTTCTCCCGGTCTGCGCAGTCCAAGAGTCGTCACTGTATTGCCTAGGTGACGTCTATGTGTATGTGATGTGATGTGTCCTTCTTATGGTGGTTTGGACTATGTGTCACGACACTAAATGTGAATGTGAAAATGTGTATGTGTTCATGTGTAAGAACTGTGGATGTGAACAATGTGTAAATGTGCATGTGTAAAGTGTAAATTATGTGAATGAGAATTTGTGTAAATATGTGAAACCAAAACGTGAGGGTTGTGAATTTGTGATCCATGTTGTGGTAATCTGAAATCATGATAAAACAGCAAACTAAATGTACTTATGATCATGCTTTACATTTGTAAATTGCCTAGGATCCATGTTAGAAACGATTCTTAGTGGTGTGTAAGTAATCCCATGCTTGTTTGCCCTCATGATGTGATTTAAATTGACTAAGTAGCTCTCGTGTGTTGGGTTATGCTTTCTAGTCCATGTAAAACCAGCAAGCTTAAAGAAGATGAAATGGTCATGAGCATGTATAGGAATGTATAGAAATTCATGCTAAGTGCGTTCTTTTACGTAGGCATTGAAATCATGCTAAACTTGCTTTCATGTTTTAGTTTAATTGAAAGTAGACCTTTCATGTGTTGGAGTGATTAGAGAGCATGTGATAGGAGATTTTGATTTAGAAAATCTGAAAGCATGAATCATGTGTTTAATGAGTAGAACCACCATGATAGGTTGTTAATTTCAATGACAAGCATGCTACATGATTGTGTCTTGTAAATGTGTATGTAAAACCTGCTATGACATGTACATGTATGGTATGTGTAGAGTTAATTGCTGAGTCTTTTAGACTCATTACTTGCTTCGGCGTACAGGCGTAGTTGGTGACGACACACTTGCAGAGGAGGCAGTGGAGACCGACTCTGAGCGTGGAGATTAGATCGTTGGTGTAACTTGCGATATTTTGATTTCATAGTATGTAATTGCAACATTGTACTAGCATTATCATGGAAAAATGTTTAAGTGTGGACAATTATGTATTTGATTTTCAGCAATTTAATTATGTGGACTTTTAGTTCTTTAAATGTTATTGCAATCATGTATGTTAAATGTGGATGATGAATGAAATGAAGACAGTGGTTCTTTTACTTCCGCTACTCTGTTCTTATATTCACGTGTATCTCAGCTGAATGTTATTGTTGGGTAAATGTCCCATTGTGGCAACATTCACTATACCGACGTGGGTTGGTATAACCGTACCGGTATAATGAGAGTCGCTACATGATCCTTCTAGAGCACACCAATTCTTTCTCTAGAGCTTGACCTTGATTCCCACGTCCTCTATGTTGAAAGGCTGGTCTGCAACTTCTGGAGATTGAGCAAGGCACTGGAGAAACCCCTTTTTGCTGCCAAAAACCTTTTCTAGGAGTTGTATGGGCTGGCTTGCCTTTGGAGTATGAGGATAATGGGTATTTATAGCCCCATATGTCCATGAGGTGCCTTGGGGTGCATGGGCACAAAAATCTAGGTCAAATCCCTTGATTCCCATGCAGACATGTGTCCAAAAAATTCTCATTTTTAAGCTTCAGTCGAAGTGTGTCGACACACAAGCAGACTGTGTCGACACCAGTGGCCACTGGCTTCAGAACAGGCTTCTGGGAGGGACAGTGAGTGTCGACACACAGGCAGACTGTGTCGACACCACTGGTTATTGCTTCAGAACAGGCTTCTGGGAGGGACAGTGAGTGTCGACACACAGGCAAACTGTGTCGACACCACTGGCTACAACATCCACATGTGTCGACACCACTGACTCTTTTATGCTTTGAATGTAGAGGGTGTGTCGACAAACTTGACATCTTGTGTCGACACAACTTTGACATAATTATGTGAACCTGTGTATATGAAGTGTGAACCATCAAAACATGTCATTAGCATCAAAATATGAAATATTAAGTATTAAAAACATGTTGTTCACTCATCACTGTAATATGTACAATGTGTCATCATCAAGATTAAATCAAAATCAAAGTATAAGTGCTTGGACATCATACACAACCAAATGTTGTAGTCATCATTAAAATCAAAGTATGAGTGTGTAGATGTCATCAACATGAAGATTTTTAGTCATTATCCAAATGAATACACAACTCAACAATCTTCCACATATTTACAATATGACATCAGATTGTGTACAAAATGTCATCATCAAAACACAATATGTTTGAAGTTGTGTGCTTAACATGATTGACTAGAATTATGTCATCATCAAAAACAGATTAAAGTAATGATCAAGTCAGGGAGTATGGTTATTTAAATAACCATAACTTAACACAAACATTATTTCTTTTGAATTGATTAAGCTCATCATGCATTGCTTCTGCCCAAGAATTATCTTTTAAGGCTTCTTTAATGTTTTTGGGTTCCTCTTGAGATATGAAGGGCATTTAATCTTGTTCAATGATATTTTTGAAATGAGATCTAGTTTGAACTCTATCATTGATATTACCTACAACATTCTCAAGTGGATGATCTTTAGATTATCTGAAGTTACCTCTTGTCAGTGCACTGACACTTTCAGTTGGTATGGTGTCGACCTGATGCTGTGTTGAGTCGACACATCTTCATGTTTAGGTGTTTCTTCATTTTCCAGTGATTGATCTGATTCCTTCATAAGGATATCTACATCCTCTTCTTGGTTCCTGTAAGAATCATGGCCATTACTATTTTCACAATTCTCATCAAAGATGACATGAGGAGTTTCCTCCACAGTTTTTGATTCATTATTAAAAACTTTATATGACCTTGAATGTTCAGAATATCCTAGAAAAATTCCTACATCACTCTTCTTTTCAAACTTGTCTAGATCTTGCTTGTCGTTATTGTGAATGATAACTTTACTTCCAAAGACTCTAAAATAGGCAATGTGAGGTTTCTTACCTTTAAGAGCTCATAGGAAGTTTTCTTAAGGACTGGTCTTACCATGACTCTGTTAAGAATGTAACAAGAAGTGTTAACAACTTCTGCCCAAAAGCTTCTTGGAATATGACTTTCAATTAATAGAGTTCGGGCCATTTCAACCAATGTCCTATTTTTTTTCCACTATCCCATTCTGTTCGAGGGTTCTTGGTGAAGCAAATTTGTGATCAATCTCTTTATTCCTGCAAAATTCAAAGAACAAATTATTGTCAAATTCTCCTCCATGATCAGTAAGTATGGAGCAGATTTATTTATTTTTCCATGTTCAAATTTATTAAAGAAAATTTGAAAATTCTCAAAGGTGTCACTCTTGTGAGACAGAAAAAATACCCAGGTAAACTTAGAGAAATCATTAACAATTACAAACCCAAACCTATGTCCACTAAGACTGAGTGTCCTAGTAGGACCAAAGAGATCCATATGCAACAATTCAAAGGGTTTTGAAGTTATTATGGGTGCAATAGACTTGAATGATTTCATAGTCTGTTTACCTTGAGCACATGCTGAACAGATAATTACAATTTTTTTTTTCTTCATTTTAGGCAGATCATTCACAAGAGTGTGTCTGATCAATTTATTCAAAACATTTTCACTAGCATGACCTAGCCTACGATGCCAAAGTTGAAATAGATCATGTTGGTTTGCAACTAAATAGAGATTTTCATTTTGATGTTCATTCAGGTCAACTAGATAGACATTATTAATCATTTGACCAAGAAGTTTTATTTTACCAGATTCTTTTTCAACAATTTCACATGAATCAGAGCTGAAAATTACCTTAAGGCCCTTGTCACATAGCTGACTGATGCTCAGTAAATTATGATCAAGGCCTTCTATCAACAACACATTTTCAATAGAGCTTGAAAGATTCTTACCAACATTTCCAGTTCCACTGATTTCACCTTTGTTTTTACCTCCGAAGATTACTTGACCACCATCTTTCTCTATAATGACCCTTTTATACCGGTATGATTATACCAATCCACGTCGGTACAAAGGGCGCCGTCATAGTGGGACATTTACCCAACACTATACAATAGATTGAGATGTACATAAATATCAAAAGAGTACAGCAGAAATAAATAAATATTCTCATTCCATCATCATCACATAATCCATAGTCTATATAGCAATAAAAGAAATAACAATGCCCACATTATTACATGTTCAAAGGAAATACATTGTCCATCACATTTGATTACATACTATGAAAAATAAAGTAGATGTGTAGTAATTTCCACGAGTAGAGCTACTCCTTGCGCTCGGAGTCGCTTCTCACTATGTCCTCCTCCAGAACGAAGACACCTGTCTCACCTGTACGCTAAAGCAAGTATGAGTCTTCTAAAAGACCTAGCAAGCAATCTCAAGTCACATCCTTACACATATCACATACACATGCTAGTCTTATAATCCACAAGAGCAAAATACATGATGCATTCTTCATTTCAATTTAACAATTATACATAACAACCTACACATACTTTCTATACATGATAATTAATTTGATTAATGTTTCAAATCACAATTCATATCAATCATATTCTTAAAATAAACAAACATCTATGAATGACCTATAGCATGCTTTCTACACACATAACATATAACATGATTCATGCTTTCAAATTTCATTCAAATCACTTCACAATTATACAAAATTTGACCATGGAAATAAGCACAAAGTAGCTAGCAATCCTAGCATGATATCTAATCATTTTCACATGCATTTATATCACTTATTCACATCTTAAGCTTGCTGTTTTAATATAAAATTATCATATTCACATAACACTAGCACATGGATTTTATTAAACTATACAACATGATACTAAACATGATATCACAATTAACATAAACCACATTAACACATGTATAACATGAACATATGCATTTCTACCTTGGTTTTCACATACATTTACTCTCTCATTTACATTCACTTTCATTTACACATATTTCACACATTTTTCGCATAGTTTTCACTTGCACATTCACGTATCACATGTCACATCACTTGCACTTACCACATGCCACATTCACATGCCACTTTACACGTTATTCACATTTTACACTTTTTATACTTAATTTGCCGTGACACATAGTCCAAACCACTATAAGAATGACACACATACACATAACACATAACACATACCCGTCACCTAGGCAACACAGTGACGAATCTTGGTACTGCGCAGACCGGGAGAAGCCCTCTCCACCATAACCAGTGGTACTTGTCCACCTCCAGGATTTCACCCTAATGCCCATAGGATATCACATACACATAACACATAACACATTGAGCCTTTCCATAGGGACTTTACTATAGTATGGCTTCACAGCCCTCTATGGTAGCAGTATCAATATCAGCACAATTTACACATTATCACTTTACCACATTCACTTATATGCACAACTTAATCCTTTTCACATGCACTTTAAATAACATTCATATCTTAGGTTACAGAACTTAACCATACTGTTTCATAATGAAAATTAATCATAACAGAGCCCTAATCATGCTGGTAATCACTAAATTCCACATGATTAAAATTAAACATGCTTATCATGGTCAATTATCCTTGTTAAACTAATACCAGTACCTACTGTTGTCAAAACAGCAAGAAATTATTATCACAGGCTTCACACAGATTATACGTCACATACCCAATTTTTTAGATTTTTTAGGAACTGTAAAACTATTTTTAACAATTAAAATAGATTTCATGAAGAATTATCAAAAAATTCATTTAAACATGGTTCACAGCAACACAGTCGGTTCTAACAGTGCTAAAACCTGAAAACAATCATCATAGGAACATGGAAAATATCTAAAACCCTAACATGCAACAATTTCATTTATTCAGAATTTAACATGGTCAAATCATGCTCATTTCTCTAATACAAAAATTATATTAAATAAAAATATGCACAGAAATTTGACTGAACCTTATGATATGACCTACTGACCATGCCTGACCAACCATAAAATTTACAGCATGTACAGACAACAAGTCCAAAAATCACAGCACATAGCTCAAATACATATTTCTAAAAAACCTAAAGAACTTGGCGGCAAGGGGGTTGCTGCCAACAAAGGTTAACGACACATGATGTTGCCGCCAACTCAAGATCTTGATGGCAGGAAGCTTGCCGTCAAGTTCCTGTCTGTAGAAAATATAGTATGAATGCAATAAACAAGGGGAATTGGAGGTTCCAGGACTCGAAATAAAATCCATAAAATTCCTAGGACCTAAGGGACATGTGCAGGGATGAAATCCCTCGATTACTTGCCTGATAGAAAATCTAAAAGGGTCAAATCTTGTCGAAGAACCCCTCCTCGGCCAAGCCAAGAAGGTGCACAAATCTCCTCCCAAAACCAATCTGTTTGCCAATGTAGGTCTATCTCCGGAGTCGGGGAAGCTTCCTCAATGCTTGGAGTTCCTCCCAGTCAATGTAGATCGCCAGAAGACCACCCAACTTCGTCGGATCAAGCTTGCAAAGATCAGGTTTTTCCCACAGGAACCCTAGCTTTTCTCAAGAGCCAAAAGACCTAATTCGGCCAAAACCTGGTGTTTTTATAGAGCTTAAAGGTCGGGGTATGCATTACATTAGGGTTGCCTACCGTTAGAGCTAGGTTTCCTAATCCAGAACCGCAAGAAACACAGCCGTTTCCATATCTGAAATTGTAACAAAACGGAGAAGTAAATGGCCACATTACTACCGTTAACAGGGAGTCAGCGTCCATCAATCTGGGCATCAACCTCTCCTAGCCATGCAGTCAACGGCACACTGGTTGCCGTCAACATGAAGTTAACGTCAATGTGTGTTGACGTTAACTGGCATTTCAGCCAGAACACAGAAATACATCAAAACAGATATACATATACACCATAAACAATTTAATGTGTACAGAAAACAGATAGATATCCTATGCACATAATAAATATTTATATACCTATGTACACAACATAATTACATACAATATGCATGGAATAAATAAATATAATATGCACATCAATAATTAGATACTACATGCACAACATTATTTAAATACAATATGCATAGGATTTAAATAAATACAATATGTACAAAATTAGCTAAGTACTTATATTCACAGAAATATATATATGCATATGCACATGAGTAATTAAATACTTATATTATGCACAAAGTTAACAAACATAACGTGAGCAAAATTCAAGGGTCTCACATTCTCAGTCAATGAACAAAATTTTTCTTTATCCCCAGTCATATGTCTTGAACAGCCACTATCAAGATACCATTTATCCTTCTTGTGGGCTGTAAGACATTCCTGCAAAGGAAATTAGAAAGAAGATTTTGGTACCCAAATTGCTTTGGGTCCCATCATTTTTCTCAATTCAATGACAATTTGTTTTGGAATCCAGACTTGTTTTACTTTACATGCATTCACATTTGATTTGCAATTTGCATTAGAATGCCCAATTTTTTTGCAAATTGTGCATGACATGAATTTTTGTGATGTGAAATTTTTGTTGTTTTTCAGATGAGAGGTAGATCTAACAGTTTTCTTCAAATCCTGTTGATTATTGAAATGAACTTTTTCATACCTGAATTGTGTTCTGGAATTTTTAAATTGACTCTGACTTTTGTGTTTTGAGTTCATGGATTGTTTTTCTTGAGTGTTCTTTTCAGACTAATTGTGAGATGTTGTTCCTTTAACAAAGGATGTTATCAGAGTCTATCCAATTTTCTTTTTGTTCTCAGACTGAAAACCTAATCCATGCTTAGTAGTGTTCATTCGAACCCCTAATATAGCATCTATATTTTGTTTTCCTTTAACAAACTTGGACAAAGTATCTTTCTTATCATTCAATTCCTTTTGAACATTTTTCAATTCTTCTTGCAGTACCCCTTTCTCTTTCTTAAGCTTTTTAGTCTCATCAGTCAAAATTTGTTTTTCCTTTTCAGCATTTTGGCATCTTTCCTTGATATTATCAAGTAGTTCATTCAGAGTTTCTTGTTCCTTTTTTAAACTGACAATTTCATTGTTCAGAAGATTGACTTGTTCAGAATTTTGAGAATCATACAATATGCTGTTAATTTTTCTTTTCAGTGATTTATTTTCAGATTTCAATTCACACAACTTCTCAAACAGAGTAGCATATGCTTCTTCTCAATCATCAATGGAGAAATCTTCAAATGAAGAGCTTACCTCTGTGTTCTCTTCATTTCTGGCCATGAGACAAGTAATCTCTTCATCTTCAGACTCACCTTCTTCTTGTTCTTCTTCATCCTCATCACTCCATGTAGCTAGCATAGCTCTAGTCTTCTTGAACATATGATTTTTCAGCTTTCTCTTCAAATCAGGACATTCTCCTCTCATGTGTCCTGGTTTCCTGCATTCATAGCATATAATGTCAGTATTTTTGTTTGATTCTATTTTATTATTAAGCTCAGGTTTCTTGGAAAAGTCTATCTTATTGAAGGATTTGAATTTACCTTTTCCTTTTGTCACGCCCCGACGTGGAATATCGGAACGCGAGGCTGTTGTAAGTAGACAGGTATAGAGCAAGGACTAGACATCAAACCATTGATCAAGAATAAATACTAAAATAAATTCATTCATTAATAATCTTTCAAATGTCTAGTTACAACCACTAATATCAGAGCCAATCTATTGGGCCCGATTACATTGAAATAAAGCAAAGAACTAAACTTCAAACCTAACTACTACAATGCTAAGCATAGTAATAGGACGCTAGGGTACTCATGACATCACTCCAGGTCGTTCCCATCCTCTTGAGTGTATGGTTCATCCTCGGTCTCACCTGAGAACACAATGACAAATAACGCAGGGTGAACGATAACGCCCAGTAGGACTTAAATCTCAATAGTCAAGCAGGCTTTAAATGATTAATGTATTAAAGGCAGAGTAACTAATGATAGAGCGAGAGAGTCAAGCAAAAGATAGCAGGATAGCATGTGAACGAAATAACACAACTTTTCAAATATAGACTTTCCAAAAATAGCACAAGTGTCGAGAATAGCACCTCAATAGCAGGATGGCCATAGCACAATAGCACAAGTATAGCAATAGCACCACGAGTATAGTATAGCACTTTGTTGGTCTTGTAGACAACGAGAGAATATAGCACTTTTGATTGTCATTTAGATAGTCGAGATAGATAGCACTCGAGTGTAATGCCAAACACTCTGATCATTTAACTCCCACGGGCACTAGCACTTTCGGGCGCACATCCCAGGACCAGATCGGGCCCTTTATATATTGCCAGGCATTGGTTATATTGTTTATCTTTAGACAATCAGTCAATGGCCAATATAGAGTACCAAGAAGTAGATGAGAGCACTAGATGAATAGACAAGATAGTAGAGTGAACGTGAATAGATGAACGAGTAGAGTATAGATGAGAACTAGTGGACATTGCACATAACACGTCGAGTAAACAGGAGATAGTCACAGTTGCACAACACGCGCACGCGGTGTTGGCAGTCAGGTGGAACTCACAACCTTCCACTAGCCATGTTAAGCACAAGCCCAGAGGTCCGGCATGATTTAAGGCGAGAGTGAACTTCTAATAGTCGTTTGGATCATATAGATCCCTAAGGGGTATCATAGGTGTTAGAGTACAACCGGCTCGTCGACCATGTGGGAATCCATGGACAGAGGTGACTTATGGAGGCCTTGAACAAAGACTCACTAGTCCGACAGAAGGAATATCGATGAGAGTTCGTCCAAGTCAAGAAAGTGTGTACATAGAAACATGTGCTCGACGTTCTAGAGGAGCTCTAGAACAGTGGAGCGTCGAGATCGGTGTTCAAAACATCGCAAGAGTTGTAAACAAGTTCTTTTAAAATAAGGCAATTAATTACATAAATTACCAGATAGATTATTCCAATTAAGCCGCATTTGGATGGTTCGAGTGTGAGCATGTGACAAGAAATCATAGATGGAAATTAGTTGTGTGTATGTATTTTAAATCACATATAAAAGTTCAATTTATATTAAGTGCATTTACTGCGGTATAACTGAGAATTAAGGGTATAAGCACAGTAGAAATTTGAGTATTTGCAAAATAGGGGGTTTTCTGCAAAAATCCTGTGAACGTCGTACCCCAGTAAGGGTCGCGACAGGTACAGGTTAGATCGCGATAGGTGTTTGGATGGATCGCGACGGGTCGGTCATGACAGGTAGTCAGAACATGACAGGGGCTTGAAGGGAACGCGACGGACCGACAGCAATCTCGACGACAAGAACTATTGCGCCCTAATCGCGACAGAGGTACTGTCGCGACGGCCTTGTGAACGTGGCCTATCGGGCCGTCGTGTTCACAGGGTTCGTGCCAGAGTCCGACAGGGACAATATAGTGCATTGGATTACAGACCAGACCTTCCAGGTTTTGACATAGGGTTGTTCTAAAATTAAGAACAAATTGTACAGTATATGAAAAATCACGAAACTAGTTTTAAACAAATCCAAACATATATGGGTACTTCCAGTAAATAGGAATTTGAAAAGCAACCAGGGTTTCGACATGCTCTGGTCATGGAATTCATGAAGTACTTAGAACAGTACCCAGATGAGATCAATGAATTAATTCGCATGATAGGATGGATGGAAATTAGGGCTTTCAGTGGCAAAAGAAGCCTAACATTCAACAGTTCTTACAGTAAAAATCTCATGGCATGAGGACGAGTATGTATGAAGATATGAATTTGTAAAGAGGGTTCAGGGTCATGGAGTTCATAGAACTTGGAAAATGGAGAACTAAAGATTTGCTCGATGGAAAAATATGAAACAAAAGGGCTTTTGTTCCTGATAGATGAGACATCCTTCAGAAAAAGTTTCATGGTTTATGCTCGTGAGAATGCCTACCTTTAGACGTTTTACTTCTTTAGGGCAAGAACTTGAAGAACTCGGGGAAGAACTTGGGAGATCCCTCTTCTCCACGAATTCTCCTCCTCTTGGCCTCTCTTCCTGGTCCAGCAACCCCTTGGCATGAGCTAGGGCCGGCCATGAGGGTTTTAGGAGAGTATTTAAACATCTCCCCATTCTATTTCCTACTATGACTCTAATTCCCTTTTTATTCCGAATTTCCTAATTCATTCTCCCCTTGTTAGGCATGAGATCTCCTAATTGGGTTAGGATGGGAATTAATTTCGTGGGCAACCCATTAGGGTAGGTTTAGGAATCCCATTCTAACTCAACCTTCCTTTTAATGCATTTAATACTTATTTTATAATTATGCATTATTTTAGTTACGAATTTAGAGTAGTTTCCCATTATCCCCCTTTTAAAAACTCCTATTTTGGCCCACTAAATTCTATTGGGTCAATTTAAATAAGCCCAATACTTCTTTTCATTTAATGGGTTTTATTCATCTCTCTTTCCATTAATTTCCTATGTCATTTATTTTCTTTAATTGGTTTTTTTTCTTCTAATAAATCAAAATTTTTAATATTATGTAAATTTTTAGTTTTGTTCAAAAATTCAGGTTGCTACATCCTCCCCCTCTTAAAAAGAATTTGGTCCCCAAATTCATATGATCGTAAGGGAGGAAATGTCTTACCGAAAAGATCGGGGTAGTTGCGTCTGATGATTTCTTCCGGTTCCCATGTGGCTTCTTCCACTCCGCGGTTATTCCATAAGACCTTCACCATGTGGATGGGACGGTTCCTGAGCTATTGTACCTTCCGTTCCAATATCTTGACTAGCTTCTCTTCGTATGTCACATCCTTGTTCAGCACCAGCTTCTCGTGGCGAATGATGTGTGTGGGGTCATAGACATACTTCCTGAGCATGGAGACATGGAACACATCATGTACACATGCCAGATCCGATGGCAATGCCAGTCGGTATGCAACCTCACCAATCCTTTCGAGTACTTCAAAAGGACCGATGAATCTAGGACTGAGCTTTCCCTTTACACCGAATCTTTGAATGCCACGAGTAGGTGACACTTTTAAGAATACATGATCACCCACTTGGAATTCCAGATCTTGCCTTCTTTTGTCGGCATAGCTCTTCTGTCTGGATTGAGCAATCTTAAGCCGATCTCTGATTACCTGAATGTCCTTTGTGGTACGTTGCACCTTGTCTGGGCCTAGCCATTGCTGTTCTCCAACCTCATTCCAGCATGCAGGAGATCTACAATTCCTTCCATAGAGTGTTTCGAACGGTGCCATCTTGATGCTCGCCTGGTAACTGTTGTTGTAGGTGAACTCAATAAGGGATAGATGCTCGTTCCAATATCCTTGGAAGTCGATAGTGCAAACTCTCAACATATCTTCCACTATTTGGTTGGTTCTTTCAGTTTGCCCATCAGTTTGTGGATGGAATGCGGTACTAAAGTTGAGTTTAGTACCCAGTGAACCTTGCAGACCTTTCCAAAAATGAGATGTAAATCTCAGATCTCGATCCGAGACAATAGATGATGGAACTCCGTGCAGTCTTACTATCTCCTTGACATATAAGGCAGCTAGTACCTCCACTGACCACTTGCTCTTTATAGGTAGAAAGTGGGCGGATTTTGTTAGTCGGTCAACTATGACCCATATGGCGTCGAGTCCACCACGAGTCTTGGGTAACCCATGATGAAGTCCATGCCAATGCTTTCCCACTTCCATTCTGGGATGTCTAGCGGTCTTAATACACCAGCAGGGTGCAGATGTTCCACTTTTACTTATTGACAAGAAGACAGTGAGCAGCATGCTCGGCTACCTCGCTCTTCATGTTCGGCCACCAAAATGTTCTTTTCATATCTTGATACATTTTGGTACCTCCCGGATGAATAGTGTACTTTGTCTTGTGAGCTTCATCCATTAGCCTCCTTTTTCAGTTCTTCATTGTCGGGGACGCATGTCCTTCCCTGAAAGACAAGCCTTCCATCTTCAGTCTTTGCAAAGTCTGGTCTTTCGGCTAAAGTTTCCTTGACGCGAACTAAATATGGATCATCATATTGTTGAGCTTTGATCTCTTCCAACAAGTTAGATTGAATCTTGATATTTGCAATCAAGACTCGGTCATCCCTATGTTCAATATTTAAGTTTAACCTTACGAATTGTTCTAGTAGTTGCATCTCGCTAAGGACTAGACTCAAAACAGATGCCATCGGCTTTCTACTAAGAGCACCAGCCACGACGTTTCCCTCTCCTGGATGGTATTGAATGTTGAAGTCGAAATCTTTGAGGTATTCCAGCCATCTTCTCTGTCTCATGTTGAGTTCTTTCTGGGAGAATAAATACTTCAAACTTTTATGGTCTGAGTAGATAGTGAATTTCTCTCCATACAAGTAGTGTCTCCAAATCTTCAAGGCGAAGACCGCAGCAGCCAGCTCGAGATCATGTACAGGGTAGTTGACTTCATGTGTCTTCAGTTGTCTTGAAGAATAGGCAATGACCTTCTCTTTTTGCATCAGTACACAACCTAGCCCAATTCCTGAGGCATCGGTGTAGACAGAGAAACCTTCTCCCTCTATAGGCAGAGCGAGAACAGGTGCTGAGGTAAGACGGTCTTTAAGAGTTTGAAAACTCTTTTCACATTCTGTACTCTAGGAGTAGGGATTCTCCTTTTGCGTCATATGCGTGAGAGGAATGGGAATCTTGGAGAAGTCCATGATGAACCTCCTATAATAGCCAGCCAGTCCTAGGAAACTTCTGATTTCGGTGACGTTGGTTGGTCTCTCCCAGTTGAGTACAGCTTCGACTTTGGAGGGATCAACGGAGATGCCTTCCTTGGAAATGACATGGCTCAAGAAGGACACTTCTTCGAGCCAGAACTCGCACTTGCTAAGCTTTGCATATAGCTTGTTGTCTCACAAGACTTGTAGTGCTATCTTTAGGTGTTCTTCACGCTCTTCCTTGGTCTTGGAGTAAATGAGGATATCGTCGATGAAGACGACCATGAACTTGTCAAGGTATGGCCGATATATGTTGTTCATGAGTTGCATAAAGGCTGCAGGAGCATTGGTTAGACCAAAAGGCATAACGACGAATTCATAATGTCCATACCTGCTCCTGAAAGCCATTTTGAAAATATCGTCATTCTTGATCCTCATTTGGTGATAGCCAGATCGAAGATCAATCTTGGAGAAATATTGCGCTCCAGATATTTGGTCGAATAGTTCATCGACCCTAGGCAATGGGTATTTATTCTTGATGGTGAGCTGATTGAGTTGACGATAGTCGATGCACAACCTCATCGATCCATCTTTCTTCTTGACGAACAGTACAGGTGCTCCCCATGGGGAAGTACTTGGTCAGATGAACCCCTTTTCTAGTAGCTCCATCAATTGCGCCTTCAACTCTTTGAGTTCGGAAGGTGACATCCGGTACGGTTGACGCGATACCGGGGCAGCTCCATGGATCAACTCTATGGCGAAGTTGACATCACGTTCCGGGCGAAGCCCTGGAAGATCTTTAGGAAACACATCTGGGTAGTCCTGTACTATATGTATGTCTTCTATCTTAGAACCCTTCCTTTCTACAACTACGACTGCTAGGAAAGCAATGCAACCTTTCCTTATCATGTTATGAGCTTTTATGGCGGAGATTAGAGACATCTGTCTCTTATGTCTAATCCCAGATAATGCCAATTTAGGAAAGTCACTAAAGGTAACCTTCCCTTTCTTAAAGTCGACACTTGCCCCATATGCGGACAACCAGTCGGCTCCTAAAATTACATCATAGCCTTCCATGGGCATACACACCAGGTCGGCTTTTAGGTTATGGTCTCCGATCATTACATCGGCCGATGGAAAGTATTTGTTCAATTTCTCTTTTTCTCCTAGTGGCGTTGTGATAGAGAACTCACAACCCATGGATATAGGTTTAGCATTCACAGTATCAGCAAAGTTTTGAGATATAAATGAATGAGTGGCTCCAGTATCAAATAAAACAAATGCTGATAATGAGAAAATTTGAAGGGTACCTTCTACCACACCACCTTCCATAGCAGGTTCCTCATCATGCAGGGCTTGCAGTCGGCCCTGTTTCTTAGGCCCATTAGGGCGCCTCTCATTCTCTTTTAGTAGCAGGCACTCGGGGATGCGGTGCTCGCGACTTCCACAGTGCAGACATGAGCCAGCCTTTCTCCAGCACTCATCAGCAGTGTGACTTGGCTTGTCACAATGCTTGCAGTTACTTTTTGTTGGGTTGTTGGAGACTAGGATCTTGGGTTTCCTTTCTTGACTGGGTCCCTCCATGATGTTGAAGGGACGCTTCTTGCCATTGGTAGGCTTAGAAGATGATTGACCCGAGGTCATTTCCTTTTTCACGAACTTCCCTCTGATACAGTTGGTGAAGTCCGTAGCATCTTCCAGTAGCTGAGCTTTCTTTACCATATCGGTGTAGGTCTGGATGTCGAGAGGTGCCAGTTGGGTAATGTATTGAGGCTTAAGGCCGTTGAGAAAATGCTTAGCCTTTATTCTTTCAGTAGCTACCAGGTGTGTCGCATAGCGCGCTAGTCTTGAGAATTGAGCTTCGTATTCAGCCACATTTAGACTCCTTTGCTTCAGAGCAGCAAATTCCGCAGCCTTCCTTTCTTGGACACGCTCGGAGAAATACTTGGAGTTGAAAGCTTCTTTAAACTCATTCCAGGTGAATTGCCCGTTCTCTCTAGTAGCTTCCACTGACTCCCACCAAGCGCAGGCGTCCTTCTCCAGTTGAAATGTAGCTAGTAGCAGCTTATCCCTGGCTGCACATTGCATAACACGGAAAATTCTTTCCATTTCCTTCAGCTAGTGCTATGCTTCATCAAGATCCGTGGATCCGCTGAACCTAGGCGGGTTCAGACTTTTGAAGTTACGATGCAGATCGCCTGCACCGGCATGATTACCCCCGCCTTGGGTAGCTTGCATGATGGTACGAGTCAACTCTTGGATGGTTTGTTGCATGCCCCTCATTTGAGCACGTTCAGCAGTCATCTTTGTCGCTTAGTTCCTACAAAAATAACTTACTGTTATGATATTAATGTGAAATTTAATTCGTGCGTGTGTGAGTTTATTTTATCTAGTTACCCTTGGATCTAACCTCAACTCACATAGGTGGATAATTGGCTCTAGTCGAGGCATGTTAACCTAGATCATCCTATACTTAAGAATAACCTAGGCTCTGATACCACAAAACTATCATGCCCCGACACGGAATATCGGAACGCGAGGCAGTTGCAAGTAGACGGGTATAGAGCGAGGACTAAACATCAAACCATTGATCAAGAATAAATACTAAAATAAATTCATTCATTAATAATCTTTCAAATGTCTAGTTACAACCACTAATATCAGAGCCAATCTATTGGGCCCGATTACATTGAAATAAAGCAAAGAACTAAACTTCAAACCTAACTATTACAATGCTAAGCATAGTAATAGGACGCTAGGGTACTCATGACATCACTCCAGGTCGTTCCCGTCCTCTTGCGTGTATGGTTCATCCTCGGTCTCACCTGAGAACACAATGACAAATAACGCAGGGTGAACGATAACGCCCAGTTGGACTTAAATCTCAATAGTCAAGCAGGCTTTAAATGATTAATGTATTAAAGGTAGAGTAACTAATGATAGAGCGAGAGAGTCAAGTAAAAGATAGCAGGATAGCACGTGAGCGAAATAGCACAACTTTTCAAATATAGACTTTCCAAAAATAGCAGAAGTGTCGGGAATAGCACCTCAATAGCAGGATGGCCATAGCACAATAGCACAAGTATAGCAATAGCACCACGAGTATAGTATAGCACTTTGTTGGTCTTGTAGACAACGAGAGAATATAGCACTTTTGATTGTCATTTAGATAGTCGAGATAGATAGCACTCGAGTGTAATGCCAAACACTCTGATCATTTAACTCCCATGGGCACTAGCACTTTCGGGCGCACATCCCAGGACCAGATCGGGCCCTTTATATATTGCCAGGCATTGGTTATATTTTTTATCTTTAGACAATCAGTCAATGGCCAATATAGAGTACCAAAAAGTAGATGGGAGCACTAGATGAATAGATGAGATAGTAGAGTGAACGTGAATAGATGAGCGAGTAGAGTATAGATGAGAACTAGTGGACATTGCACGTAACACGTCGAGTAAACAAGCGATAGTCACAGTTGCACAACACGCGCACGTGGTGTTGGCAGTCAGGTGGAACTCACAACCTTCCGTTGGCCATGTTAAGCACAAGCCCAGAGGTCCGGCATGATTTAAGGCGAGAGTGAACTTCTAATAGCCGTTTGGATCATATAGATCCCTAAGGGGTATCATAGGTGTTAGAGTACAACCGGCTCGTCGACCATGTGGGAATCCATGGACAGAGGTGACTTATGGAGGCCTTGAACAAAGACTCACTAGTCCGACAGAAGGAATATCCGACTGAGAGTTCGTCCAAGTCAAGAAAGTGTGTATATAGAAACTAGTGCTCGACGTTCTAGAGGAGTTCTAGAACAGTAGAGCGTCGAGATCGGTGTTCAAAACATCGCAAGAGTCGTAAACAAGTTCTTTTAAAATAAGGCAATTAATTGCATAAATTACTAGATAGATTATGCTAATTAAGCTGCATTTGGATGGTTCGAGTGTGAGCATGTGACAAGAAATCATAGATGGAAATTAGTCATGTGTATGTATTTTAAATCACATATAAAAGTTCAATTTATATTAAGTGCATTTACTACGGTATAACTGAGAATTAAGGGTATAAGCATAGTAGAAATTTGAGTATTTGAAAAATAGGGGGTTTTCTGCAAAAATCCTGTGAACGCGACGTACCCCAGTAAGGGTCGCGACGGGTACAGGTTAGATCACAACAGGTGTTTGGATGGATCGCGACGGGTCGGTCATGACAGGTAGTCAGAACGCGACAGGGGCTTGAAGGGAACGTGACAAACCGGCAGCAGATCGCGACGACAAGAACTGTCGCGACCTGATCGTGACAGAGGTACTGTCGCGACGGCCTTGTGAATGCGGCCTATCAGGCCGTCGCATTCACAGGGTCCGTGCCAGAGTCCGACAGGGACAGTATAGTGCATTGGATTACGGACCAGACCTTCCAGGTTTTGACACAGGGTTGTTCTAAAATTAAGAACAAATTGTACAGTACATGAAAAATCGTGAAACTAATTTTAAACAAATCCAGACATATATGGGTACTTCCAGTAAATAGGAATTTGAAAAGCAACTAGGGTTTCGACAAACTCTGGTCATGGCATTCATGAAGTACTTAGAACAGCACCCAGATGAGATCAATGAATTAATTCGCATGATAGGATGGATGGAAATTAGGGATTTCGGGGGAAAAAGAAGCCTAACATTCATAAGTTCTTACAGTAAAAATCTCATGGCATGAGGACGAGTATGTATGAAGATATGAATTTGTAAAGAGGGTTCGGGGTCATGGAGTTCACAGAACTTGGAAAATGGAGAACTAAAGATTTGCTCGATGGAAAAATATGAAACAAAAGGGATTTTGTTCCTGATAGGTGAGACATCTACAGAAAAAGTTTCATGGTTTATGCTCGTGAGAATGCCTACCTTTAGACATTTTACTTCTCTAGGGCAAGAACTTGAAGAACTCGGGGAAGAACTTGGGAGATCCCTCTTCTCCACGAATTCTCCTCCTCTTGGCCTCTCTTCCTGGTCCAGCAACCCCTTGGCATGAGCTAGGGCCAACCATGAGGGTTTTAGGAGAGTATTTAAACATCTCCCCATTCTATTTCCTACTATGACTCTAATTCCCTTTTTATTCCGAATTTTCTAATTCATTCTCCCCTTTTTAGGCATGAGATCTCCTAATTGGGTTAGGATGGGAATTAATTTCGTGGGCAACCCATTAGGGTAGGTTTAGGAATCCCATTCCAACTCAACCTTCCTTTTAATGCATTTAATGCTTCTTTTATAATTATGCATTATTTTAGTTATGAATTTAGAGTAATTTCCCATTATTCCCCTTTTAAAAACTCCTAATTTGGCCCACTAAATTCTACTGGGTCAATTTAAATAAGCCCAATACTTCTTTTCATTTAATGGGTT